>JAQFVV010006241.1:4790216-5155698 GCA_028023455.1 Epiperipatus broadwayi | reverse complement strand
AAGTTACGTATTGCTATAATAAAAAAAAATATCTTTTACAAATTTGAAATGAAATGAATATTAATTAACTGTTAAACAAAATGATGAATAATTTATTTAATTTATAAAATAATTCACCTATCCAAATATCCATTAATCATTGAAAAGAAATATATTTGTTAAATTATTAAAGATAATTTCTGTACCTTAAATGTCTTCATGTTAAATGTACTATTGCTTAATATTATTAAAAGATGAAAATGAAATGAAACATAATACAGACATACATACATGCACATGAACTGCAACTTAAATATTAAACTATTTTGACTAAATATAATTGAGGTGACTATTAATGTTGACAAAAGGATAAGTATCAATGAATAAAGGATTAGGAAACCATCCAAACCAATACTACATTAACATAAAATAATTTTGAATTTTCCTGCCAAAATATATACTGATTCCCATAATAAATAACCCCTCTTCCTTACATTAAATACTTCATTAACCACAATAATAATAATGAATACTTATAAAGTGGTCAATCAACTGCATAAGCAATCCATATCTAAGCTTTAAACAATTTCCAGCAAAAAAATTTAAAATTCTAAGGCTATTTCATTTTTTTAATACAATATAACTATTCAATGCAGATACAAAGTATCTCAATTCCTTGTGCCCATTCAGATGGTCACAATATAAACACCATGAGAATCATGTTAGAGGTCATGAATCAACAGAGATAGTCAACTTTGACATGAGAAATGCAGAAAATGAACAAAAAAGATATAATACCAAGGAAAAGCGCTATGAAGACTAAATGATAATGACTTAAGTGAAGAACAAGATAAAAATGAAAACTCAAAAAACCTACAGAACAACAAGAAAAAGAGGCAGTAGTAGAAAAAAATCATCCAGGCCTATTTGTAAAAAACGTAAACGAATAGACTTTGTGATTATGTGTAGCAATTTAATAACATTTTTCTCTGAAGTGGGGGGAGATGCTATACTTTGTAGAAAATATATTAGGCTTTAATAACTTTGGAATTATAAGTTATAAAGTTATGTTTTTACTTCAGAAAAAAAATAGTAATAAAATATAAACTCATATCTAGTTTAAAAAGCAATAAAAAAATTACTAATAATTAATGGAAATATACATAGATATGTAAAGTTTAAAAAGTAATGAAAAATAAATTCTGTAAAAATAAAGGAAACTTTATTTTGATAATTTAAGTTTAAGTCTAATTCAACAAAGAAAGATTGGTTTGCAGATAAATTAGACTTAAACAGATAAAGATTGTAACTGAAAAGCATTCTATAAAAGATTGCCAAAAACTAATGCAAATGATTATTTTAAAGGCTGGATATAACTTGTGGATTTAAAATATCAATAATAGTGTGTATTCTCAAAATGAAATCATTAAATTATTTTAGGAGATAACAAATGGAATAAACATTTGAAGCTAATTACAGTGGAATGTGTTGGGTCTACATCCATTCAATTAAAAATACTACTCAGTTGTTTTACACCATAACATTTTATTTATACAATACTTAATTATATTTTAATATGTGGCTGTATGTACCTTCGTTACAGCAGTTTAAATAAGTAAGTCTAACAAACACGTTGACGCCAATACTGAAAGTCTGTGAGTGAAAAATGTTCATCCTACAGCTAGCCTTTGCGACTTCTCGTAACCCAATACCTAACACCCCTTTCTCCTTAGAATGAGACTTCGTAGTCCTCAAAATATGCCACACATCTACATTGACGTGAAAGGTTCGCCTTATATGGTTTTGAAGATGGTTGGCAGAGAAGTATTGGGTTGGCATTGTCTGTGGTTTCTGCTGCTGCTAAAGATGTTTTTGGAGCATCAGTCAGTTTCTCAACCGGAGTTGAGCTGGATGGGTCAGTCACAGTCACTCTTGCTCACAATTGATCTATGTGATTGTGTTGCAACCCTGAGTCTGTCTGAATTTCATATGTCAAGAGGCCTGATTGCTGTTTTGTGTAGAAATTCAAGGGATGCTCTGTATTTGGTGTGGCTCTTAGGGCTCTATCCAGATGTTTGAAATCCAAGCGTGTACAAAGATGACTGTTGAAAAGCATCTCAGCTGGGTTTAATCCTGTGGCTGCATATGGTGTGACGTGTTGGGTTAACAGGTATTGAGCTAGACGCTGGCTCCAATTTCCATGTGTCACATCTCAGGCTCTCTTTTACTGACTGTACAGCCCTCTATGCAAGTCCATTAATTGCCAGGTGGTAGGGTGTGACCTGTGCATGTCAGATTCCATTACTGATGAGGAATGTCAAGAATTCTGATGATGCGAATTGTGGTCTGTTATCAGATACCACACATTTTGGTATTCCACTGGTGGAAAATAATTCCCACAGTACTGCAACAGTTGCATTTGAAGTCATTGTTTGCATTCTCCATACCTTTACCCACTTAGAGTATGAATCCACAACAATGAGCATCTGTCCATCATGGGTCCTGCAAAATCCAAGTGCAATCGAGACTATGATGTCAATGGTGCCCCCCAGGGGTATGTCGGAGCACGGAGACACGCATGTCTTATGACGGCAACAAATGGTCTGTCTTGATCCATTGACGGCCATCATACATATGACCTTGCTAATGCCTTAGTTCTTATGATGCCTGAGTGACCCATGGATTAATTTCTGTAGTGATGAAGGTATGATAACATGCAATTCCCCACAGCAAACAGTTCTTGTGTGTGGAGAGTTCATTTTGTCTATTAAAAAAGGTTGCAGTTTTATGTCTGTGACTTTGTTTGGCCAGGTGGTCAGAATATAGTTTTTTACTGTTGCTAACAATAACAAAAAGTTCTTGCATGTTACTTGTGCCACCTGTTCTGCTGTCACAAGGGGAAACTCCAAATCTTCCAAAAACAAGACATCACCAAATTTAGGGCCTCGAAGTGGGCATCTGCATTTGCAATCTTCCTTCCTGGTCTGTACTCCAGCTTAAAAAAATATGCATTTAGTGTATGTGCCCATCTTTGCATTCTGGATGATGATATTATGCGTGTTGGTTTATCTGAGATAAATATGCCCAGCAGTGGCTGATGGTCCGTATTTATTTTGGAATTTGATTCCAAATAAAAAGTGGTGGAAATGTTTAATTCTGAATATTATCGCCAAAGCTTCCCAGTTGATTTGTGCATAGTTCCTTTCAGCTGAAGATAAAGTATGTGAGGTGACAGCAACCAGGGCAGTTGATCTGTTGGGCAATTATATACTTAATACTGCCCCCACCCCATATGGTGAAGCTTCACACATAAGCTGGACCTCCTGGTTAGGATCAAATGGCACCAATACACTATCAGAGGTCAATGCCTTTTTAAGTTTTTTAAATATCTTTTCGTATTGTCCAGGTCCATATGATGTTTGTTTGTAGTAAGCGATGTAGAGCTTTGGCTATGGTTGCTCAGCCTGGAAAAAAATTATTATAGAAGTTTAAGTCCAAGAAATGCTTTTAGTTCTCTTTTGTTCCTTGGACATTTCTAATTGCATCCACTTTTCTTGGTGATGGGTGGAGGCCCTTATTATCAATTTTATATCTCAGGAAATCAATAGTGTGTACTCCAAACATATATTTTTCCTTGTTTCCCTCAATCTGCTGTATGTCAGCTTTTCCAACACAATGTAATCACTCTTCAATGTGGCATAGATTAAAATATCATCGAGGTATGGATAAACTCCAGGAATGTCTCCCAACAAGTTGTCTATGACACATTGAAATATCCCAGGTTCCACAGATTCCATATTGTAAGCGTTTCACACAAAAAGCTCCTCGATGAGTGATAGCTTGTATGTTGGCTGATGCCTCATCGACTGGGAGTTGAAGATAAGCCTGGGCCAAATTTATTTTTGCAAAAATAGAGCTAGGTAGAAGAGATGCCAAAAGGTGCTGGACTGCAGGTATTGGGTATGGGTGGTTCTGGAGGGCCTAGTTGATGGTCACCTTGTAGTCACCGCATAATCTCACTTCCTATAGGTTTGAAGATTGTTAGCAATGGTGTTGTCCATATTGGGTTGTTCTCTGGCTCGATGATTCCTTCCGGGAGCAGTGTCTCTCATGCAAGATCCACCTTATTTTTCATGGCAAGTGGTAATGGCAGGGCTCTCAGTCTAATTGGCAGGGCTCTCAGTCTAATTGGAGGATAAGTTGGATTCACTGGCAGTGAAATGGCCAGCCCCTTATAAGTTCCTATTGATGAATTGAATACTTGCGGATACTGCTAATGACATCTTGGAGGGATGGTTCAGTGATACTATGAACTCCCGATAGTGTAATACCCAGAGATCTAAACCATTCATGTCCCAATAGACTTCTGCATGGGTTCTCTGCTACCAGCAATCATAAGTGGCATGTGTCCTTCCCATATTGTATAGGCACTATGCATTGTCCTTTAAATGCTATTGCATGATGTTGAAAGTCTCTTAGTGTGAAACCGACTGGTTATAATTTAGGCAATCAGTTCCTTATATATGTCAAAGAATGCAAAATGGAGGTCGACCTCATGTCGAGCCATTCTGGTGCACATCGTGGATGTAATCTACGACTTCATCTTCAAATTCAGTCACTGTCATGCACTGGTTAGGCATCCTTGTAGTAGTTCATTGCTTTGCTCAGCAAACATGCTGTAGTTGTCCCATTCTCTGACAAAAATAAAAGGACATTCTGCTCAGTTGTGCTGACCACTGCATCCATCACAAGGAGTGATTCCTGACTAAGGAGTTTCATTATTTCTTTTGTACACCGGTGTGAACTGTTGGTCTGTTGAATAAGATCTACAGTTAGCATGGATGAGCTTGTGGCACGGATTTCATTCACATGTATTGATGCTGTCTCTGCGGCCAAGCTAAGCTGAACAGCCATTTCCAAGATTAAGCTTTCTTCCGTTAGTAGTTTGCATTGTGTTGCCTCACCGTGAAGTCCACAGACAAATTGTTCCAGAAGATGCTCTGTCAGATGTCAGAAGTCTGCCCAGAAGATGCTTACACTTCTCCCTCTCATTGCCAACGGCGATGAAATTGAAAATGCTGGTATATGATGGACGGTTGTGGGTTAAAATACTGTTTTAGGATTTTAGTGATGTCTTGTTATGACTTTTCCTGAGGCAATGCTGGAGATATAAGGGAGAGCAAGATACTTAATGTTTTTAAACCACACACAGCAAGGAGAGTTGCATGCCTCCTGTCATTAGAATTTATGTTATTAGCTTCACAAAAAAAATTCACTTGAGACACATATGTATCCCACAGGTGTGGTGAGTCGATGTTGAATGACACTAGAGAGCTAATAGTAGCGATTACGTGGTATAATAAGTTGAGAATTCCAAAATTTATCTGAATGTTTGCATGCGTTTTCTGACCTTTTTTTTTAAGTGAGAAAGAAATACAAGGGAAAGACCCGTTGCATGACTTTATGACATAATAATAATTGCACATTTACGTATGCTAGTTGCCTTATGTCTTATATATATTTTTTATACAGCTTTGATCTTGCTTGCATGTTCATTTAAATATCCCATGTTTGTTGCCAATTTTGTATTATGTCTACATCCATTCAATTATAAATACTACTCAGTTGTTTTACACTATAACATTTTATTTGTAACAATACTTAATTACATTTTGATATGTGGCTGTACGTACCTTCATTACAGCGATTTAAATAAGTAAGTCCAAAAAATGTGTTGACGCCATTACTGAAAGTCCATGACTGAAAAATGTTCAATCCACAGCTAGCCTTTGTGATGTCTTGTAACCCAATACCCAAACATAACAGAATGCAGAAGCTGGACCCTTATCATCATTGTAAAAATGCATTAGTCAAATGGATTAACTTTTCCATTAGAATGATAGGAATTTATCACTGAATTCAATCAAGAAGAAAACAGTATAAATAGTGCATGCAACAAAAGAGTGGAGTCGTCAGCTTTCCTCCATTCATAGTGTGCTGTTGTGTGTTGCTATCATAAGGACTTTAAGAAAAGGTGAGGGAAATGTGCCTTAAAACTTCTCCGAAATGATGTTGTCCCAGAGCCCACACATCTGAAGGTGAAAGAAAGCTGGCTAGGGAAAATGTTTACAGACCTTACCGATCTTTTTATGATTTGTGTATGCTTGAGAAGGCCCAATTAGGATTGTGTTTTAAGTAATGTGAGTATAAACGTTTAGTATTCGCTTAATCCACCACTATTGTGGTTTTTGGTGGTGATTATTGCATTGAAAATTTTGAACTTTAAACCAAGGATTAATTGTTAATGTATATATAAAATAACTATGGATTGTTATTTACTAATGTGTATATATATATATATAATATGTAAATAAATGTATTTATTCTTATTTAATAACGTTTTGGGTAATAATAGTTTTGTGATAATTGTTGATAATCAGTTTCATACACAATAAATATGATAGCTAATAATCTCTATGTATGAACTTAAAAAAACTTATCAGACAATAAAAATGTTTATTTTCCTTTTTAACAGTTGTTAAGTACTTTCCATTTTTCCAAATACATATACACACACATATATTAAAAAATATTAAAACATTACAAGACAGTAAAAAGATTCTGAAATGAGAAATTAAAAACTATAAAAGGGTGTCAGTTGTCAGATTCATATAAATAATTATAAATAATAGGAAAAAGAAAACAGAATACTAAAGAACACACATTTAAGACATAATACTTGAAAAACTCTTGAAAATAGATTAGATGTACATGCAAATAAATTTACAATCAAAAACATCAAGCATTAGAATAAATGGGGAAAAAATTAAAAAACTCATGATGATAAAAAATATTTAAAATGTTCTGAACCAAGATATAGTATTGACTTAAAATCACTAGATAATCAGGGATTTAAATATTACAAGCTGAAATGCAAAATATTTACAATTAGGAAATTAAATAATATAACAAAGATTTTACAACTTCTATATCTTAAATTATCCTTGTGCATCACTACATTAACCAGAAGATAAAGGATTCTTTTCACATACTCTCAATTTTATTTATAAGAGCAGAAAGAAAAATCTCTTCTAACAGAAAAATAATGGAACCTAAAATTTAAACAAGATAATCAAATACTGCATCTAAAAGACTTTTTGAGATGTCAGCTATAGGATTATGTTAATCAGTTTGAAATAAACTATTACTTATTGTTTGTGATTCATTACCTTATAGACCAGTAAATAATTTTCAAAATTCAAATCCTGATTGTATTTTTTTAAAAAAAAGTTTCTAAGTAATAATACATAATAACTATCAATAAAAATAGGCAAAGTCTAGGATAATTAGATCAGTTGAATACATAAACAGGTACATTACTATGAGAACTAAAAAGATTTATTGCTTAAAAGCCTAAAAACTTAGCAATGCCACTATATATTGTAACGGGCTGATGGATTTATCAGGAGAAAGGGGGAGCACATCTTATTGTAGGGGGAGCGCATCTTACTATGGTCGGACTTTGGGTCTTTGGATAGGATGCAAGCTATGAAATATATAACCTATGATTGTATCTACTTCCAATAGACTAGCTTTACATTTTTTATTAACCTAGATACAATTTGGGTCAGTTCATCTAATTCTCACCCCTTTCTAGCCACATTATACCACAATATTCGAATTCAGGAAGTAATTGCTTGGACTCTCTTATCAGGGAAGGAGATCACACTAATAGCAGTTATTGCACCTCTATATAGGTGATAATTGATTACCAAAAATTCCATAAGCATATCCAAATACCATAAGATATAAAACAAAATGTTTATGCTCAGTATATGTATTAAAAGTTATCATAATCAACTTGATTATGTCTATTTATTCCCTCTAAAATAATAGAATAATATTGATATGTATTAGAATAATTAAGATTATAATGTTTATGATGGGTAGTGAATAATGAAGAACTATAAAGCTGATGGTGGATATGGAAATAATGATTAGCTAGAGACCAAATTAAAATAACGAATTACATTAACATTTATTGATTAACAAAAATATAAAATACGAATAATAATTCAATCTGACACATGTAATTTGTTATGTCAAGGATGAGTTTCTACCATATTGAGATATTTATAAAAATAAAGTCCTTACCCTCAACCCAATGGTAGAAATTCATGCACTTGACCAATTCTTTAGGACGAATATGTAACATTAATATAATGTGATTATGATTCTATCTGGCTAATTTAAAATATATATATACAAACCCAAAAAAAGAAAAATGAATCTTTGTTGTGCATATAGATCAATGGTTATAAATCATCTATACAAAAGCAATGTATAGGTAAGCTTAATTAATAATAAACAAATTTATATAAACTCTGTTATAATCTAGCGTATTGCTCAATGTGAGACAATATTGAAATCTCTTACCTCTCATTTTACATTATGCTGTCAAAAATCAGTTGGATGGGAGGTCAAAACTGATGTACATTTTATTTCTTACAAATAAAGATAAAAAGATATTAATTAAATCTAATATTTCCCCCTTTCTTACTCTCATAATGAAATTTTCCAAAATTATAACACATTTACTTCCAAGTGTAGAAACGAAAACATACAGAAAATTTACAATAGACGGAAAAAAATAAAACAAAAATCACAATTTGTATACCATTATATTAATTAAAGTTCGATGAGTCTGCTGGAAACTATTTATTTTCCAGATAAGTTCCTATGGATGAAGATGAAATAATGCTCCCTCGAAGAGTGGCAATCTCTTGTCTGGATCAAAAGGCAGTGATCTTCTCCAATTGCTCTCTTCTGGATTTTATTTGGCATTTTTTCAAGGTAAAAGATGTTATTCAGGTTTCTTTTAAATGGGAAGGTGAAATCTTTATGCTTTCATGGCTTTATTGATGGTGTGCTTCTCCCTATGGTATGAACTGTTTAGCAAACAACCATGGTATAAAGATAATATTATATATCTATTGATTTATTTACTTTTCAAGTCTTTAGTGGTGATATTTCTATAAAACAACACAGTTATTTATTGTATCTTATTATTATTACTTGAATACAACTAAAGTGGTATAAACAGCACATAATAGAATCTTTTCTTTTAAATTATTTCTTCCAATTTATATGGTTGCTTTAAAAGTTCAGTTTTTGATAATTCTGAATACTATTAAATATATATATATTTAAATTCAAATATATATATCCATCTTTGTATTCAAATTTCTTTTTAAGCAGAAAAAAAAAAAGCTTTATCTTTGAAGGCAGAAGACAATATAACAATTAATACTACTTTTAGATCATGTGTAGTTTTTTTAAATATATGAATCTTGTCATTTTCCATTGTTGAGCAGACATAATATATATATATAGTAGGGATTCAAACAATAATTTGTGAACATTTTAAATTTCATTTCTATAGTTGGTTGCTATGTGATTAGATTTAAATTTAGTCATTGTTTCCTGATGTTTATGTACAAGTTTTTGGTATAGTTTTTTTTTTTTTAGTTAGTGACACATAACACCTGTTTTATTTCAGTGTTAGTATACATATATGTTTTCCCTAGTTGTTTAATGTTTTTATTATCTTTTTAAAAATAAAAAGATGTTTATTGTATATCTATGTTGGAAAGGAAAAATGCTAATATTGATAAATTGTTTGGCAATTTATTGGTTAAGCAAATATATTTATGTGGCTCCAATTGGCAGAGTGCTCGAAATATTGGATGGTGTGACATGGTTGTAACTCATCATTACAATATAATACAAAAAAAAGACATTTCTTATTTGCCCATAGAAAACTGATGTCATCAAAACATATAATTTGCAATGTTAATTAAGAAGAAAGCAAGAATTATAGTTAAAGTTTGTTGTGATAGATATTTCTTATATCCTGCTCCATCCCATCTCCACAATATAATCTTTGTCAACACCATGGCCTTTATATCTAAATCCCCCTTATCTTTTCTCAAACTCAGCATAAAAATCAATTATTTACTTTCTGTATAATCACTTTCCTTATATTTATTCTTCCACAACTTTATTATTTGTATCCTTTCTGCTTTCAGGTATTTACATTTAATTAACAGATGCCTAATATTTTCTATGCCTTCCTTATACAACTTGCAGATTAAATCATTTTTCCATTTGTGTATAATCCCTGATGCTAAAGATCCTGTTCGAGTCTTAAACAGTAAACTACTTTCCTTGCTATTATCATAAATTAACTCGCACCCAATATTCCGTTTACTTCTATATATATTTAAACTCTTTTTACTCTCCATACTAGTTCTCCATCTTTCCAACTTCCTATTCTTTATTAATGTATCTATTCTTCTATCCCATTCCTTACCATTATAACACTCAACAATTCTCCTAACACAATCATCCCACCTTTTGTACAAGTATAATCACATAAAATCTTTATCCAAATCTTCTGCATGCCGCATTACCTTTCTCAGCCATCTTGCTATCTGCCTTTTATTCATAACGCAATTAAATACTATTTTGGCTATTCTTTTATTATCCATAAACTGCAATCTACTGAACATTTTCATTTTGCTTTTTCCATCCCTCGTATAAAAACTTGACTATCCCATCTCTCATTGAATTGCCTCCTTTGTCGAAGTTTATGCATTGTGATGCACTGTGACTTCTTAAATGAAATCAGGAATCTCTCAGCAACTACGCCCAGAGAAACCTGTTAGACACTTTACTTTCCATTCCCCACTATAAGTTTTCCCATATTCTGCTCCATCCAATTTCCACAACATAATCTTTGTCAACTCTATGGCCTTTATATCTAAATCCCCCTTATCTTTTCCCAAACCCAGCATAAAAACCAATAACCCACTTTTGTATAATCACTTTTTTCATATTTATTCTACCATAACTTCATTATTTGTATCCTTTCTGTTTTTAAGCATTTATATTCAATTAACGGATGTCTAATATTTTCTATTCCTTCCTTACACAATTTACAGACTAAATCATCCATATTTTTCCATTTACATGTATATTCTCTTGTTGCTAAAGATGCGATGCACTGTGACTTCTCCTTAATTAAACAGAGTCAAGAATCTCTCAGCAACTATGCCCAGAGAAACCTGTCAGCCATTTTACCTTCCATTCCCCACTCTTACATTTTCCCATATTCTGCTCCATCCCATTTCCACAACATAATCTTTGTCAACTCTATGGCCTTTATATCTAAATCCCCCTTATCTTTTCCCAAACCCAGCATAAAAACCAATAATCCACTTTCACTTTTTTCATATTTATTCTTCCATAACTTCATTATTTGTACCCTTTCTGTTTTCAAGCATTTACATTCAATTAAAAAATGCCTAATATTTTCTATCCCTTCCTTACACAATTTAAAAATCCCATTCAACAGACTATGGCGCCCTCAGTATAAAACTAACTTTGTTGGCAATTCCAATCACAATACTAAGTAATATTAGGTCAAATTAATCAGGAAATATAACTAGCTCGACTTAATCAGGAAATATAACTATGTTTTTATAAATATAAACAAAATATTTTTCTTCTTCATAGCTTTATTAACTCATGCATCTAGTGTGTAATTTAAGGCCTATAACCGAATGTGAAAAACGTTACAGTATATTGAAGGTTTAATTAGTTAACTGTTTTCAGTTACTAATAAATTGTTTTAATACTACTATATACGTTGCTATTTGTTAACGTCAATTGTGTATTTATGTTTGCTGGCTGGGGACACAGCAAACAGCACTTCTAATATTAGCATTAAGTCACTAGAAGTCATCATTACCATTAGCAACTATTTGTAAATGAGTATGGCTATTCAAATTTCAGAAGAAAAAAAAATTAGAGAAGAATTTTATATTGACTACACAGATATCAATTCATAAAAAAAACCAATATAACCAAGATATATTAGTTCATTTAATCCATTCATTTGACATCTAGTGAGGCTGTGCTTTAACTGCTGTAGGACTTATATAAGAAAAAACATAGTGTATTCTACCCTCTGAATAATAGCAATCAATATTGAACTTTAGAAGGTTTTTGAGCTAATTTTTACAACATAAATGCCTCTCCCATAAAGACTGTATTCAAAATCCTATAAAATACTTATTTTTAGAATTTAAATAGTTTATTGGAACAAAATCAAGCAGTCTATTAAGCATATGTAATAGGAAACTGAGAATAAATAGATGGCAATCAACAACTTTATAATTAAAATTTAAAATAACATTTGGCATTACCTCTCAAACTACCACTTAAACATTTGTTTCACTTTATCCAGCTAAATGGTACTGAGCCTAAATAATTTTAAATCTATTCAATAAAAAAAATTTAATAAATACATTTAACATAGATTAAAATATTGTTACATTTTTATTTACCATTGTCAAACTTCCTCTACTCATAACTTTGAGCCATTCATTTCAGATAAATACAATTATGATTATTACTAATCATTTTCGAAACTAGAAATTATCTCTAGCACAGATATAAACTTTAATTAATATATCTGATTTTTTTAATTTTATTTTTATTTTACACACACATGGAGTTATTCACCTTTCTCTTTCCCATGTTTAATATATTTATAGATATAATAAACACCTCCATACTTCCCCATTCTTTTTAAATTCATATAAATAAAAATATAATAAAAGACAAATGGCCCCCAAGATTAAAATATCAATGAAAAAATTAATTTAATGAGATTTTTCCCCTCTCTTTTTCATCTAGTTTTTAGTTTTACATTTATTATGTGACTCAAAAAATCATTGTTTTGAAATTATGATTACGCTTCTATTAGCAATGCATGAAAAATGAAAAAAAAATCAAAAAAATGTCAGTAATAAAAACAATAATCCAGTATATAATTAATTTTATTTACAATTAATTCTATTTATCTAAACTATTAAAATATATGTGAATTGCTTTAGACTTAATATATTTGTGCAACTCAGTAATGAGCAGTAAAAAATTTTTTGATGGTGCTTATAATCATTTTTTCTAGAAAAAAAAAATTAAATATATTTTATTTATTTAAAATATCTTTATCAATTACAAAAGGAAATAGTATTTTCCTAATATACATATTATTACTTTAAAACAAAGTTATCAAAAAAAAAAAAGAAACTTATGAAAAATCCCAAGTGCCATTTTAGTGGATACATATAAAGATTTCTGCTTGAAATTATAAAACAAAATATTATAAATAAGCAATAACATTTGATCATTTCAGATAGTTTACCATTGCTTGGAACACTCTTAATATAAGTTTATGCTTAATTTTAGAGTTTGTATAATTTTATTCTAAATTATAAAATTTATTTTAAATTTAATCAGTGTTTTACATCAATTAACATACATAAGTAAAGTATATATTAATTGTTAAAACAGTGAATCCCAAAAATGGAAAATAAGCCGTGGAATCTCGACTAAAGATTCTAGGATTTGATGAAAACTAAAATTCACTTTCTAAAAGTTTAAAATAAAGATGTAAATAAATTTATATTCCTAATAAAAATTTGCATAGGACTGATTTTAAAATTTCATTTTCAACAGCAGACCTATGTGTACAAGCATCCTGATCATGCTTCATAATGCTATCAATTCAGTCCTTTTCCTGAATCCAATAAACCATACTTTTCTGATAACAAGCTCATTTGCAGGATTGTACTAGGAATGCTGACTAATGTAAATAAAAAAAAAAAAATCAAATGAATGAAACTTATGTTCAAACTATCATTAATATCATCACATGGCCACTGGGTAATTAATCATATGATTTTTAAAAAAAAAGTATATTATAAAGTATTAATTTCTATCAGCAAAATAGTATAACAGTAAGACAATTCTTAAACATTATCAATAGTAATGTATGATTTTCTTAAGATAATTTATTAGTGTTTGATAATTAGTTATATTTACTGAACAGTTAAGCATAAATATTTACCTTTATTAAATCTCTTTCTACTTCATCATGCACAAGATCAATACCTTGTCTTTTCTCTCTTTCATATAAACATTCTTCTGCAGTTCTTAGTGGTATGTCAGTATCCAATATAGCTTTATCAATCTGACTTCTAGTATTACTTAATGTAGCATTTTCTAAAACCAGTCGATCGAGTTCATTATTAATTTCATTTCTCCAAAATGCTATATCATTTAAACGTTCACCAATTTTTCTACTACTTTCTCGCATTCCGTTGCGTAGACCCTGATCAGCATTACGGCACAAACGAAGAGTATCACCTCGCAATTGTTGAGAAGAATTTTGAGCATCAAGTGCTTCTTTATAATGAGTAGCCATAGCCCGCTGCCATTCTCTTCCAGTATAACGACTATAAAGAGCATTTCTAGCTGCAGAAAAAATAGATGGTAATTTAAGTGAATCCAATTCTGTCATTTTGGCAGTCGTAGATACAGGATCTGGTAATGTTTTGGATAAAGGAATTGTAGGGTTCAACTGGGCAGTGCGATAATAAGTGCTGGGTCTCCATGGTACATTTAAAGAATGACGCAATAAATATGATGACGGGCCTTGATCATAAGATGAATATGTTGATCTTTCTGATGATTTATATACATCTGCCATTTTTATTGATTACAAAAATCTACATTAAAAAATTAAAAATAGTATTTCAAAATACAAAAATATTTAATTATAAATTAAATTAAATTCTAATATAACCTATATAATAATCAAAAACTATTTGATATCTCTAATGGACTGATAACATTATTACTTAAAAACATGTTAATGTTGGACTAGTTTGAATGTAATAAATATAAATTCTCAAAAATAAATAATTAATGGATTAAACAAGAATAGAATATAAAGAACAACCTTTGTGTCAAATGATTTAAAAATATTAAAAGTCTAAAATACTATTAAAAAGATGTTCTAAAAGAAATCTAAACAAAGATTCAAAATTTTTTTATAAAATTCACATTTCATGAAAGAAATGGTCAAAAATTTATAATCATTATTACACACACACACAAAAAAAAAAACAAGAAATGAGAGAAGTGTTTTCTGGAGTTAAAAAAAACATTAATAAATAATATTTCATGGAAAATATTTAATTACAACTATTATTTATGGACAGTTCAAGTACTATAACAGCAAACTAATTACAATGATTCATTCAATTGGCCAGACTGAATTTTTTTTTCTAAGTTTTTTAAATAGGAAATCAATTCACTTATTACTGAACTAAATTGCTCACAGAGATTTTATTTTAATATTACAACACTTCAAAATAAAGGATAATATTTTTAATAGTAAAATGAAACCAGTAACCTAAAAAAAAACATTATATGACTCCTAGCTTATATAATTCAGGAGCAAATTATAATTAAACTATTTCAATTCTGCTATCTGCTGCTAAATGAAAAATGCATTAGACCCAAAAAAATCCAAAAGTGCATTAGAACCAGATCCAGTGTGGGGATATGAATAGGACAGCATTCAGTATAAGGATTTAAATATCATCTAACATTTATACACTCAAGCTTTCAACAGGTGGTAGAAGTGAAAAAGTATAAATAAAGTTTAATCTTAAATTGAAATAAAAATATAATCATAAATTTGTTTAAAAGTTTATAAAAAGAAACTTAATTGAAATGATATTAGAAAAAATCAGTAGAGAATATGAACAAAATTAAAAACCCTAATTAAACTCAGTGGCATGAATTATTTATTTTGCAAAAAAAAAAAAGCCTTTAATAAAAGTTGAAAATGAAAATAAATAATACCATGTTACTTCATATTTAAGCTGCAGGAGGATTTGAAAATGGAAAAAAAAATGTAAAAATGATTTTATAATAGGTATTGAAAAATAATATATATTTTTATTTATTTAAATAGGAACTAATAAAAATACATTAAGCTACCTAATTTACTGTTAAAATATTCACTTTGAATTTAAGCAGCATCCTAATTTTACGTTTTCAAAATTTAAATAAAAACTGTGGCTTAAATTTGAAGTAATACAGTATACAAAAAATATTTTATAATGAATATTTTTTTTTTATGGACTAAAATCTAAAAAATAATTATTTCTTCAACCAAATCTGGTTTTTTTATATTTATCTAGAAACAAAAACCTGTGGTGTTCAGAAATTAATTATATCAATTCCTTATTGTAAAAAGTAGAGATTGAATTAATTAATTTCTGGATACTGCATGCTTTTATTTCAAATTAAATATAAAAATCTCAATTGTGTATGAAGCCACAGTAAATAAAAGTATTTATTATAAAATATTTTAATATATATTATTTTTAATTTTTTAGCATTCAGATTTTTTTTTTGCAATCATATCAATTCAAAAAAAACTGGAGATGAAACCTATATCACAGCCTGCTTAATTTTTGAAAGGAAAATTGCATGCATTAAAAACATTAAAATATTGTTTTGTTTACAAGAAAGTCTTTTTAAAAATCAACTTTTACAATCAAACAAAATAAAATTTCATGCATTTTTTTAAAAAAGAAAACTTTTACAATAAAGAAAAATCAAGATTTGTTTTTATTTCTATTTTAAATCATCACTAAAACACTTTTTAATCTAAGCTTTTTTAAAAAATATATCCTCTCCTGTCTATAACTAAAAATGTACTGAATTTATATCAGTGTATTTGAAATTCGATCCGCCAACATCTCTACAATAAACAAATAAGGGCACTGTCTTAAAATATTTCATTAGCATATTACATTATCATTGATTTCCAAAACATTATTTGTTGTAAAATACCTCCTAAGATCATAATGCATTTAGAAGAGAGAAACAAAAAAAGGAATTATAAAATTATATTGCATTTAAAAGAGAGACAATACCTCTCCAAAATGCCTATTCATTTCTTTATATTATTAACTTTCTAGTTTGTAATTTGTTAGGATATATTGTCCCCCCTAACATTTCCATTTAGTAGTATAATTTTGTAATGTATTTATTTAAAATATAAAATAGAAATTATTAAAACAGGCAAAACTCTCTAGTGCCACTCAGTACAAGCCAGAATAATCAATGGATGCCAGAAGGCTTATAAATAAAATCCCTATCTAGTACCTATTCATCCAAACTAGTTTCTACATGACTTCCATCAGTGAGGAGTCTTGGATTTGAGAGCATCACACCCAGATCTTAGGATCTAATGCAACCCTCCAGCAGCTCCATTTATCTCTACTTAACTACATAACTATGCATCTAAATTTGAAAACAATATTTTCAATCCAAGCTCATTAGCTTATATAGTCATATAGGTCTGAACTCAGTTCAGTACCCATACACTTTGGTGTCTTTGGTTCTTTAATAACCATAGCCACTAGGTGAAGAAGTTATGCAAAGAAATTAAAGATAGTTAAACCCAGCCAAAAGAAGAAATTATGAAGAAATTCAAGGAAGGATTGTGGAGATTGGGTAATAAAATGAAAGAAGTTCACAAAGAGTTCCACAAGAGTAAAGAAGAACAGAATGACAAAATAAATCAGTTACAGGAGATAGTGGAAACAGCAAAAGTAGAAAATGAGAGTAATCTAGTGAAAGTACAAGCAGAAATTTATGACACAGGAAGGCAAATCAGAAATATCCAACTTATTAAGGATGTCAATCAGTAGAAAATAATAATTGACAGAACTGACAAATTCCAATGAAGCAGTTTAGCGGATTGCATATAACCTCCCCAAAATACAATCATATTCCATTACATCTGAAGAAGGTGATAAAAGTTTCTAATCTGAAACCACACATATGTAGTAATATACCTAGTATAATATAAATCAAGTTTCAAAAATTAGAATCTTTTCAGACAATGTGGGTGAGGCATTAATTGAAAACTTAAATAGCTTGTTAAGATACTTTAACTTAATTCCAATACCAGATAAAGCAAAGCTCACAATAAACTGTAGCCATCTGCAAGTGCATGGGGCTCATTATTTATTCAACCACATAATTTTAACAAATTCAAGCAAACTTTACTGAACTACTACTGAAGTGATGATTACCAAGAAGATATCAAACATAGAATATCACAAGAAAAGCATCAACCTTGTGAACCATACATTTCATTCTTTAGAAGACAAATAATTGAGTTCCTGATGGTTGATCCATTATCAGAACCCTAGATCATCTGAATTGTAAGACATAGCTCTACCAGCTGTATTGAGAAAATGCCAATCAGTGTAGATAGACTTATTACTCATAACATTACTGAGTTGTTGAAAGCTTTTGGCAACAACAAATCAGAAACTTTTGAAAAAGAAGAAAGTGAACCTCAACAGAGAATGTCTTAAAAAGGGGACAATGATCTATTATATATCAATGCTATTCAATAAGGAAAAAAAAGAGACCACAGCTATGGAGGAAAACAGAAAAAGAAGGTCAACCAGAAGTTTATTTAGAACTAAAATAACCAAGCAAAACAAAAATGGATCATATGTCAATAAAGATGAATATTATTTGACCATGAACCTGTCTATAGCTATACTCCCAATATAAACAAAGAAAAAAAGAGATTAATGTGAAACTGAAATGGAAGAACAAAGGAATATTTTTTTTGGATAGGAATCTTTTAAATATTGATCCTGAGTGTAACTATACTTTCAGTACTGTTAATGAATGAATGATTTTATCATAGGCATGAGGATGCAATGTTTTCATGAAACTTCATATACTACATCTCAGCATTGCACTTCCCATAAATCAGCTTTTAAGTCTCCAAATGAGGTTGCTTTTCATGATCAGTCTTACACTATGAGCTACTAGCCTCTAAATCTCATAAATCACTATGAGCAAGGCTTGTTTACTAAAAAAATTTATATTGTATCTGCTGGGTTTTAAGTTGCTTACAATATTTAAAAATGAGGTAGTCCTCCTGGTGTTCATGTTGCACTGAATACTTATTGTTCAAAGATTAAATTCTTTGTCTATACCAGGATTATGAGCTGATATTCATATAAATCTAAGTCAAAGACCATGGGATCAATCAATTACACTTCATTACTAGTGTTGAAGAAAAAAGCTTTATGATAAACAAAAAAGGCATGACACCAGCTTATAAGGCTAAAAGGATGGAAACAATGGTGCATGGTGAAAATTATACAGTGAAAGCTAAAAATGAAATTAAACTGGTCAAGATGAATATATGTAATAAAAGATAATTTGATTCAATTTTATTCCCCATTATGGAGAGAGTATTGAAGCCCTTTGTATATAGGCACAAATTAAAAACAAGACAATACTAAAAGTGTATAGACTGAGGTAGAAAGAGGATAAATTGAATTTAGATCATAACATTAGGATGTGTCAATACATTCTCTTTTAGATATTGCTGCTCTTTGTTTAAAAGATATTATAATTGTATTAAAGAAAAAAAAAAAAAAGATCTGAAAATTGCTTATTTTAAAAGAAAACCAACCAGAATTATTAAATTAATATTAAACATGATTTATTTTCAAAAATGAATTCAAAATTTTAAAGTCAATATATATATATATTTGGGTTTTTTTTGAAAAGGAGAGTTGTTAAATATATATATATTGTAATTAAAGACTTTTTAAAAAAAAAATGTAATTAAAGATTAAAAGATGTAAGGTAATTTTGTAGGTAGACAGTTTGTTAAAGGAAAATACAATTTTTGAAAAGCATTTTTCAAAAAACAGTGATGATGAAATTATAAATTGGCAGAAATAATTACTTTATATCAGAATGTGCTTGGCTACCAGAGGAAACACATAAACATAGAGCATATCATTATACAGTAATTGACTGAATAACATATGATTAGCTACAATAATATAGCAATTTACTGAGGGGAATATTCTCAGTATCATTAAAAAAAATTATGAAATGACCAAATATGCTAGTGGTTCATGCCTTTTTAGTATAGTATGACTAATTTCACTTTTATATCTTCATCTCAGCCTTAGTAAGTAGCATTGTAATATACAATAAAATGCATTGATGTCCATTGTCATTGAAAATATGTTTCCTTACTTAGAGATTTATGTGACAGTTGTTGATTCTTCAAAATACTAATAAATGATATTTAACCTATAACTAGATAGTGATTAAAAAAAAACATACCAATGTTGAACCTTCTAAATTAGAGAACTAAAAACCAATAGAATTTACCATTCAAAAACAGTCTAAGGATAAAATAGAGAAAATGACAATTTCACATAAAGAAAAGACCTACCATTAATAACCAGCCAGAAATATTAATTTGGAACTAAAAGCTGATCAATGCACCAATAAACTATGAACAAAGTGCCTTAGAATTGACTGAACCCAAAATATATTTTTAAAAAAAACACAGGATTTTCTAAATGTAAACAGATGCAAAACTCTTATATTAATTGAGAAACTTGGTAAGGCTATTTTGATATATATATATACGATGTGATAAGAACTAATATTTATTTAATAACAATAAGTACCATTATTTTGTATAAATATGTTTTAATATTTTTTTTTTGCTTTGAAGGGAACTATTTATTTATATTAAATGTAATAATGTATATATTTAAAATCTGATTATTTCTAATATGCTCATCATTAAAATATCGATCAGATTTGTGAAGAGGGGGGGGGGGGTAAGAACGTTTCTAATTTAGTTTTAAAGTATTGAGAACTGAAAGATAATAGATATAATTAAAAGCTATAATATTTAATATCTGCTCGATAATCTTATGCTTGAATTTAGAAATTTTGTAAACTTAACAAATAGGAAGAATGTTAAGACATTTAATATTAGTTAATACTGCCTGAAATAAAGTATTGTTGAATTCAAACCTCTAGCCTTTGTTTCAGATCTCATTCTGTCATTTCCTCAATTCAATTTGAGATTTAAATTGATTAGTTAAATTATGCAAAATCATATTTAAGTGTAATATATCTGCAAACTACTTGTTACCATCTAAAAAATTATTTGAACCTGAGTTTCAGGTCATTTCTCAAAGAAGTCATAAGGTGGCATTTTAATGGATCTTAGATGATTGGACCGATACAATAAAATAAAAGTGCCCAGTAAGATCAAGTCTTTAAAGCAGCATTTACCATCCATATGTAGTTATATAATAACAGTTATAGTAAGTGTATGTATTTGAATGAATGATGATAAGCAAAAATGTTAGTCACTTGTCTAGCATATCAGCAATGAGTTCATAAAATCCCTTCAATATGCTCACCACTAATCTTTGAATTAGAATTCATTCCCAAACCCCAATACAAGATATTATATATATATATAAGAATAAATTATAATACATTTATATACCATAGATAACTTTAATTGTGCTTTGACAAAGATACACCATATTGAAAGCCTGGCTTAGCAAATTAATAAATATTGTTTTAGACCAAAATTTATTACCATAATAGTTGATAATTATTTACATACTCTTGTAGAATTTATTTTAATATATATATATAGAGAGAGAGAGTGGAGTCTTATGCAATAATTGTAATTGGTTCCAGAAGCACATCACTAAACAATCTCTTTTAAATACTAAAAATGGTTTTATTGATTGGGAAATTATAAAAAGTCTGAATGCTGGAAGTATCAGAACTGGAAATGATCTGATGACTTATTTCTACCACTGAACTATACGAGAGGCAATGGTACATAGCAAAATTACTAACCAATGCAACAATTTAAATGAAAAAATAAACTCAAAAATATAAATATAAAAATATATGCAAAATTAATTTACTATATATAACTCTTATGCATTTTCCTAAACAGGTAAATTAAAATTAAACTTTCAAAAGCAGAAAGTGTTAGACTGCTACTATCACTTGCCAGGTTTTTTATTAATTAACAGTGACTTTCCTTCTGTCTATGGTATTACACTGTGAATTAATTAACCCAGCAATTTCCTTTCATAACCTGTGTAATAAAGGGCATTTTATATTCAAGCACTTACTTTTTTGATAGTTTTGGTCTAATCATTTAGAATTAGATAATGCATCTGAAAATCTAACTAATATATAAATAACTTTGTTGAAAACCTATATATAATAATGATACAATTGTAAATCAAAAATAATAGTTATCCATGTTGCTCCGCAACCAGATGGTCTGATGTGGTCACTGGTGTTGTTTAATCCAGCTTAATCAGGCTCCACGTGTTGTCAAATAAAAATCTGGATGAGATGATTCTGTCCTCATGGCGAAATTCCTTCAGCTTGGAAATGAATGTGTCTTCAGGCTTGGGATGAGGAATGGTAAACTTGTTGCAACATCTGGCCATCCAGGTGGCATAAGTGATAAAGGTCGAGAGTCTTGTGGTGACATAATCCCTGGACAGGAAGCAGCTCTTGATATTTAAAATTTTGTTCAGAGAAATGTGGCAGTTGTGAGTAATGAATGCCCTGATTTTGTCATATGCAGGGCAATAATGTGATCAAAGGTTTCAGAGGTTCTGTGACAGTTGTGACATGTAGGATCTAAGTTCTTGAGGAATCTCCTGTAGTGCAGGAACCAGTTTGTCTGGAGTGAATTCAGGTTGATTTTCACTAGAAAGTCCAGGAACCTTGGCTTCAGCTTGAGATGTCTGAAAAATCTGGTGACGACCTGATTGTTACCACCGAGGTAAGGAATGGTAGAGTTTTGTGTGGGAAATAGCAGGTTAAGAGCATCCCAAATAGATATTTTCTGTCTGAATACTAGAATTGAGTGGCCATTGTGAGCAAGAAGGTAGCCAAGTATCTGATTTAGAACATAATAGAGAGCTTGGTTGATTACCATGGGTAATTTTAAAGTTAGGCATTTGATGCACATCTTATTGTGAATAAATATTTCAAATTAGCCTTAGCACTTCATTTATCATCATAAATGCTGTGCCAATTATTACACATGGCATCATTCTTAGCTACCATATCATATATACCCGTAATCTACTGTCTACATTCTGTCACAATATATAGCGTAAATACTGTATAGTAAAAAATTTCTTTAGAAAAAATAAATTGATCAAATATATCCTTGGGTTTGAAGTTATTGCCAATTATTGCTAATACTATATATATATAATATATGATTTCTGTTTAATCAATAGAATTCTATAATCAACAATAATAGTAATTTTGTCATTCTTTATTAAGCTATGCATTCTATGAGCTATGCAATTTATAAGGACTCTTAGTTTATTAAGATGCATGCTAAGTTGCCTTTTGAAGGGGGGAAAACCCTGCAATTTGCATACCTTTATCTTGAGGTTAAATTCTGCACATAATAAAGGTTATTTCATTATAGCTTTAAAAAAAGCTTTTTTTTTTTTTATTTGGTGATTTTTTTAATCATATACAGTTAAAGAATTTGAAAAAAAAAAAAGGTTAGAAAGGCATATATATATATTGTAACCTTAAAATATATTTGGTTAAATAACTTGTACTCTGAAATTATATAATACTTATATATTTCAATTTAAATTGTAAAATTAGAATGTGATTATCAAACATACTACTGATTTTTATTATATGCTCTCCATTTGGTAATACTTAATAGTATTTTTAACATGGCTCTTCAATATTTTTTTTATTTTTTATATCCTATAACAATATGAGTACCATAAATTCCCTTTTTAATATAGCTATCATTTAAAAGCAAATGAGAGTTAGTATATTAATTATAAAATATTAAACATAATTCCTCAAATAAGGCATGTAATCAAAATATGATATGTATAATTTTATGTGAATAATGTGCTTTATTGATAAGACCTTGTGATGGAAATGACTGTCAGACTCAATAAAATTACTATGATAAAGTTTAAATCAATGTATTCATTTATTTACAACCCTAAGAATACATAACTGACAATTATACATATAAAGTTACATTCTTTACAAGTGCATAATGGTTATTATATAAAATCAACCCCTCCCATAGTTAGTATCTAGTTCTTTTTAAAAGTATAAGTTTATTATTTTATTATCATGTATGCTTTCATATTGATCTGGTGTCTTTGCATCATTCATGAGTTATCTGGTAGCTATCTTCTTAGTCCTTTTCCTTACTATCTGATATTTATAGTTCTCATTATTATCCGAAAACTGTACGATTTAAATCTTATTTCATATTACCAAACTTGACATAAAATATTAACTATAACCATTGCTGCTGTGATAATAAAAAAAAAAAAAAGAATATTCATAATGTAATTAAAATGAATACTAAGCTAAGAACTCTTTCCATATCATACAATTCATTTATGCCTCCATTCTCTCTATCACTTACATTTTATAGTGTCCTTTGATCTCAGTTATTTTTACTCATCTAGTAATTTATTCAAATTACTATTCAAACATAAAATATTTGTTCTGTATGTGGTTTGGCCTTCAAGTAAATCTATCAAGATTTAGGAAGAAATTATAAAATCCTTTAAATATTTCATCTACCTTTGATGCCTCCTATATTATTTATCTAAAATTTTATCGATGAGAAAGTGATTTTAATAAATATTATATTCAATAATATATCCTAATAAAAAGGATGGAGGTTTTTTTTAAATATGAGATGTCATATTTTGATAGGCAGTCATTTTCTTAATAATTCTACCTCCATTTTACCCTGGCTTCTTCCCTGAGCACTTATGGGATATAATATCCTCATTTCTTTGTAGGAAACTCTCCCATCTCTTTCCAATAAATATATGGGTATCATACAGATTACTCCCAGTTCTTCAGAATGATGACCTTCCTCAATTGTGTATTTAACATCTATTACTCTACTAATTCTAAACTAACAACTTAATATAATCATCCCTAGTTCAATTATTATTATCAATAGAATACTTTTTCTTCTTCTTTATAACAAAAGAGATCATGATATTGTCTTACATCAACATTCATTCTTTTTTACTTTCATAAATACCTTATATTTTATAATAAGTTTGTCATTCATTTCAGATAATCCTATTACACTTAATTTCTTAAAGTATATACTAGTCAAAATATACAGTTAATATTGTTCCCCACACACATTTTCACATTATAACTCATGATTACTCTCTTCCAATATTTAAGCATACCTTTAACATTATATACCAAATTGCAAACATTAATTCTTTAAACTGTCACTATGGCAAATACTTTGCATTTATATTTCATTTTAAACAAGAAAAATGTTAGCGATAAATTTAAAATTAATTTTTTTAAAAAAAAAAACCATTTCCAGTTTCTATTTTAATATTACAATGTTTACCCCGTAAATGTTTTCCATTCTTTGTGCGGTGAGATACTTCTCCTATCGTCTCTCTGTTAAAGGACATGTATAGTTAAACAAACATTGAACAACAAGAACAAATGATGAGACAAAATTTTAAATTAAATGCATCCTTCCTTCCTAGCTAGTTTTAAAGTTGCATTATGTATAATCCTGCTTTTCAAAATCCACAATGAAAAGTTTGATGAATATTCTAAATAAATCTTGACTTTATTTTCCCATGATGCACAAACTTTTAAACATGTTCAAATAAGTCATTAATAAGTTTATTTTCTGATTTCTCTCCTTTTCTGTTATTCATTAGTCTTGTAAAATTTCAAACACATATTGGATAAATTTATTTAATTTTCTAGCTTGCAGTACATTATCTTTGTGACTATCATCTACCCTTCAAAAGTTACACAATTTATTTTTTTTCTAATTATCCTTCCCATTTTAATATTCAGTTCTTAAAATGCTATAATAAAAGTTCATCTTCTATTTAAATATAAGAAATCTTAATTTAAGTTTTATCTGGTTTTTTTTTTTCATTATTAAGTATAAGCTAAATATTTTCTTCAAATTTTGCAAACTGTTTACTTCAAATGAAAATTATTTTTTCTTGCATTCAACACTTGTGATTAACCAATTATTCTTAATGTTCTATAAGATATTTCTATTAGTGTTAAAAATTTATTTCTAGAAATTTTTAATCTGTTTTTCA
Source organism: Epiperipatus broadwayi (assembly GCA_028023455.1). Taxonomy (NCBI): domain Eukaryota; kingdom Metazoa; phylum Onychophora; class Udeonychophora; order Euonychophora; family Peripatidae; genus Epiperipatus; species Epiperipatus broadwayi. Next base: position 5,129,761 of record JAQFVV010006241.1, on the reverse strand, counting down.
CATTTAATCTATGATTAATAAAAATCCTTAATTTAGCATAGACAAATGAATGTTTTCTTATGTGGCTATCATCATGTTTCTCTCTGAAGCACTGCAGTTGTGTTTCCTTTCTCATGGCTATCCTAGGCAAAATTAAAATAACAACTTTGATTTTCAAACTCCTTTGTGATATTATCTTGGCTATAAGATGATCAGAATTGATAACCAGATTGTAATGAAGATTAATTTACTCAATCCATAGTATTAATAATTACTTAAAAATATTTCATATCCTTAGATAGCTTTGTGAATATGATTTTTTTCTGTTTAAGACTAAATATTTTTAAGTTTTATTAAATATTTTTAAGTTTTATAATTGTTTTTATGGAGAAAACAAAAATCAAGACTGCTATCTACTTTATCAGTTTTCTTGAAATTTCCCTCTCAGATCATCTGCTGTTTTTTTTTTCTTAAAAACCCCAGGATAAATTGTCATCAGAAAACTATTTACTTAATTCTCATTGGCCAATCTCCCAAATCAACTATTATAACTTTTAAACAAAATGTTTTTCTGTTTCTATTTGAAATATTAAAATCAATAAATGTTTTATAAGCGAAATTAATTTAAATCATTTGTTAAAAATTACAGTTCCAATTATATTTTTAATATATGATATTATTAATTGGATTTAAATACAAAGTTTAAGAATAAATATTTTTGTTTACAAGATATTACAATTACAATAATTTTAAAATAAATTCTTATCTTGTAGTAGATAATTGTTGCTTCTTTCATTAATTAGTATTTTAGATCTTTAACTTTTAAAGGAACACTGCATGAAAATAAATTAAAGTCAAATTTATAAGTAACAATATTTAAATGGACAAATATTGTATTAAAAATAATATAGTAGATTATTATATAAATTATTTATAACTTAATAATGATTATTAAATCTCTACAGATTTCTCTTTTTAATCTTTATGTAGTAAGTCATTTATTACTGTTATACCCTAGTTTATAGCATTACTATTATCTAAATTATATATTTAAAATTTTGGAGCTATAATTTACATTTTATATACCATTCTTACGATGGATAACTGATCAAAATGTTACAATATATATAAACTTTTTAATTATTAATTAACTTCCTCAATTTCAAGCAATAACAAAAATTATTTTAACTATTCATGTGAAGCTAAAAAGTAAACAGCAATAAATAACTACAGCAGAGCAGAAGTTTTCCAACTGCCTCTCAAAAGAAACAACAAAATAAAAATGATTCTTCATTATGTATATAAGTTTGGTAAGGATTTTAGCAGTTTTCTCTTTTTTTATATTGCTCTCTAGCTAAGAGTAGCTAGATATCCCTTCATCAATCAAACAATTCAATAAATAGATGATCTGTTTATTAAAAAAAAAAAAACAAGCTTGCTTTGAAATAATCAGTTATCTTTACCCAATATCATAGTTTTTAAAAAATGCAAAAATCATTTATGCCAAAAAATTCTTCTATCTACATTTATGTAGATAAATTTCTATTCACAAAACAAAAAGTTTTAGCTTAAAAAATGTTTATAAATTATATCAAATAATAATCTTCAACTGAGCATACTGAAGGAAATCTTTTCAAGTTGGATTTTCTATAAATATTTTTAATAAATTTGAAAATGATATTCATATCAGTGTAATTCAATAATCAGATGAAAACTGAATTCACTTTCATTTCTGATATTTTATATAAATAAATGCTTATATTAGCAACAATTTTAGCAAAGCTTTGATCTATCACAATTTCTCATTACAATGCAAATACAAATTCTGTTAACAATGTAATAAACAAATGATGGTTGGACTCATTTTTAATAACTTTGGAAATAATACTCTCACTCGTATCAATATAATACATTAATCTATTATCCATATAAGACTTTGGAAATCAAATAAAAAAGGATTCATTTTTCATCTGATTAGTAAATTACATTTATCCAAGAGAGTGATATTTGCAAGTTCATTAAAAATGCCTCTAGAAAGTCCAACTTGTAAAAGATTTTATAATAAATGAGAAAGATTTTTTCATATAAATATTATTATATATCCTCAGCACTACATATTTAACAGCTGTCATTTGTTTATTGGATTATTGAAATTAATAAATATATAAGTATATGCAGTGTGTAGATGTAATGCAATCTTGTCAAAATCATTTCTTTAAAATTTTCAATAATCTCCAAAAGTTTTATAAATTTTTAAATACTACATTTAAAATATGGTTATTTGTTAATTATGAAGATAAAAATTTTAAGTTTTGAGCCAATTAAAAATCTATGAAGATTAAATCATTTTATAGATTAGACAACTTCCATCTCTCCATTCTTTTTTATTTCATAAATAATTTCATACATATAAAGATACAATAAAAGACAAATAACCCCCAAGATGCATTTTGTGCTGAACCAGCAGTTGGGCCAGGTTATTATCTCTCATATATATCTTTATTACATGAAGATACTTATGTAGAGCAAATTGTCTCATTTTTATTTTCAAGCATCAATTTACTCCACTTCCAATTTAGTAACAACTAATCTAATAGAAAATTTTATATATTTTGATAGAAAAACCAATGTTTACATATGATACCATTTCCAACTTTCTTATAAACTTAACAATATTATTTTTTACACAAAAACTTTACTCTTACAGTTTCGACTATCTTGCAGTCAAAACTGTAAGAATAAAGTTTTGGTGTAAAAAATAATATTGTTAAGTGTATAAGAAAGTTGGAAATAGTATCGTATGTAAATATAGAAATCAAGACATAAAGAAAGGAGGAAGAAAAAGAAAATTGTAAACCAATGTTCAATTCATATCGTTGTTAAAACTCACACTAAACATGATGTTAAACAAAGTAATATTTTTATAAATGAAAACAGACCATGATTTCAATGTCTTTACATGTATAATCCTTTTGATTGATGGTGAAGCTCACATTGTATTACAATCTTTTTTTTTTTTTATGATCAGTGACATTGATTCTAATTTGAATAGCCCAAATTATTCCGAGACTTTTAATCTCAATCTAAAAATAATTGAAAACTCATTTTGAAGGATCAAAATAATGTTTAAAATTTCAGGTCAAAATCAAATCAGATTAGCAGACTAATCACTAAGTACAAGATCCTTCAAAAAGTTAATATTCTTACAACAGTAAATCAATTCAGAAAAACATAGCTGATAGTTAGAAATTCAAAATATTAGACAACATGGGTTTGCATGTTCTGGAATAAAATAAAAACTAGAAACAAACTCTCCATTAAGTTTAATTTTTCCTATTCCAAGATTTATTAAAAAAAAAAAATTATGTTAACTTCTTGAATAAACTATTTTCTAAATATATGATTATGTTTAAAATTATTATCTACAAATTCTTTTATGACATCTAAAAAACAAATCACTAATATAATTGATTGCTAATATACAATAATAAAAAAAAACAATTTCCTGTATATATGTCTTTATTACACCTACATTCATACATAGATATTTAAGCAGTGTAACTTATTTTATTAGATCTATCTGCTTAAAACTTACATTGCATGATATATTCTTGAAACATGACTGATATCTGAAACAGATGTCTTTTTCATATGTCTTTATTCATGTTTTAAGAATATGTGGTAGAATGGAAGTTTTAACAATTTTTAAAATAATAATATATATAGGAAACTAAGAGATGAAGTTGGATTAATAATAATATATAGTTATGTTTAATAAAAATATATTAATCTATAATTGGATTTAAAATTTATATCTGACCTACAAATAATATAATTTCTAGCTTAATAAATAATTATTAATAATCATTAATGTATGTGCATATAGTGGATGATATCAAAGGTATGAATGCAAAAAGTTTGACATTTGTAAATCAAATTGTAATAATTTGGTTCAACTTAAAAACAATAGTATTTACGATAATCTCAATTAAAAATCTATCAATTCAGACTTTCACAGAATAAAAGATAAAATCTTTGCAATTTTTAAAATTACTAAAATATCACAATCCCATTCCCTTTTCTTTTAACTGTTAATTTTAGACAGATATAAGGAAGATGTATAAAAATGAGGAAATTGCTTTGGAGTGCAATTGTAATCAGTAATCACCTGGCGAAACTTACATTAAATTTTATGTTGTACAGATACTTTTATTTAAATTTTTTTTTTTTAATTTTTCAGTTGATCACAATTACTTAAATCTTAAATGCGGCATCTGATAATATACTATATTTTCAAATATCAGGTGATGTCTAAATTCATTTGCTTTCATAATATCTAATTTTATAATTAGTTTCTAAGTATAGTGTTTTAAGTTTAGAAGGACTGATGGCACAGAAAATACACTGTAATATCTATATATACATGTAAGACAGCATTGTGTTTTCAGTGACTAATGCAACCCATGTACATACAAAAAATAACTTGGATTGATAGTATTCCTCAATCCCTGAAATCTAGATGACTGACTTTCTCTAGATACCAATAAAACTATCACATCCATTATTTCTGATTACAGAAGTTGTTTAACAATAAAAACTCTCTCCATACATTAGTGACAACCAATGCAAGTCATATTAATCGATGGATGCTATAAGATTTTTGCATCAAATTCCCTATCTAGTGCCTACTCATCCAATATCCCTGGACTAGTTTCTAGCTTGTGGTCTTCATCTGTGAGAAGGGTTGATCTGAGAGCAGTGCACCTAGATCTTTCATCTAATGCAACCCTCCAGCAGTCATCTTATACCTTTTTACTTAACTATAAAGTTAAGAAACATAATAATGTTTTCAATCCAAGCTCATTGCTTGTATAATTATACAGATCTGAACCCAGTTTAGTATCTAAACATTTTGGTATCTTTAGATTTTTAATAATCCTAGGTCAGGATTGGTATTAAACTACTAAAAATCACATCATCACCATTTCTTTCATTTGCAAAGTGATGTATTATGGCTTCCCTTTATTGAAGTCAGAAATGCCAGAGAAGCCTGTTAGCTACCTTCCCTTCCTTTTCCATTCCCACCCTAAGTTTTTCCCATATTGTTCTCTATCCTGCTCCATCCCATTTCCACATGATCTTTGTCCACTCTGTGGCCTTTATATTTAGCTCCCTCTTATCTCTTTCCAAAGCCAGCATAGAAAACAAGAATCTACTTTCTATATAATCACTTTGTTTATATTTATTCTCCCACAACTTCATTATTTGTATCTGTTCTGCTTGTAAGCATTTACATTCAATTAACAGAGGCCTAATATTTTCTATGCTTTCCTTATATAACTTGCTGACTAAAACACCTAGATTTCTCCATTTGTGTGTATATTCCCTTTTTGTTAATGATCCGGTTCAAACCTTAAACAGCAAACTATTTTCCTTACTATTATCGTAAATTAAATCACACCCAATATTCTGTTTACTTCTATATATATTTAAACACTTTTTAGTGTTCATATTATGCCTCCATCTCCCTCTTCCTTATTAATGTATCTATTCTTCTATCCCATTTTTTGCCACTATAACACTCAACAATCCTCCTAACACAATCATCCCACCTTTTGTATAAGTATATTGACATAAAATCTTTATCCAAATTTTCTGCATATTGTAGTATTTTTCTTGCCTATCTTGTTGCCTGTCCTTTACTCATAACCCAATTAAATACAATTGGCTATTCTCTTATTACCCATAAATTGCAATTTACCAAACATTTTCATTTTCCTTTTTACATTTCTCACATAAAAACATGACAATCCCATTTCTCCATGAATTGCCTTCTTTGCCATCTGCATCTAATGCATGTCTCCTACTTCTCCTTGTACTTTTTAACATCCTTTACTAACACATAATGCATCATTACTATAAGTTAATCCTATTACTGCCACCCCCTTCCTTACTATTCTTGCTACATCATATTTATTATATGAAAACACTGTTAATTTCTTTATCAGTCCCTTTTTTTTCTTTGATTCATTTATCAATTTTTTCTTCCATTCATCCAAGCAATTTCTCTGATTACTTAAGACAATTCTCAAATAGTTATACCTATTCTCCACATTTAACTTTATTTCCCCCAATAATTTTTTCTCTTCTCTTTCCTTAGCATTTATGATCATTACTTTTGATTTTTCTTCACTAAATTTAATTCCCTCTCTTTATCAATCCTTGTGCACCTTTTCAGCATAACTTCCATATCTTTCCTACTTTCTGTGCACAAGAAGATATCATCAGCAAATAAAAGACCTGATAAGGTATATACTCCCTTGCCAATTATTAATGGTATCTCTACCCCTCTTCCGTCTTTTTATTGTTCTCTCCATTTCTCTCAAATATAACAAAAAACAAAATAGATGACAAAGGACCTCCTTGCCTTAATCCCAACCCATTTTTAACTCTGATTCTATATCGCACAAGCTGTTAAAATAGTAGCGTGATCAAGTGCAAGCCATAATAATCAATGTGTGCTAGAAGGTTTGTGCATCAAAATCCCTATTTAATGGCTACTGATCCAAAACCCCCAGATTTGTTTCTAACTGCCTTTATCAGTAAGAAGCCTTGGATCTTAGAGCACTGCACCTAGATCTTTGGATCCCAGAAACCACTTTTTATCTTTTTAGTTAACTGTAAAGCTATAAATCCAAAGTGAAAATTCATTCAATCTAAGCTCAATTATTTCTTTAGTCATACAGATCTTATTTTAGTTCAGTATCATACATTTTGGTGTCTTTGGTTTTTTAATAACCAAAGTCACCATCATCCTTTGACCAGGGTTGATAATAATCCATGAAAACATCACATAATCTGCATCTTATACTTACACTAGCTTTGCCACCCAATACATGTCCTAGTAATCAATAAATGCTATAAGGTTTGCAGAACAAAAAGAAATGGTATGTGACATTGTAGTGGTTTAATACCAATCCTGACAAAAGATGCTAGGGACTATAGTTATTAAAAAAGCAGGTACCAAAATGTATAAATACCGAACTGGGTTCAGAGCTGTATGACTATGCAAGCTAATGAACTCAGATTGAAAACATTGTGTCTTCATTTTGAACTCATAGATTTATAGTACTTAAAAAGGTAAAAGGTGGCTGCTGGAATACGAAAATCTACGTGCAGTACTCTCAAATCCAAGATTCCTCATTGATAAAGGCCAAAAGCTAAAAATTAATCTGGTGATGTTGGATGAATATGCACTAGATAGGGATTTTGATGCACAAACCTTATAGCAGCCATTGATTACTATGGCACTACTGTAGGGAGTTGCTACTGTTGCTTCTCTAGATATCTCCTGAATTTAGGATTGGATGTTTATAAACTTCCCTAAGACTAATAATAATAAAATTGCAATGAAGAAAAAAATACAAGAGCAACATTATACGCTAGATATCGTGAACTTAAAATTAAGGCAAATATATATTTGCGTAATTGTTCGTTTAATAATTTACTAGCTTACTCACATAGTTCAGTATTTCAAAAGAGCATTATAGAGTTAAAATAATTTCCGCAGTTATTTATAAAAATTTTAAATCAAACAAGCATCAATAACTTATATTTATGAACTAATTCGCGTAATTAATGAGAAACAGAGGCAATATCCATTTACGCCACTTTTAATTATTATATATAAAATTTCCTTAATAATAAAATATCTTAACAAAAAGTATTAATTTGTTGGACAGCTACTTAAAAAAAGATTACGGATAATATACATATCATTTCTCAGATCGCAATTAATATAAAATAATAACATGGACAGGTTTAACTTTACCTTGGATCAACCTGAAATATTAATCTGAAAGGAAAACTATTAAAAATACTTTTGACTATTCCGAGAATCGAACGAATTATCGGATTATTTTTTTTTTAAAAAAAAAAAAGCACCATAGTTATTAGGAGTTAACAAAAAACTTATACATAGATGAGTTAATACAGCAAAGTTAGAAAATAAAAATAACGCGTGAAAAGAAGGGCTGAATATATATTTATTGTATGTATTTGAATATATTAAAAAAATATATTATTTTTTAAAATTAATTATATTTAATGAATCGATTTAAAATATTACTTACTTGTTTTTATAAAAGAAAACTAAAAATTGTACTTATAAAATTCCGACATTTCTTCCTTCCGAAGTTTGTTTAGTTTGTTTTAAAGTTTCCTAGGCATTTTTTTTTTCTGAATATTATAGAGCATGCTCGAATGTGTCTTCAAATATGGCTGATATTCTTGCAAATGCACCTGAGCGTAGGTTACAATATTCTTTAACTGAAATTATTATTTTTTTTAAAATATATGTGTTAACTATTATTATTTCTTTAAAATACATGTGTTAACTATTATTATACATTTATAAGATTGCCCTGGTACACAGAGCCTTATTGCTGGAAAAGCTTCGGCGTGTCAAGGCTGTCCTAATCAAAAAATTTGTTCTTCTGGATCTGCAAAAGAATTTGATCCAGGTAAATTTTTGAACTAAGAATTATAAATTTAGAAATGTACATTTAAAATATTTTTTCGACTTAATGTTTGTACTAATGGAGAGATTTTCAATTTATTTAACTAACTTTGTATTCAAAACAAATACTAATAAAAAGGACATTTTAGCAGTTATTTGGAATTAGAAAAAGTAGCTACAAATTTCAATGTCATCATCAATCGACACTTCAAAATGATCTTTAAACATTTCCACCTTTTGTTTTCTTAAATTTTTATTATTTTCCATAATATCAATCTCCCCCCCCCCCTTCTTGCCTTAAGTATAATCCCAGTGCAATTCCTCTTTCCTCACAATGTCTAATCATTTTTCATCTACTTTTTCTAACAGTTTTATGTTGCTAAATTTATTATTTCAACTTTTTTTTTTCCATATTTTCAGCTCCAAAGCTTTTGTAGTTTTTTTTCTCTTCTAATTATTCCATGTAATATCACGCTCAAACTGTATTCTACAACCTTTTTAAAAAAATTAATCGTATTGTGATAAAATATTTTTACTCCTACGAATTTGGTTCAATTGCTATTCTCACTTTTTTTTTTTATACCGTCAGTTATCCTTCCTTATTTAAAAGGGAATAAAATATTTATATTTTTATATCTTCTCTTTTACTTTTTTTGCATTACTTTATATATTCATATATATTATTTGCCTTAGAGTGTATATGTGGAGATTTATAAAAAGTAATATTTATGTTCATATAATTGTATTATAAATATTTATATTCATATATTTGTATTATGTTATAGTTCTGAAGAAGATTTCTGGGGCAATCGAAACTGTCATAGAGAGTTGTAATTAAAGCATTGTAAAACAGTAATAAAGGGCATAGATAATTTAATATTATATTATACGGATTTGGCAGTGCAATAATATAATTATTATACAAGATAAAGGAATACTGGAAGCAGAGCTTGGATAAGAAGAAAGAAGAAATATTGATATATATATGAGTGGATGCATGGAACATGTAAAGAACATTAAGAATTTGATAGACTATGTTAAAGAGATGGAAAGTAAACAAGTAGTGGACTATTTAAATAAAAGATGGATATTGGTTATTAAATTAACTAATATTAATAATAATATAAAAATTTTAAAAGAATGTAGAAGATTGGATATAAAACCAAAATTTATAAGGATTAATAGTTATAGAAAAATGATTAGAAGCAAAATCAAGTTTATAGGAGAATTAGAAAAGTGGTTATTAAAAGTGTTCATTAATAATAGTTATGGCATAAGACAAAAGTTATATAGAGATATTTTAAGTATTGAATCAATACTAACAAAAAAAAAAACAACTAAGGAAGAAGAAAGAAATTTTAGAGAATTATGTATGTTAAAGAAGGTATTGATTAATAAAAATACAGAGAATATGTAAGGAGGTTGAAAGAACAAAAAGGATTAAAGAAAGATGAGAAGAAATGGAATAATTGAATAATAAAATTTATAATATGATATGTATACAATTAGAAAAAGAAAAGGAAATTATAAGTTAAGGGATTAAATATGTACCATATGGATATAATGGGAATAATGATATAATAGAATTGAGTACTCTAAAAGAAAAAATAGCACTGTTGTATGTATAAGAAAAATAGAAAATCTATTATAATATAGATAGTAATAAAATTATTAGTAATAAAGATAAAGTTTGGACAGAAGAATTTAATAATGAAGTAGGAAATATGATTTATAGAATAAGGAAGAAACATAAAAATAAAGGAATTAATAAGAATGATGATGTTTAAATAAAGGATATTAAAGAAATAAAGTATAAGGATAAAATAGTTTTTACAAAGTTGGATAAAGGGAATAAATTGGTAATGATAAATGAAGAAGATTATATAGAAAAATGAATAATATGTTGAAAGATAATATATTTGGAATAATTAAAAATGATGATACTAAATTATTGCATATAACAATAATGACTTTTATAAAAAGATTATAAATGATTATAGTACATTTGATTATTTAGGGGTACAAGATTGAATAGCAGCTAAAATTTTTGGAACACCTAAAATTTTTAAAGAAGGTGTACCATTAAGACCAGTTGTTAATGGTACTGGTTCATATTATAATAAAGTATCTAAATGGTTGGCAAATAAGGTTTTAAAGAAATATATTGATACTGCATATAAATCATATACAAAAAATAATAAAGTTTTAATAAGCGATATTAAAAATGAAATAAATATAGTATTTATAATTTGACAATGATTAAAATGGATGTATCAATGTATATGAATATTAATGTGGAAAAAGCAATAGATATAATAATTAATAGATATAAAAAGGATAATAATAAAGATATAAATATACCTATAAAACAATTAAAGGAGATTATAGAATTATGTTGCAAAAAAGTAACATTTTAATTTAATGATAGGTTTTATAAACAAACAGGTTTACTAATAGGAGGAGCATTAAGTGGAGTATTGAATAATATTTATGTGGAAGAATTGGAGAAGTTAATGTTCTGAATAATAATGCTCCAATCTTTATTAGAAGATATATAGATGATTATTGATATTTAATAAAACACAAAGACATAGATTTATTTATAGAGGATGATAATAAGATGGATAAGAATATTAAATTTGCTGTAGAAAAAGAAGAGAATTATATACTGACATATTTAGATATAAAGTTGATGAAGTCATATGAAGAAGGAAAATGTAGAATTGAAACATTAATTTATAATTAATATTGATGATAATATAATTAATTGATACTCAAATATAAAATAAATACAATACATTCTAGAATTCATAGAGCAGTAAATTATTGTTCAAGTAAAGAAGATCATGTTAAAACAAATAGATTTAATAAAAATAATTTATAAATAATGATTATCCAAATAGATTTATAAGTGATATATTAATAGAAATTAAGGTAGATTATATAAATAGTAAAGAAAAAAAGTAGTAATAAAGTTAATTATAGTATAAAGACAGAATAATTATGTAATTAAAAATTTAAATAAAGTTATAGGTAAAATTAATAAAAAAATTAGTAATATGTTAAAGTAGTTAATAAAAAGAAAAAATATGATTAATATTTTAGAAAATAAGTATATTAGTAATTATAATAAAAATTCAAATAATGAAATAAATGAGATATATGAAATTATTTGTAAAAAGGGTCAAATTAATAATCTAAAAGTAAATTATATAGGAGAAAAAAAAAATTCAATATATAGAAGACTATTACAACATAAATATAAAAATTCACTGATATATTTACATAAATTGGAAACAGAGTACATGTTTGAAAAAGATTGTATAAGGATGATACAATTTATAAACAATAAAAAAATAGAGAAATAAAAGTGGCTATTTTTATTAATAATATTAAGCCAGTATTAAATAGAGATTTGGGTCTGAAACAAATTTGGATTTTCTCATCGCTGGTGTTCGCCACAGGATGGCGTTGATGCTAATCAAAAACATACATATAACGATTCCGGGCCGGACCTAAATGATCGATTTGATATAAAAAGATCTGATTTCTTAGATTTCTAATAAAATATTCTACTAACTAATACTATTATATGATGTTAGTTTTTTCATTTTTGTAAATGTTTATTAATCTTATCTTGTTTTTGAGTTTGTGTGTGTGTGTGTTTAAAGTTACAGTGTTTTTCTAATTTTTTTTTTGACTACGTGTGTCTTTTTAAAGTTACGGTCTTTTTTTTTTTGCAAGAGTAAATCAATTTGATTCAAAAGCAAGACGTAATAAGTAAATGTTTATTAATCTTATCTTGTTTTTGAGTTTGTGTGTGTGTCTTTAAAGTTACAGGGCTTTTTCAAATTTTTGTTTTTGGACTTTATGTGTGTCTTTTTAAAGTTACGGTATTTTTTTTTGCAAGAGTAAATCAATAATTTGATTCAAAAGCAAGACATAATAAGTCAATGTTTATTAATCTTAGATTGTTTTTGAGTTTGTGTGTGTGTGTATCTTTAAAGTTACGGGGCTTCTCATTTTTTTTTTGGACTTTATGTGTGTCTTTTTTTAAAGTTACGGTATTTTTGGTCAAAAGTAAATCAATCATTTTATTAAAAAAGCAAGACGTAATTCTAAATCTATCAAAAGTAACATAATTTATATACTACAATTTAGAATTGATACTCGACTACTATTAGTAAGGACCATCACTGAAAGACTCAATTGAAAAATGATACCTGACTAATTTCCGTTTTCTTTTTTTTGGGGGGGACAGTAATGAATCAGAAAGTGGGTTGTTTTTGTTAAGTCTGTCTATACAAAAAGGGTACCGTTATTGAAATACTAAATTTAAAAATGATAGCCGACTAATTTGCGTTTCTTTTGACAGTAATTAATCAGAAATTGGGTTTCTTTTTTTTGGTAAATCTTGTGTATATTATAACGTTTTCCATTTTGCTGGGCCTCTACACGCTAATATAAACTGCGCGCGAGTTGTTCAAGCTATGTCAAAAAAGAAGAAAGTTGTATTTCTATCCTAAAAACACAGCTATATTTCCTGATCAACTCGGTCTAGTAATTGTTGAGAATTATGCTATCGACGAGATCAGCTTTTAATTTATTTGATAGGCGCCAGAGTTCTACAAGAACTCACTGAAACCGTCACATAACATCTCGCAAATTAAAAAGAAAAAAATGTTTTTAAACTAATCGGTATTGCATCATACTGTAACGAGAATTATTTTCTCCTTTTTGATTATTATTCCTGGGCTTGTTTAAACATATTGGCAAGGTAAATTCCGTTTTAAATCTTATTAAACTAATAATAAATTTAATACTAAAAAAATAATAACCATTAGTAATAACACAATGAAAAGGTTGATAAAAGTAAAATCTCTTTTATTCTAACAAACTAAAAATATTTATAAGTTAAATTACGAATTAACTAAACAGGAAAGTACACACACACTAATCCAGATAATGAATCGATTAACAAAAACAGTTAGATTAAGCAATTAAAGCAATTTAATAATGCCCCAAGATCTTGTATAAAATTCTTTATTAGAAAGACCCTTGAATACGAAAAGAAAAGTCTATATCAGGATGGTAGTCTAAGCTTAGATAAATAATTGTTTGCAAACTTTTAAGTCACTATCAGGAAAATTTATTCTTAACTTATCGGTAAGTTCATGTAGGTTTATGGGATCCCAGATCATGAGAATTTTCATTGGTCTCTCCTGCCGGTGTCTTCCATTATTGTTCTGTTCTATAGCTGGAGAAAAGGCACGGTTGTAGTGACCCTTTTATTGCAAAAAGCGGTCTTCACAAGTCCCGTTTCCATGCTTGCGTGACAGCTTGGTACAGCAAGGGGCATACCTGTGTAGAAGTATATTTCTTGCCACAGGTTATGCTTGCGGAAACCTCCAACTTTCAGAGACATAACTAGAAGTTAAAGAGAAGACCTAGATTGAAGTTGTCCTCTCCTTTTTATATCGCGATCCAGTTTATGAAACTTCTGCGCACTCCTTTGTCTTTTTATCAGCATATAAGATAATAATCTTGTACACTCTCTCTTAAATTTAAATTACAAAGTCTTAATTTTTTTTAGCATTATTCTTCCATCTTTAATTAGCTAAAATATTTTTCTTTTAGCTTATACTTTTGGAATTCTTTTAATTTATCTGGATTAGTAATCTGCATGTCATTTATTCTTTCCAATTTTTATTTCCAATTAGATAAAAAAAAAATAAGAATGACAATTTTAACTTTCATTGCACGTTTTAACAAAAATTATACTAATCAAAAAAAAATCTAAATTTACTTTTTTAGCTTTTACCAAATGCCAATATATTTGCAACGTATATAAATAAATGTTACAATATATAAAAACAAACAAACCTTAATTCAAATACTCCATTGAAAAAATCAAACCCTGTTGAATTTGCTTTTTTTTTTTTTAAAGACAGTAATTAATCAGGAACTGGGTTGTTTTTGTTAGTGTGTAGATATAAAAACTAATCTTATTTTGAAATAATAAATGTAACAAAAAAAAAAATATCCGACTAATTTTCTTTTTTGGACAAGTAATTCCTAATAATTAGACACTGGGTTGTTTTTGTTTGTGCGTATATATATAGCAAAAGTAACTGGTCATAGACGAATTCTCGCGAAAACGGTACTTTTCGCGTGATCCTTCAATTTTTTTCCCTTCCGCACCCTTAAAAGCAATTTTTGAGGGTTACCCCTTCGTAATGGAATCTTCAGGACATTTTTACTAAACTTACAACAGTAAAGTAAGTTACAACACATTAAAAAAAATAGACGTTTTATCAAATTTTAAAAAACTACGACTGCTTCAAATACACACACTCACACGAAACTACAGAGAAAATAGATATTCTACTATTACGAGAAAATGATGAACAAAATCAACTACTATGGCAGCCAATCAAGGCATTTCTTTCTCTTTGCTTTTAGCATTGAAAAAAGCCTTAACCGGCAGCCGTCGGGAACTCTGTGTTTTATCATAGAAAGAAGTCTGTTGGCTTCTGCCGCCGCCTCCGTCCAACATAACGTGAGGACTTTTCTGCATTTATAATGTAGAAAAATTCTCTTTTGTTGGGTGAAGGCCAGTGAAACGGTGTATTTCTAGGAATTGACCTAGAAATAGCGACATCTTGAGGCGAACACCAGGGATGAGAAAACAACCAACATTTGATATAAAATAAATTAAAATATTTAATTATATAAAAAATAAGAATAGGGAGCTACTAAAATATAAATGTTAAATTTAAAGAGGGAATTTACTAATAGTATAACTAAAATGGTATTTGTTGATTAGACATATGCCGCTTGATGGCGTGATTTATGTGCTAAAACACAAATATGCCATTTATGTGGCCAACCATATTTTATGGCATGATTTATGTGCTAAAACACAAAAACTTGTGTCAGGGTATGTATCTTTCAATTATATAAAAATTATTAATTGTAAATGAATTTTTTTTTATTGAAATCACACAATTTGACTAACCAATAATTGTCATAGGGTTTACACACTTATGTAGTCAACTTTTAAGGTGCAAAACCTTGCCAAAGGGTATGTCTGAAGATAGTTTGAAGTAGATAATGTGTCAAATAACATATTCTCCATAAACTCAATGAGACCAACAACATGGCGCAGGAAAACTCAGACATTCTATTCTCTCATTTACCGACAATAGAAGCTAACTTGGTTTGATGGGTCCAAAATACCATTTGTTCAAGCTATATGTCTGATATATTAGTGAACCTGTGAACAGCTGGTTTTTTAATTTGTTGATCTTTATAGCAAAAATAAAAAGAAACCGTAATAAGGTTTAAATTTGTTGTAATTTTTTTAATAAAAAAAAGCGTAATAATTTTTAAATTTGTTGATGTTGTTTTCCAAAAAAAAAAAAAAAAGGCAGAACCAAAAAAAAAAAGAGTAATAAGTTGTGAAAACAAAAAAAAAAAGTGTATGAAGTTTACATTTATTGATTTTATTTTTTTTGTAAAAAAAAAAAGAAACCAAAAGAAAAAAAAGCGGTCTAAGTTTGATATTAGTTGATTTTATTTTAAAAAAAAAAAGAAACCAAAAAAAACAACCATAATAAGTTGAAAATTTGTTGATGCTAATAAAAAAAGACATTCAAAAACTAAAAATTCTGTGTTTGATTTTTATTTTTGTAAATTTGTTGAAGTTAATAAAAATAAAAAATTCTGTGTTTTTTTTTTTTTTATAAGAAAATCCAAAAAAAATACGGCCTGGGATTTTTTGCGTAGCAACAATGCCATCAAGCGGCTTGTGTGTTTAATCAATTATTACCTTTTATTTTACTCTTTTAAATATTTAACTTTATATCTTTTATACTTTACATTATTACTATTCATTTTATTAACATTAATATTTATAATCTATATTATTTTTATTACGTTTTAACACATTTTTACCCACCTTCACTTTTATCTCCAAATCTCAACTGCTAAATTCAAACTTTAAATTTTATAGGTAATATAAAATAGAATATATATGATTATAGAAAGTATTAATTGATAAATATAGAATGTAAAAAGAGTAAAATATATAATATTAAAAAGTTAATTAAAGAATGATTATAAGATGTATATATAAAATGTAAAATTATATATTCATGTATATTTATATTCATATATTTGTATTATGTTATAGTTCTGAAAAAGATTGCCGAGGCAATCGAAGCATTATAAAACAGTAATAAAAAGCAGAGATGATTTAATGTTATATTAAAAGGGTCAACATGGTTTATAATCTTTTATCAAATGCTTAGAGTACTTTATCGATGATTTTAGATTTGCGATTATAACAATTGATGTTAACAATCCTGAGAATCCCTATCTTCAGAGGTGAAATTTTTTTTGTTCATTTTCTACTTTTGTTATTATTTACATTTAATGTGGATTTCATGAAACAAGCCGCTAGAATATCATAATAAATGTTCTAACTTAATTTCTTAAACAAGAAAATAAAACGTAAATTTTTCATGCACAGTTTAATGCTAATCATTAAATTGCAAACTACTATCTGTCTAATCTATTCAAAGATTAATTGGGACAATAAGGTACTAGAAATATCAGCAATAATATCTTTATAAAACAAAACAAAGTAAAAAAAAGGTAATGATTGATTCAAATTGATATAATTCTCCATTTTCTATTTTTAATGGGATGTACAATTATCTAAAAATTTGAATTAAACAATGAGATAGTGGCTTATTATTTCTGTCATCACATATTTTTCATAAAAATATTTCCTTGACTAATAATATACCATTTCTCCAGTTTTTAGTTCAAATCTGTAACCCTATGTTTCAATTTAACATAAAATTCTAAAAACCTCTATATTGGAATCTTGAGATATAATGATTAGTGAATCTACCATATGAATATTGGATTTTTTTTTTTTTTCAAATAACTGGTGGATAGTCCATTAATAAACCAGCAAGTAATGGTTCCAAATTAATCTGAGCTCATCAAGTGAGTGTGATGCATTGTAGGATATATCGTACTTCTAAGAACATTGATTACCTGACATTTTTATTTTTAGGAATCTAATCAGTGATCTCTGTTTTGTGTAAACTTAATTTAAAATATACTCCATAAATACATTATAAATAAATATGCAGTGTGTATATATATAAATATTTTATATGATGATATTAAATAAAAACCATTATGTTGTCTTCATAAAAGAGCATAATAAATTCATAAAGAATAAGCAGCTTCAATTGAAATATGACAAGAAGTGGACATCCTATGGTATTTAAAAAAAAAAAAATCCATTTATATGCCTATACAATTAATATTGAATTTTAATGGATATATATTAAAAGAAATATGCAATCTAATTTATCAAAAACTTGCTATAAAAAATTCTGAAGAAGTACTAAATGGTTTTAAATATGTTAAATAGCATCATTTGAAGTGGTCATTAAATAAAAGTTGGAAAATTTAAAGACATTTTTAAAGTTAAATTTCTACAATAGATGCATGCTAAGTTAATATATAAATCACACTTTTTGAATTATTATAACATCTTGAAAACGTTCATTTTGAACGAAAATCAATTCTATGTATATAAATTTATTATTTAAAATAAAGTTGTCTATAATATTGATTATATTTTTATATTCAATAATAGAAAATATATACACTAATATTATCTGTGGTAATAAAACTGAAATATTAGATACATTTTTTTATCTTGATTCACATGAATCACAATTCAATGAACCTTCTATCATTTATATATTTAAATGTAAGATCATCTTGTCCGAGTGCCTATAGAGTTGGCAGTGATTTTATTGTAATGATGAGCATTTCAGTACATTATTCTATTTAACATGACATACAATATACTATGATGGCATTTTCATGACCTACTTGCCTGTTTATTCTTAAATTTTTTAAATCTTACTATGTTATTAGTATCAATTTTAAAATGACATGTATTTTGCTTACATCTGGTGCATATCACTCATCATTTTCTTAATAGGATATTTCCTAGATTGAGTATTTTTCCACAATCTTTTTACTGTATATATATATACAGTATGCACAGAAATATTGTTCTGGCATATTCAACAGATTTATTTGATTTACTGCTTTTAGGATGATTTCTGAAGAATGATAAATCTATGCCACTTAAAGTATTTGGTATGGAGATTTTTGAGAGATGACTTATATACTTGGAAAATCTCAACAAGTATTTCATGTTTTATAAAATGATTAAATTAGTCTGCTGATATTGTAAGTAATAATATTCTGTTAATAACTAAGGGACACCCCCCTCCCCAATATTTGATAGAGTGACCTAAATTTCAGTTTAGTTCGTCTATAAAAACCTGGAGAATTTGATCCATAATTTCAAGAAGCTTCACATATATTTGTTCTGATTATTAATTTATCATGTAGAAGAATGAGTTCACATTAGACTCTTGCTTTCCTGAAATAATAGATAGTGACTGATTCAAATTTCTTTTTTATTGCTTCATAAAAAAGTCATATATCCAAAAAATTTCAAGCATAAGCTTATCTAAAGGACAGCAGTCAAAGTATGAAGTTCATCAACTAATAACATATTGGCATATCAACATCAAACTCAATATATTTTTGGCTATTTTATATATAGTCATAGAAATCATAAATTTCCAATAATTGAACATTTGTTTATACTTCATGGTTTTTTTCTTCTTTCTTTTTGACTACACTTTCTTTTCTAAAGTATAAGCAGTATGGGATATTGACAAAGTTATAATTAAATGAAACGTGTGGCTTCTTATATGTTGCTAAAAATGCAAGCCAATTTTTTACATGATCCCTACTATCAAATTAGTAAATATTTCTGGAAAAGAAAGCTGCAAATCAAGCCAAATCTAAACTGTTGTCATATTTTTATATATGCTAGGTTTAAAATGATATAAATAGAAACTGGAAGTAATTAGCTTTAGTATACCATGTGAGCTCTTCATTTTTAAACATTATTGATCCATTGCAGAATGAAGGTCTCTCCAATTTTAATTCTGGTTCTCCAACTCCTAGCTCCTCCCCAACATACTAGCAAACTTTCTTATTTCATTTATTTCATACATAGTCTTTTTTCAAGTCTTTTATAATCTCTTGAAGTCCAATTTAAGTCTTCAACTGTTCATCTATTATTATCTCTTCTAGAAATATGTCTCAACTATATTTCAGTTTTTTAATTGTGTCAGTGATGCTTATTTGTTCTTTCACCCATATATTTTGGTTTTTGATCTTTTCTTGTTCTCTTAACATAAGTCACTCCATATTGAATTGTCAGAAGACCCTGAATTGATATTTTGTTAAATGTCCAAGTCTAAGATCCATAAGTAAGAATTGGTGAAACACATCCTTCAATATTAAATTATTTCTACTAAAAGCATCCCATCCAAATTTAATTCTATAATTAATTTCACCCATAATGTTTTCCTCTGTACAGTATTAATAATTTGACCAAAGAAAGTATTTGTAGTTTTTAACTTTTTCTAATTCACAATTTTTTCATTTGATAACTCTTGCAACATTTTCTAAAGCATTGTTTTCAAAAAAGATCACATCATCTGCAACATCTAAATGACTTGAGAATCTCCATTTACTATTACTTCCATAGTTTCTCATTTTAATCCATAAAATACTTTTTCAAAAATGCTGTAAAAAGTTTTGGAAATATGGTCTCACTTTGTCATACTGCCTTTTTAATATTATTTTTTTTAATATTACTATGCAATCTAATCATTTTGATAAATATTTTTTCAAAATATGATAATATTCTGGGTGTAAATCTTGATCTAATGCTTTAATCACTGTAGAAGTGTTTATAGAATCAAATGCTTTTTCATAATCTACAAATGGCAACTCATATTCATTAATCCTTTCTATAACTTCTATCAATACTTGGATGTAATTTTGTCATAAAACAACTTAAATCCTGCTTGGTTTTTTTTTTTGGTTGATTAAAATCTAAAGTTACTACAGCTGAGATGTAATTATCTTAGTAAATATTTTTTTTTATAGAACTGATAGAAGATTGATTAGATCTGTAATTTCTAATATCTTTTTTTTTTAAATATCAGTATTACTATTGCATTCTTCTAACCATCTGGTACATCTTTCTATCATTTAGTATATAACTTTGCCAAAAAAAATTCTATTTCTTCAACTGCCTTTTTTAAAGATATCGATTACAATTCCACCATTGCCTGAAACAATAGATTTAATTGCATGCCTTACCTCTTTATTTAAAATGCTTGGCAATTCAGGAGATATAATAATTGTAGTGGATACTTTGTTTTCTTGCTCTTTAATATGTAAGTCTTTGTAGAATTCTTCCACAGATCATAATGTCATCTCTCTTTTTAATGATAATTCTGTCTTTTCTTTTTATTGCAGAAATAATTTTTCTTCCAATTTGAAGATATTGTTTTGCACTTTTGAAATTTTTATTCTCTTGAATAATTTTTCTGGCCAATTCATAATTATAATTTCTTATATTATTATTTACTCCTATTTAAAACACTACTCAATTTTTCTTCATGGATCATTTTCATATACTTCCATATTTTTTTTTTTGTTCATACAATACTATATCTTGTCTCATTAAAAAAAAATTTTTGGAAAATTGCTGTTTTTTTTGTTTTTTTACAATCTATTTTTGTTACAGCTCTTAATAATGTATCAGTTATCTTTTTATTATTTTCATTCAAATTTGAACTATTTTCAAAATCTGTTAATATTTTAAATAATTTGTAAGTTAAATTCATTGTAGTGTTTCTGGAGATTAGGAATTTCTTAATAAATTTTACTTCTTGTTTTACATTATCTCTCTAATCAATGATCACTACCTGTGTTGAATGTATTAAGAACATTACAATCTTGAAATACATATTTGTTGTTAGTCCAAATTTAATTTAATTCTACTGTATGTTCATTTGGATACTTTCATGTCCATTTCTGTTTAGCATTTTTCTCAAAAAAAAAAAAAAGGATTCATAATATACAGGGTTTTTTTTCTATAAACTCCACAAGTCTGTGTTTTCTTTTATTTCTATCATTATAATCAGATTTCCTATAGCATTTTCATCTTTCAATCTTTTACCAATTCTGACATTAAAAACTCTCATGACAATTTAAAAATATTGTTTGCTCTAATCAAAAGCATTTTGTATAACAATTTAAAGTACCCTCTATTTCATCACAATGAGAATTTGTTGGACATAAACCTGAATTATCTGTATTTGGTGTTTTCCATTAAGTTGAATAACTAATCATGTTACTCTTTCTGATATACTATCATCCCCATAATGTTCTTTCACTTTTTATCTATAATAAATTCTCCATTTTATGATTTCAATATTTGTACTTTTGTAGTAAAATACCTGTCCATTTTTTAAATCAGTTGTTTCTTCATATTTTCTTCTAATTTCATGAAGTCTCATTTAATATTAGACAATTCTTTCAGTTTATGCATATGTTCTTCGCTTGAAAGTAATTAATCTGTTGTCTTAATTATCTAAAAAAAATCATCATCGAATGGCAGCCATGGGGCTGCAATTGGGATTCTTAACATTTTCCACCTTTTGCTGCCAACTACCACTTTGGCTGACAATTTTACAGTCTTCTGGACTAAAGATTATTATTTAGTTTTATCTGTTATGATTGTAAATATTTTTAAAAAATGACTATTCACACATATATTCATTCTATTTTGAAGAAAATCAACTGATATTTCAGTTAAAGATTATCAGGCAACTGAGAAGAAGGACTATGGTGTTTTTTAATAATAAACTCAGGACAAAAGGTCAATAGACCAATGCATGTTGGTGACCAGCCAATTCATGTTTGTTTACTATATAAACAATCACATAGTAATAACAGCTGTAACTATAAGAAGTATGGACATTAGGAATTTGATCTTCTCAATATTTTTTAAGACCTCAAAGAGGAATCAAAAGATTCATTTTAGTTAATGGCAAACCCCTTTCTGTAGCCATTTTATGAGATGAAGTGTAAATCATATTGATGTTATTAAATAATTAACAATTGAATCAATATGTATTTTTTTTATATTATTTTACATAATAATGAAGTCAAGCTGATTAAATAATTTTAAAAATAATATTTGAATTTTAAAAACAATATTTGAAAATTTAAATATAAAATATGTAGTGTAATTTATTTAAAAATTAAAACTTAATATATGTATATATTTTTTTAGATATTGTCGTAATTAATGAAAAATTGCTGTCTATAAAACATAAGATTCTCATTCTTTCTGGGAAAGGAGGTGTTGGTAAAAGTACTTTGACTGCAGCTTTAGCATATGGTTTGTCTCAAGATGAAACCAAACAGGTATCAATATAAATAAATGTAAATTTAAAATAATACAAAATTATTTTTTTTTTACTTTTATTTTTATTAATAACTCTTAATATACTTTATTTATTTATTTTTTATTACAATGATGATTTCATTAATGTATAAGTTAGTAATTGTAAAAAATATGGAAGAAAAAAAACCCATATGTTCAAAACTATTATTATTTTTAATTTTAGCAAAAAACAGTTTATGTGATTGAAAATAAGTTTATTTGCAGTTAAAAATTAATTTATACAACCAGTATAGTTCACAACATTAAAAGTAATTGGGTAAAAAAACATGAATATAAGTTGTTAAAATATTTTCATCAAAGATTATACCAGAACATTTGATATTTGGAGATTAAATACTTACATTAAAAAGTAGAGGAAGAGGTAAAATGCTTAACATACGTAGCAAATAAATTTGTTTATTTGCATATATGTTTAAAGACTATCAATAAAATCTTAATAAATTAAATTAATAATTGGGTCAAAATATCAAGGACTTAAATATTTATTACAACATTTGAAAACAATTATTATATTAGCCAATAAGAATAAACTCAGCATATGCATGTTGCATTATAGATTGTAATGAAATGTAAACAAGAAATTTGAGAGAATGAATATCAATATGTAATAAAACAGGAACAAATTTATACTAAGTAGTCTAGCACAAAAGAACTTGCTTGCACATCATATTTATTATTTGAAAGATATCATAGCTATAGTAAAGCTAATGTTTTAATTTTCATAAAACCTGCTGTAACTTATAAGTTAGTTGACAGACAGACTAGACTTATATGTAGTACCAAATATAAGATCATAGACATTTTTCTTAATCAAGTGATATGAAACATAATGTAATAAATGTGATAAGCTTGTTTTTATAGAAAATCTACTAAAAGCAACTTAAAGATCATTAGTGAAGGCATAAGCAAAAAACATCAATCACTGACCAAAACAATAATGCAAAAGAATATATTAATATAAATCAGTTGCTTGATATATAGAAAAGAAAAATAAATTTCATTTTTGAGATTAAACAAAATAATCAAAAGTTTACCAATAGTTTTGATTTAAGCTTAAAAGTTCAAAGTATGAGAAGATATTCTTCTAGCAACATTAGTCAAAATAACTTTGATAAAATTGTAAATTAAACAAATCTGACTTGAATCAATGATGAATGTGATTGTGAAGATACTATTCACTGTAAATAGTGCAATATTTAAAAAAAAAGGTAAAATATGAACATTGAGAAAACTGACTATCATCCATAATAATAATAATTAACAGTTGCTCAAAAGTGAGTACGACTATTCAAATTCCAAGGGTTTTAAAAAAAAAAACAAAGTAAGGAATAAGGAACAGAGATAGGGGAAGAGTGCTATAGAAATGAGTTTTGTGATAACTTGTGTTTTCCTGAAAATAAAACCAGATCTTATATTAATTTTTGCTCCAAAAAATACTGTAAGACTTATTTTCAGGGATGTCTTATTTCTTCATGTACAAAAATTTACATTTATTCAAGTATAAAAATGCAAAAAGCTTTAAGATTCTTATCCCAGAAGCCCATAGTTCCTTTCTTGTATTCCCTGGAATAGCTCTTTCTTTTTGTACTCATTTTCTTTAGTGATCAGAATATTATTTCATTTAAATTTACCATTAAATCAAGAATTAATTGAAGACTTGTGAGACAGGAGTGGTAACAAAAATGATTATAGTTAAGAAAGGTTTGTCCATACAAAAGCAAAAAAAAAAATACAGTCACAAAAATTCAGAAAATGTTTCTGTATTTTACATGTGCACATTAAGTATGTTCATTACAACATATGGCATATTGCATTACTATAATTCATATATGATAACCACATCCATCTGTTATCAAGTACGCACATTGGAAACACTTTTCAAATTACTTGTAATAGCCTGCTTGGGTGTTCTTTTTAAAAACTTTTCTTGAGGAAAAAGACTGATGATTTAACTTAAGCTAAACTTTGTTTATTAAAATCACTTCCATTATTTTAATAAAGTCTTTTAGCAGGAAAAAAAATGTTAAAGAAAAAAACTAATTTTTCTTTTATCTTGAATATTTAAAAGCTAGTATGCTGAAACTCTAAAACTAAATCAGGCATTCTAAATCTAAGTGTTAAATATAAATAAAATAAGTACCTAAAAATATATAAATGAAATTATAAATTGTGTAATATACTGATTTGTGGTAAATATATTGTTTCTCTATACAGTTTGTCGAAAATGGTCAAGGGGAAAATACAAAAGAAATATATAATTTATATTATCATTTATTTAAAGCATTAATGTCAATAATATTGCTTATTTATACATTTTTAAATTTATAATTCAATACATCCATTATGTGCTTCAATGGGCAAATAAAAACTGTCTATCTGGCTAATGATTTTAACTAGGGTTTATATTATAAGCATCCTGAAAAATCATGCTAGAACTTATTTTCTGGTTAGGTCTTATTTTCAGGAAAATACAATATATAAACCAATCTATGAATTTCAAATATGTCCACATATATAACATGCTGGTCCATTTTTCTGTTTACTTAATATTTTATAATGTTGTTTTTTTAATTTCTTCAGCAGAAAACTTTTTTTTCTGAAATATTTCAATTCTATGTTTGATTTAGCTCTCCAGTGTATTCTATTCTCTGCCATATCTTCCCACTGAAAACAATCAGTATTGTATTTTTTTAGTATGTCTTTGATATAATCCTTGTAAGATAAGAAAACTCTACTTCTCCCATGAAAACCATGTTCAAAGTCACCATAAAACACATTTTTTATGAAGTCTTGCATTGTTCATTCATTTACACGTCCAACCAATCCTATAATTTTATAATAGTAAATTCTACAGTATAACATCCAGCAACATATTGAATGGGTTTATGATCCCGCTATTGTATTTTAAAAATTTTATTGATCATTCTTAAATGAAACTTTCCTAATGCCTTTATGTTACATTAATGGGGCATCCAAGTCTCACTTCCATACAATAAATTAGGTAAAATACAGCTCTATATACAGCTAACTTATTTGCAACAGCTATTTTCCTCTGATGAAATATCCTATCTTTTAATTTGTTAAAAGCAGCAACAGTACACTGAAGTGTGCCTCAATATCTAAATCTATCTTTTTATTTATAAAATTACCAAGATATTAGAACTGGCTTACCAAATTAAAAGTTGCTGAGAATTTTTTTTTCATTGGCTGAAGAGAAGTTGAATTTTTTTGAACATTAATTAATAAATCAAAGTCTTTATATGTAGCATTCAAAACATTAAGTATATTTTGTAAATCTATTTTAGAACCGCCAAACATAACACAATCATCAACATAGTGTAAATTTAGAATCCAAGAAGATGGGGTTCTTATTTTCACTTTGATTCAGATTAAAAATTCCACCATTAAATCTGTATTGTGTTTTGATCCCTATTTCATTAAGTTGCCTGTAAACAATAAAAATTGAAAACAATATTCGAACAAGTACACATCTTTATTTAATACTAGTTTTCATTTCAAATGCATCAGATTTTCATCTGTAATAGAAGCTGTACAATAGGAATAAATTTTAATAGAGAACCAGCAATTAAAGCAATATATAAATCACTCTTTTATTCCTGACACTTTTCATGCATTTGTCTGGCAACAAAAATCATATCTCTAGTGCTTCTAGATTCTCTAAAATCACACTGAGTCTTTGGCAACTACCCATCTATGATTGGAAGTAATGTATTCAAGAAAATCTTTGAAAGTGTCTTTGCTATAATGTATAATAACGATATTCCATGATAATTACTTCAATCTTGCATATTGTCATTATTTTTAAAAATTGATGCAGTGGCACAGCTTCATGAGTCCATATATTCCTAAAAAATTACATTATTTTTAAGCTAACATATCATCATTATACTTTAAAACTTCTTCAGATATTTTATCAGGATCTACAGACTTTTCATTTTTAAGATTATAAAGAGCTATTTTGACTTGACTGAGCTGGATATCCTTGTCCAAATCTAAATGAGTAGATAATATGAATATATTATTAAAAGTCATCAGTTTTTGTATCATTATTCAAAAGGTGTTCAAAATACTTCTTTAAGCTGTGTTCAAAATATCATTATCATCATATAAGAGAGTGCCATTGCTGGATTTAATAGGATTCTGATACCATTTCTCACATCTGTATGTTACTTTTGATGTATTAAAAAAAATCTAGAATGATAGTGATCAGTGAATGGGTACCATATCTGCATTACATTTTACGTTATTTGATTTTTTAAAATAATGCATTGAGAATACTGGGATAACTAATCAATAAATTTAAGATTTAGCATATTTTACATACATAAAATATATATACTTAAATGTTTAAAAAATTCAGCAGAAAATAAAATATAAAATTGAAACATTTATGTGCCTGTTACAATAAATAAATGCTTTTTTACTGTTTAGAAATTAATCTAAAAATAAACTTTGTGTTCTTCATATATATCATTAAAATGTATTTTTTTTGGATGAAGGAATGTAAAAATAAAACTTGTATTGTTTATTGATAGTTTTTGTTTTTTTTTTTATTCACTTTTTTAAAAAGAAATATCAAAATAAATCTGCTGTTCTTCATTTAGACCTTGTATTCTTAGAATGCTTTCCATTTTGATCCTAAGAAAGTTGTTGACTTACTGATTTATATATCATTGTTTGAAAGATATATATTTTTCAAACATTTCTAAGGAAAAGTAATTGCCAATGAAGAAAGTTCATTGGAATTTTTTAGATCACAACAATCTTCTTAACAATGTTGAAGGCAAATCATCTTGTGTCAGATGTGTTTCTCAAGAAGATGAGAGGCACACCCCCTGGACTGTTTTGCAGTTTCATCTGGATTACATATGCTAGTAAATATCTTGGCAAAACAGTGACTAACTGAATCTCTTTCTAACCTTTCTTTGGTCAGGATGTGCATTGAGTTTATTGGCAGCAGTAATTAGAGGAAATAATTATCATGTTTTTAACTTTTACATTTATTGTTATAAAGCCAGTTTATTTTGATTATTTTATTGTAATTTGGACTGAATAAAAGATAAAAAAATACAGAATTTCTTATATGAAAAATTAGAAATTTGTAGTTGATCTTTATTTTGGCTCTTTAGTACTATTTTCATAAGTCAATGATACTTTCAATAGACAGTATTTTTTTTTATTTTTATTAATCTCACTTTTTCAAAACCAAAGAAGTTTAAAAATTTCAAAGAAAAACAATACTAGTAAAAGTTCGAGCAAATTTGTCAAAATTCATGTACCAAGAAGTTTGAAATTATACATTTAATTTGTAAATTAATTTCTTAAGTCAAATAAGAAACTTTTCCTTGATCATACTTTTTTTCCTCTCTCATTTTGACTCTCCTTTATCTTTGTTCAAGACCAAATAAAAAATTGTAAAGACAAATAATAATAAAAGTTCAAATCTGTCATTTATAAGTAATAAGAGGTTTCAATTATACATTTAATGTATAAATAAATTTGTAAGTCAGTATTGTATAGTATTATGAAAATTACTTTTACAAATAAAAAGAATTGCAATTTATCAATTACTTATCCCAGTATTGTTTCATGGTGTTGTTTAAAGAATCACTAAATATAAAATACAATGTAGGTACTTGATTCTATCATTATCTAGTGAATGTCTGTATCTTCTTCACCTTTTTAATCCCTCAATCATTTTTAAACCTTTTTATCATTTGTTGAATTTCTAACTTCAAATCTCCATACTTATTATGAAGGTCCACATTTAATTTGTTATTCTGCCAAGCAGAAAATGTCACCTGCTTTCTTTTAATCAAATCACTAATAATAAGGTTCACTAGTCATGATTCTTTTTTTAAAGTGAACACAAGAACAGATTTATTTGTATCCATTACACTCTCAGTAAGAGAATTTCATGTTTTTGTAACACGGTAGTCCTGAAGATTCAAATTTGCAATATTAGTGTTTAATAGCTGTTCAAATTTAGTATATATACTAGATTCTTCTAAAGAACAAACATTATATTAATTTTATTGTTATGTTTGGAATAATATCTATCTTTTAATACAACTATCATTTTAAACTTAGAGCACATATTCATCTATGATCTGTTCAATAATCTGCACTTGTAAGTGCTTATGTAATGTGAACTTCTCTTGTATTCTAACTCCTAACTATAATGTAATCTATTAAATGTCATTGTTTACAGCATAGATATATTCATGTTTTTTTATAATGATTTTCTGCCTAAACAAAGTGTTTGTGATACTCATTCCATAATGTCCAGCATTTTAGTCTTGAAAGTACATATTCTACTCAATGTCAATTAGACTGTAATGTACAAAATGGTTGAACTTGTGTAGTCTATGAATAATCATTGTTTATTAAGAAGTGTTTGTTTCAAATACAATGATAGTTCATATAATTAGATATTGAATATGTACTTTGTTAATTATTTATTTTTTTGATTTTGGCTTATAAAACAAAAATAAAAGGCCATTCTTTAAATATTTATATAAGGAATAAATTTAACATGGGACAAGTTGGACATAATTTTTGGAGATATTATGTTAGTAATGTTAAAAGAATAGAAGCACTAGTTTTTAATAACTTATTCATGCTATTTTGTTTTTAATTTATAACTTGATAAATATATGTTAAATTTTATTTTGTAAGATTTTTAGCTAATATTTTTTGTTTTTAATAATACATATTTTGTCCAGTCTTACACCCATCTTTGCTTATCAACTCTACTTTCTTTTTAAATTATTTTTAAATCATGAATTTCAATTCACATTTATGAGAAAACATTTTTCAAGCTATATATATAATCGTGTAATACGGCATTTAATTCTGTATAAAATTCTCTTTCCAAAATAATAAAAATAAAATTTTTATCAGTAATTTTAGATGACTTGTTTATTTTCAACACTTCATTTTTTAAAAATGAAAAAACAGTATTCAATGATTTTTGAAAAGAATTCAAAATGGTTTTCAAAAGAATTTAAATGATATAAATAGTCTTAAATTTTATTATAAAACTTATATTATGATGTATTTATTATTCAATTTTTAAGATAAATTATTCTTAGTCATTATTACAATATTCATATTACAAGTCATAAAAAATTATATTGCATATAGATATAAAATAAAACTTAGTAGACATGTACTCTATTAGTGATTATCCATTTAAATGTATGGGTTCTTATAAATTGATATGTTTGTTTTTTGAATATTTATACAGATAATATGCAAGTAGATACATTTTTTATTTGTATGTATTCATATATCTATATATAAATGACATATAGTCAACGTTTGTACTTGAAAATTTATATTACACATGAATATTATTTTAAAATTATATTTTTAGTAAATAAAATAAAAATAATAACCATCATAAAAAAAATACAAATATACCAACAGTTTGTGCAAGGATTTATTCATGTATGTGTCTCTCTATATATGTATAAAATATATATATATTTACTTTTTAAAATGAATTTATCATTGTTTTTTTTTTTTTATTTCAATTGTTTTTTTTTTTTTAATTTGCTTTATTAGGAAAGGAATATATCTGAGATATGTTCAAGATATTTTTTTAGAACAAATGGTTAGAATATATATATATTATTTTTTAAGTACTGGTGGTATGAGCTTTTATATGTAAGAATTTTTATACATCAATTGTAATTTTGTGAGGAATAGTACACCTGTTATCAAAAGTTTAATTTTAAAATTTATTTATCAAAATTTGCAATTTGTGAATAAATAAAAAATTAATAACTTTACAAATGTTTAAATTTTTAAATTCAAAATAAATTGTATTTTTTAATAAAGATTATATTTTCTCAGGTTTATTACATTCCATAATATGTTACCTTTATAGAAATATATATTTTATTTTTGTGTATAGTGGAACCATGAACTGTTGCATCAAAGTACATGATTTTAATTAAATGTTATCTAATAAAGAATGTAAACAAACATTACACTTCTGCCTCTCACATTGTTGCATTCACATTAGCAATTAATGCTTTTGAAATGATAACTTGTCTATAAATCTTCTGTTTATAAAGTTCTTGATGAATTGTTTTGAGCAGATATTGGAATATTCAGTGACCTCACAATAACTTATTTTATGGTGACTTTGTATCTATTGATTAATTCTTCATGATGTCTTGGTTCTTCTCAGCATTATTTTCTGAAGATTGATTGTTCTAAGAGATTTCCATTCTTTAGTTAATAATGAGGCTGTAGTTCTTCAAACACTAATTCATTGATCAATTTAAGTACAATACTTTGACTTTTTTAAAACTTGTATAGATCCAATTGTCAATTTATGTTAAATACTATTTATCACTTATTTAGAAAGATGTAAACAATATTTTATAATCATGATCCATAAAAAAAAAAAGTGTCATGTTTTTTTTTCTACATTACATAATTTGAAAATAAAAGTTTTAATATGGTGGTGTTTTAAGTTATTTATTCAACCATATATGTTTGTTTATATAATATATAGATGTAAAGTTTCTACAAGCATTTTTTTTTTTTTTTGCATTATAATTCAATTTAATATATTTACACTTGAAAATGTATAAAAGGAAAAAGTAAACATCTTTATTTTTGTTACTTTTTAAAACTAAGATTAGATTGAGAAATGCAATCTTTTCAGTACTGACGGTTGTATCATATTTTGTTTTCAATTTAGCCTCCAGCTAAAGTTGGCTAGATACAACCTTAATGACCAGTGGTGGATGATTAGGCAAATTAATTAAGAAGCAATTATTAAAAAATATTGAGTTTAGATAAATAATTTGATCGTCAGTGACATACCCTTATCTGGCATTCACTAATGATATGATAGACACTTGTTGCTTCATTAAGGTTTTTTAAAACTAATTTAGTGACTTCATCATTCAGCTCCTCACACTTTATAATTTTTTTTTTTTTTTGTTACATAGTGATATTTACATGAGATTTTTTTGCTCGTACTTGTTTTATTTAATAACAATGCTAAAGTTTTGTGTCTTTCTTTTGGTTGTTTGGTTTCTTCAATTTTTAAGATCAGATTTAAAGGTGATTCCATATTTAGAGGCCTTTGTTTCAATGTTGTCCAATTATAAATTATTTTTACAAATCTATGTTATAATATTGATATACTTTTTAAATGCTTTTATTTAACTTAAAAATTCTGTTAGTTTTTTTTTTCGTCAAATCTTGTAACTGATTTTTATCATACTTCCATCAAATGTATTTTTTTTAAATTTTGCATGTGTTAGATATCAATGACAATGCGATATTAGTATAACAATGTTGATGGGTTGAATTTCAAACTATGATGACACCACTTTAGTAAATTTTCGATTATGCATACTAAATGATGGTTTATTTTTTAAAAATATGTTTTCATTGAATTTCATGTCTAATTCACTGAAAAGCATTTACAGTTAATTACGAAAGAAAGAAAAAAATGAATAATGAAATCTTATTTTGTCTTGATTGTTTAATTCTTGTCTTTTTTAAAATGCTGCCTTCATAAACAAAAAATCTTGTAAGCAATTTGTAATGTATGAATTTCATTTCAAATATTAGAAATACAACAACATTGTTTAGATTATCTGTTTTTAAATTTGAGTATGAATAGTTGCAAAAAGTCCATTCCAAAATATCCAAAAATAAAAAATAATATATAATTTTTTTTTTTTTAATTTGCTTTAATTTGAATTTGAGGAGTAATGAAATAAAAAAACCCAAAATATGTGTTTTCTTTAATAAATAATTTAAGTTGTTATATTTAATTTGAAATAAAGGTGTGGTGCATCCATAAATTAATTAATTCAACCACTGTGAATTAATTAATTTATGAATGCTCCACACTTTTATTTCAAGATAAATAAAGCAACTCAAACGGTGGTTGAAGAAAAAAAATCATTTTTCAGTTTTTAGTACATTACTCCTCAAATTAAATAAAAATGCTTTTATAAAATATTATATATTGTAACAGGATGGGGGTTATCAAGACGGGCAGATCATACCTGGTGTTATGGTAAATCATCATCATTCCCAATCAATTCAAAATTTAAAATATTAAAATAAGTATATAAAGTAATAGTAGTAAAGTAATGTTCAATATCAAAAATATATATATTAGCAATTTTATATATTAAAGACAGCATGATCTTACTGAGATCTGACACCTAGATCAGCCCAGTTAATTCCTTAGAGCAATTAAAAGCATAAGTAATTAACCCTCAACTAGCATTATAAATAAAGTAAGTATGGGTACATACTCAAAATAGCCATTCATCATCATGAATGATCAATCAATCAAACTACATCAACAGTCAATCTTGTGATTGGATTTGAAATGGGTCTACTGTAGACCAGGCTAATTATTTAGCTCTTGCCAGCTTGTGACAGATTATTAAAACCATAAATTTGGATGCACCACTTAAGTGCTCATCCATCAGAATACATGATTAAACTTTTTAAGTTATATTTTTCATAATACAATTACCTATGCTAAGTTTATTTAAGCACCTATATATAATTGCATAGTTTATTAACATAAATTTAATTTTGTCAAAACAAAAAAATGACATTAATTTTTATAATTACTAATTCCACTTTATATATAAAATGTACACATATATGTGTATATCAATAATAAAAAAAGTAAGTTTATCAAACTCTACCACAGTTTTTTTTTTCTTTTTTTTTAAAAAAATATATATTTTATAAGGTCCCCTTTTTCTTTCTGTAAAAAAAAAGTATTATCAACTTTTTTTTTCTTTTAAAATATGTAGTCAATTAGATAAACATTTTAAAAATAATATTCTTGCAAGTTTCTTTTAATTCAAGCAAAAATTAGCTATTTGTTTGGTTGGCATTAATGATAATGTCTTTAAATTTAAAAATATAGATTTAAAAAAAGTGTCTGTTGTTTTCTATTCTATCGTGTCAGCCGCATGATGGCGCTATTTCTAGGTCAATTCCTAGAAATATATCGTTTCAGTGGCCTACCCCCAACCTAAGAGGCTTCTTTCTATGATAAAACACAGAAATAGTCCCTGCCGGCTAGCCAGTCTGGCTTTTTTCTATGCTAAAAGCACAGACAGATGCCTTATTGGCTGCCATAGTTCGTTGTGTTATTAACTTTATTGTAATGCTGGAATATTTATTTTCTCTATACTTTCGTGTGAGAGTGTGTGGATTTTAGCCTGTTGTAATTATTTAAAATTTCATTACAAAGTGCTCTAACCTACTGTTACGTTGTAACTTTATTAACAATGTCGTGAAGATTCCATTACGAATGGGTAACCCTCAAAAATTACTTTTAAGGGTGCAGTAGAGCAGTATTTCAATGATCACACGAAAAGTAACGTTTTCGTGAGAATTCGTCCGTGACAAGTTACTTTTGATATATACGCACAAGCAAAAACAACTCAATGTCTGGTTATTAATTACTGTTCAAAGAAAAAAAAAAGAAAATTAATCGGGTATTATTTTTACATTTACTATTTAAATAAGATTAGTTTTTATATGTACACACATTAACAAAAACAACCCAGTTTCTGATTAATTACTGTCCAAAAAAAGAAAGCAAATTAGTCGCGTTTGATTTTTAAATGTATTTAAATTACGGTACTTTTTATATATACACAATAACAAAAAGAACCCACTTTCTAATTAATTACTGTCCAAAAAGACACAAAATAGTTCGGGTATCATTTTTAAATTTAGTATTTAAATAACGGTACCTTTTTATATATACACACTAACAAAAAGAACCCACTTTCTGATTCATTACTATCCAAAAAAAGGAAAAAGCAAATTAGTCGGTTATCATTTGTAAATTGAATATTTCAATGACGGTCCTTTTTATATATACATACTAACAAAAAGAACCCACTTTCTGATTAATTACTGTCCAAAAAAAAAAAAAAAAGCAAATTAGTTAGGTATCATTTGAAAATTTAGTGTGAATTTTTTAATGTTGTGGGTAAATTGAATAATGTAGAATTGCGTATTATTTTCTATTCAAAAAAGACCGCAACTTTTTCTATATATACACACAAAGAAAATAAAACCCACTTTCTGATTAATTACTGTCAATACCAAAAAAAAAGTTATTCAGGTATCATTTTTAAATTTAGTATTTAAATAATATTACTTTTGATATCTATACACTAACAAAAACAATCTACTTTCTGATTCATTACTGTCCAAAAAAAAAAAGCAAAATAGTCAGGTATCATTTTTAAATGTAGTATTTAAAAAACAGTTCTTTTTATATATACACACTAACAAAAAAAACCCACTTTTTGATTAATTACTGTCAAAAAAAAAAAGAGCAAATTACTCGGGTATCATTTTTAAATTTATTATGAATGTAGAAATTTTGTGTAAATTGAAAAATGTATAATTGCGTATTATTTTCTATTAAAAAATACAGTAACTTTTTGTAGATACACACAAACAAAAAGAACCCATTTTATGATTAATTACTGTCCAAAAAACATCAATTATTCAGGTATCATTTAAAAATTTAATGTGAATTTCTAAATTTTTGTTTTTTAAATAGTAATATTATTTACTATTAGTTCCTCTAATTTCCTATTTCAAAATTAAAAAAGCCGTTATTTATATAGATAGCAATCACAGGCCCAGCCCGGAATCATAATATGTATGTGTTTTTGATTAGCATCAATGCAATCAAATGGCTGACATGAGAGAATAGAAAGCAACCAAAATGTCTTTTTAAGGAATATTAAAATAACTTTTTTTCAATATATATGAAATCATCTATGTCCCTTCTTTTAGCTGTGTGACTCAAACAAATTATTCGTTTTACTTTAAGTTATTTAAGTTATAAATTTAAAAGTCATTTTAAGGATTTTTTAAACTAAGTCATCAGCTATATATTGTAATGGTTCATATATATATACACACACACACATTGTGTAGGTGTGTGTATATAGGAGTTACATGATTCACTTACTTGAACTTTACAAAATGACACTGAATAAAATCAATATTTTTATAAAAATATAAGAGGTTAGAATAGAGAAGAAAGATATTGGGGATAAGTTAAATTAAAAAAAAAAAAGAAACTATAACTTGTGTCAAAATAAGAGTCATAGATCACATGACCCTATCTCTTAAGCTTGTAAGTTCTAAACAGTGAGGATTGCCAATTCCTCTACAAGCTTTATGATAAAGCTTGTAGAGGAATTGGCAATCCTCACTGTTTATAACATACAAGCTTAAGAGATAGCTTGTAGAGGAATTGGCAATCCTCACTGTTTATAACTTACAAGCTTAAGAGATAGCTTGTAGAGGAATTGGCAATCCTCACTGTTTATAACTTACAAGCTTATAGGGTCATGTGATCTATGACTCTTATTTTGACTATTTATAGTCTCTACCAAAAGTCTTATGCAATTTTATATTGCTAAGACTACTAATATATAGTATGGCTGAAGATATATCAGCCCCTTATAGCTATTTGAGTTGGATAGCTGGGTTTGAAGACATGTAGATGTCTGAAAATTTCAGATTTTCCACTCAGTAGATAACTTTTAGATAAGTGCTTGGCTTTGGGTTGGTATTTTTATATCTAGTGTCTGAACCTACCCTGACATCTCTCTGAGGAGTGCCAAAGCATGAAACCTTGGCCAGGGGTTTGGGGAGGGGTTCCTGACAGAGATATTTTAAGTGCTGGATCTGGCTAAGCATTTATCATAAAGCTTGTAGAGGAATTGGCAATCCTCACTGTTTATAACTTGTGTCTATCTTTTGTGGATTTATTTTAAATAATGTCTGAAAATATTTTGTTAAAGAATAATTTTTTAATTAAAAGAAAAAAATTTTGTAATTAGAAAAAAAAAATTATGATTAATTAAAACCAATGAAAACAAATTAATCAGTTTCTGAGATTAAAACTTCAGAAACTGATTATAAAACAACAAAAAGTAATCTTGATAAAATTAATTAAGATGATTTTTTTTTTGATTAGTAGTAAAATTTTGATTAAAGATCAGAAATGTTGATAGCATAATTAAGGTAGGGTGGGGGTGTAAAAGGAAATAGGCAGACTATTTTGAAATAAATTCAAAAAAAGAAAAAAGAGCAGAAAGGAAATTAGAATCAAAATCTACAACCAGCATGGCAAAATTATCATGGTAAGGCCAAGAGAAACGTGAGTGGTTAAACACAAAGCTGTGTTCGACCATTTTTCCACCGCTTGTCCTCTGACCACCATTTGCAGAATGCTATAATACTTGACTGATCTGCCTGCCATTCATGCTTTAATCCACCATGCTAAACCAAGGAAACTTTCCACACTATATGGTGCAGATAACAAAAGGAGAAGTTTCATTCATCATAAAAAAATAAAATAATAATAAATGTGTACCACGAATATTTCCAGACCAAAAGGGGTGATCACCCAGACTCATATATGATCAACAGAATCCATAATGCTCGTCCAGAAAACCTAAGTAAATAATTTTATTACTGCTATAATAATAAGAAAATTTCTTAATACTAGTACTGCAATGCTAAAGAATGAACTTAATTATAGAACTATCAACTTTAAGTAGGACTTTAGCTATCAACATTTATCCGTATAGTTATTGAGTGCTAGATATTTGATTTTATATATGTGTTTTATTGTTTTTTGTGTTATTTATTATTAGTTAAGTAATAAATGTGTTTATAAAATTCTTTGGTGTCATTTTTCATCTCTCTCAGTTATAGAAAATTCTTTGGTGTCATTTTTCATCTCTCTCAGTTATAGAAAATGTGTTGCCGATCTCATATTAAGAACTAGTCAGGGATCAAGTGCTTGAAATGTGGTTTTAAGCATTTCATGGGTTCCAATCTTAATATTGGATGGTGCCTGTGGGTTTAAACCTCTTATAAATATTCCCATGAGATGTTTCACATTTGATGCAGCCGGAGAGAGTTATCTCAGTTTGAAAAGGTGACTATCTATCTAATATTTTTATTAAATCTCAGTCTGACTGGGGGTATGATTGATATGTAAATATTAATCATATTTACTCCTCTGCTTGAGTAATGGGACTTTCCAAAATCAAGTTAAATTATAATTGACTAGATTTTAATGAACTTATTAAAATTTAAAAGATTAAAATAATTTCAAAATGTATAATCGAAAATATTATTGTAATTAAGAATGTAAGGTAGATATATATAGATTTATAGAACCAGGGTAAGTTCCCATTACAAATGTCGTCCAACGTGAGAGCACGAACATTCATTTATTAAAAAAAAAAAATCCATAATACAAATATTCGGCTCACAGAAATTAATAATAATAATAATAATAATAATAATAATGCAATAAATAAAATGAATAAAATTATGAGAGATACGAGAGAAAAAAAATGGCACTAATAACAAATCTATATAAGAAAGATAAGTGGGGTTAGTTTATTAGACTTATACTTTAGGTTAAAATATATATATACATAGTAATTAGATAATGACAGGTAGGCATTCGTATAAGGTCAGAAAGTTGCAGGCAAATAGCACTAAGGGGAATGTAGTGGGGAAAATCAGACCAACACTTGCATTTAAGTGTAGAAATAAAAAAAAAAAAAAAAAAATAAATTTATAAAAAAATAAAATAAATAAAAGATAATAAAAAAAAAAAAAAATAAATAGAATAGTAAGTATACTGCTTGAATAAAATATGGTAAAAAAAGGAAAGAGTAATAATAATATAAAAAGTGTTTAAAATATTAAGGAGTAAAGCCAAAATGCAGACTGAAGCAAAAGAAATAGAAAAAGTCCCCAGTGAAGAAAAAATGGAGACTCAAGCGAAAGAAGTAGAGAATATTCCTAATGAGGAAAAAAGTGAGATCATAGCGTTAATAACCAGTGTATTTGAAAAACAAAAGAAGCAGCTGAAGAAAATAAAAAATTAGCTGAAGAGCTTAGAAAACAAAATAGTGAAATAATGGAAACATCAAAAAACAAATCTAATTAGGTCATGACAAAGTGAAGAGAGAAATCATGAAAGCAGTGAACGACAATCAAAAACAAATAGAAAATCAAATAGGGATCGTGTATAATATAATAGAAACAAATAAAATAGAACATTAAGCAAATGTTGAGCTAGTATGAGTAGCGGTAGGGGAAACCAAGTTAGAACACTGCAGAGCAATAGACAAGATGAAAGCTGAAGTCAATCACTTAACAGAAAAAATAAATAAAGTAAACATTATAAAAATATTAGGCAAGCTGACATAAATGATGAAAAAAACACAAATATAAAAATGCCTGACCAGCCAAGTACAAACACGCATGCTATAAACAATCCGGCTGTTGTAAACCAATTTCTAAAAATCTGATTATTTTCTGGTCATATGGGTGAAACGCCGAGAGAACATCTAGACAGGTTGGAGCGATACATCACTTTCAATCAAATGAATGAAAAGGCCATGATTGCAATAACATGTAGCCATCTACAAGGGGGGTCTCATCTTGGTGATACACATTATATAGAAAACCCATTACTTTCGACCAATATAAAAAGGCTCTGTTGGCTAGCTATTGGAGCAAAGATCAAGAAAATATTTGTCATCAGGTATCGCAAGAAAAATGGTGACCCGGTAACCATTCACTCCATTTTTCAGGAGGCAAGTAGCAAAGCTGCACGCACTAACAGTGGATCCACTATCTGAACAACAAATTGTTAGGACAGTTCATCATAGTTTTCCTCACAATCTTGAGCAAATGCTCATAGGAACAGAAAGGAAAATGGTCGAACAAATGGCAGAATTATCAAGTGCTTTTGATGGCACTAGGTCAATCTATGATATGAGAGATAGGGGATTTAAACCCCAACCTAGGGTGCCATTTGTAAAGCCATAAGATATAGATGTTGATCAAATTCGGGGAGTGAAGCCTGAAGGAGATGCTATTCTAACAGACCCGAGAGAACGAGAATTTTTCGTAGAACTGGGAGCGATTCTGACATCTCTCATAGGAGATTTGAGGAAAGGCTTAGGGGTGATTCCCAATCCCCCAGCATGAGTGGCTATATGCCAAAAAGGAAAAATAATAAAGAACCGCCTGACAAAAATTAAAAATAAATCTGACAGATTTGCCAACTAGACTGATTAATAATGATCTAAGGACATGAATAAAGAAAACGTAATAAAGTTAGTCTTAATAGAATAAAAATAAAATGATAAAAGTAGCAATCTTAGAGTTTTTAAAATGTCAAAACAGCTATAAAATAATAATCTATGTCAAAACCCTCGATTATGACTTCTTGATTATTGTGACAAATAGCTCATAAGTCTAAAACATAGAGGAGCATGATGTAAACAAAATAAATGTGTAAAAAAAAAAAGTAATATAGAAAAGTCAAAATAAAACAGCAATATAAAAGTTTTCTATTTAAAAAAGGGGGGAGATTAAAAATAACGCTTTTCAAAATAAAAGTCAAATAAATAAATGTAAATCATATGATAAAAGTATTAATGAAAATAATCTTTATTAAAAGAGAAAAAAATATATAAAAAAATGTTAAATTAAGATTGAGGTTTGTATGAGTGTTTGGGCTTAAATAGATTTTAGGCCCGGTTTTGGGTTAGATTGAGCCTTTTCTTGTGATGATTTTGTTCTACAGATGGGGTGGTGAATGGATCAAAATATTATAACAGAATAAGTATATGTCGTTACAAACACAGATGGCAAACTAATTATATAATTCTTTAAAGTTTAAAATCTAAAAACAAGATTGTTTTAATATAAAAGAATTTTTTTAAAAAATGCTGTTAATTAGTTATTTTTAATCATAGAATGGAAATGATTTTTTATATTGACATAATAGCAAACAAGCCCTTAGGCATAAAGTCAGACAAGAGATAAATTTTAAAAAATGCTAGTGATAAAATTTTCAGTTTCTGCTCTAAAGAAAGCTGACCAATAATGATGAAAATAAACCCATAGTCCACAGAGAAAAGTCGAGTCAGGCAAGATCAATCCTGGAATTTGCTGATAAGAATTCACAAAGATATAAAAAGAAAACTGAAGTTGAGATTCAGATTGGATTGCTCTTGCTGATTGCATGTTATTAAAATATATTTATAAGTATATTGCAGATTTCCCAAATGTAGGGGTCAGCAATAATTTACATTTCCCATGTTTGTAGTAGTTGAGGCTGTCTCCAGAGTATGATGGTTCCCAGAAACTGGCCAGCAACAGAATTGTTTCTACTTAGAACAATATGAAATGAAAAGAACTTTGAATTGTATCAAGGACTGCAAAGATGGACTTTACCTACAGCATTGGAAAGTATAAACTTTTGTTTTAATAAAAGATGAACATTAATTATATAATATGAACTTTTTCAAGTAGTAATTTTAAACGTCATTTAATTTTAAAAGAAATCTTTTATCTGACTAAAATTTTAAAATATTTATATTTTTTATACATATGTATTAATATTAAAGATGGACGTTACCTACAGCATTGGAAAGTATAAACTTTTGTTTTAATGAAAGATGAATATTAATTATATAATATGAACTTTTTCAAGTAGTAATTTTAAACGTCATTTAATTTTAAAAGAAATCTTTTATCTGACTAAAATTTTAAAATATTTATATTTTTTATACATATGTGTTAATATCATTTCCATTCTTGTAATTTTTTTAAAATTAATTTAAAGTAAGCATAAATGGTTGCTAAGATTTGTAAGATTATGTTAGTTTAATGTGTGTTACTTTTAGGCTAATTGTTTTGTAGTTAAATTGGTGCTGGTGGATAGATGTACAGATGTTTTATGTCATTGTAACTTTTGCGTTGGATACTTGTTCCCTTGTAAGGGCATAATACCCTCCTAAATATATGACTAAAATGTAGTCATGTTTGTCAATGGTCGTAGAGTATTTGCCACACTATTGATTTTCTTATGGTCTGACTGGGACAGTAAGCTGGCAAAGACCGCTATCCCCTTTTGCAGACCATCTCTTCTATACATATTTCAATAATTTTATTTTTTGTATCACCAATTGGGCAGTTGGTCATTCCTGTCTGTTGGTGAGGTTTATTAATGATCATGGGGGAAGATGTTCATTCCTTCTCACCATGATTTTTTATTTCTCAAATGATATCATGTCACAGACTAAATTCCTGTTAGCATGGTATGTTATGCTAATAATCTCATTTTGCATTGGTTATATCGATATATTAGTAAGCTAGCATTGGTTAGAATGTGAGATTTTACCCTAAGATTAAAAGGGATTGGGTTGGTTATATGCGTAATCTACGTAGCATATTCATGCTTATTAAAATTGTATTTAAATCTATTAAACGCTTCCATCTGTGTACATGATTCAAATCAAATATATTCACTAATTAATTTACTTTTTCAGAAATTTTCTTTTAATGTGTGTGTGCATTACAATAAAATGTTTTGTTGAATTAATTTTGGCAGTAACTTATTTTATATATTTTATTAATATTTAAAATTAGAATTAATTTCAACATAGTGATATTTTAAGCTCAACTTCTCCCTAAGCTAGTGACTGGTGCTTTTAGTTTGATAAAAAAGTAACCTTTCCAATGCGTATTTGCCTACTATATAAATTTTCTAAGTTCTAATACCCTAGTGATGCCCTGGTATGGCAGATTAGGTTAAGGAGGTTTCTTTGACCATTATAATTGGTGGCCAATGTGGGGCTATACACTTTAACCATGAGTACCCTGAGAATTTTAAAAGAAGGTTATGCCAGTAACAAAAAAAAAATGTTTTTTAAATGAATAATTGTTGTTTATATTTTAAAGTTATGGATTGTAATGTTGATGTAAAAGTACGGTACTCATCTTTTAGCTAAAGATGCCGCTCTATGGCGTGATTTTCGTGCCAAAACACATAAAAATGCTGTTTCCGCAGCCGACACGTTCGAACCCGCGTTTTCTATAATATAACTTTTTTGTTGTGCTACAGAATGCAGGCTGCTGTGTCGCGTCGCAGTACAGCATGTATGTCGCATAGCAGCAAATACATTTTCCGAATTCGCACAATTTATAAAATAATTATGGCTTGATGAGAGAATTTGTATTTGAATTGTATTGAAATGTTATTTTCATTGGATTTTTTTTTATTTTAAACTATTGAAATGTTCAGATTATTTAAAACAATAATTATAAGACATTTTTACAACATACTGTATTGAACTTTTATTTGGGAAAATGTTAAATATCTATGTTTTTATTGAGTTGCAATTAGGTAATGTGTCAAGTAACGTACTGTTAGTAGCATTCCACGAGACAAAGAAGATATCTACCGTCTGTATATTTTTTAAGTAAAAAAGAGCGGTACGAAAAAAATATCCAGTAAGAAAAGACCAAATATACAGGTTTTTTTGTAAATTTAATAAAAAGTAAATATTATAAACATGTTTAATAAGTAAAGAAGACATTTGTATGTGTTTGTTGTTGTTTAAAAAAGTTTGAGTTTCTTTCTTCTGTCTGAGTACGGTTACGATTTTGAATTTTTTTATTTTAGCATTACAAACAAACAGAACACTAACCCTAAAACTAACCGTAAACCTAACCCTAAATCTAACCGTAATAACTTTTACTTTTATTACGATTATTATTTTTTAGTTAAACAACAACAAAAAAGTCGTAACACAAGTAAAAAAATATCCGATAGAAAATTGATAAAAAAAAAGCCGTAACACAAGTAAAAAAATATCCGTTAGAAAATTGATAAAAAAAAGCCGTAAGAAGTATACGATATAAAAAACACGAATCAAATTGTAATTTGTTGATTTTATTTTACATTTATTATTATCATTTAAATTGTATATGTTAATAAAAAATAATATTTAAAAAAGACGATTTTGTTGTTTTATTTTCGCATTACAAAAAAGCACAAAAAAATTATTAAAATCAACGGCCCGTGAATGTTCATATTTTATAGTTTTAGCGTGAAAACGCGCCATCCAACGGCATCTTTAGCCATAAGACAAGCACCAAAAGTACTGCCAGAAAGTAACTTGTGTGCATATGCATACATGTGAGAAAGGAAACATAAAATATAATATTAAAAAAGTAATTTTAGGAAAGTCTGATAAATAAAAAAAAATAGGGAAGTTGGGAACTGTTTAATGAGAGACGCATGCTCAGCTGATGTAAAAAGTTGGGGAGAATAGGTTTTTTGAGTGTAATTACTAAAAAAAAAAAATCTTTAAAACTAAAGTTTCTATTAAAGCCAAATAAATTCTTTTTTTAAAATTGTTTTGCAATTACTATCCAAACTTTGTAGCTGGCCAATTTGGCCACTTGCTTCTCAAAAAAATATTAACCAGCCTGAAATAATCTTTTTATCCAAACCTTTTGGAGACTTGGATTGAGGTGTTAAAAACACTAATTTTAAAAACAGAGATTCTTTTTATTTCTCTAATCCCTATCTTGATTAAAATCAATTTTAATCTTTTCAAATCACACATTGAAATTTTACCAAAGGTATGATCTACATGTTTTTACTCTCTTCAAATCACTTTTAATTAAAAGCTACTTTTTGGAATTTTTAATCTAAAAAGATTCTTAAAAATAACGCAATGTGTGCAAGCATTAATAAAAAAAAAACATGTTCATTTTATTAAATTCAAAAATCAGAATACTACTGCCGCTGCTGCTATATTAATATTTATTCAGACCTTTTTTTAAATGTTTTAATTTATAATAAAATTATGTTTTTAATCCAGAGTTATTTAACCCATTATTATTTTTATTC
Organism: Epiperipatus broadwayi; assembly: GCA_028023455.1. Taxonomy (NCBI): domain Eukaryota; kingdom Metazoa; phylum Onychophora; class Udeonychophora; order Euonychophora; family Peripatidae; genus Epiperipatus; species Epiperipatus broadwayi. The sequence goes on along the minus strand of JAQFVV010006241.1, from coordinate 5,084,995 downwards.
CAAGTGAAATGTAGAAAATATCTATAAAAATTTATGTCTGTTTATTTCTACTTTTCCTTTACTTTATTTATATATATATGTGCATACACACAATTGTTGCTGTGTACCATGTAACCCAGATAGTTACAATATAGATATTGTAATGGTACAGACTCAATGGGGGTGCACCTGGGGTGATGGAACTCATAATCATCCATCACTCTAGTTATTACAAGTCAATGACTCAAAATTTAAAATATAAAGTTAAATATGAAATTTAATATAAAGTAATGAGCATGAGCTTGCTCCGTGAGATCACTCTTGAGATCGCACAGCTAACTATATTAAGTATAATTATGTTAATTATAAGTTCACCAGCATTATCCAAATGTAATACTCATTCATCATCATGAATGATTAACAAAAGTAAATCAACAATAAATCTGGTGACTGGATTTGAAATGGGTCCACTATAGATCAGGCTAATTATTTAGCTCTTGCCAGCTTGGGGCAGATTATTTAAACATTTATTTGGATGCACAAACTTAAGTGCTAATCCAGAATATATAACAAAATAATAATGCTGTGATATTAAAACATGCTGATCATCATCAATGCACTGGCAATAATAAATTAAATAAAATGTGCATGAATTTTAAAGGATATCCCCTTTGTGCCAACCCAGGACCATCATCAACTGGATGTCCATAAACACTAATATAATCTTTTATATAAAAAAATACTGTTATGCATGAATCCAGCTCAGAGAACACTAGCTCTACAACTTACTGTGAGAAAAAGATGATGCAATATAATATTATAAAAACTATTTAGGATTAAGTTCACTAAAATAATTTTAACAATGAAGTATCAATTTATTAGTAACAATAAAAAATAATTAAGGTCTATAGAGTATGGTTATATATATAAATTAAACCTGATTTTGATTACTGTACAATAAAAAAACTACTTTATTGTGATTTTTAAATACCTCTTAATGGATTTACATTAAAACATATACACAGGCATGCAGTATAATAATTTCTGAACATATTTGAATCCTCATATAATAATAAAAAATGCAGTATAATTTGTGAACATATTTGAATTGTCATAAAATAATAAAAATGAGCTATCACATTTTGATTAACAAATACTTTGCATTGGGTTTACCTAAAACATAGCATACAGGTGTGCAGTATAACAATTTATTAATATATTTGAGTTGTCATAAACCTATAAATGAAATTTTTGGTTATCATCTGATCCTTCGTGTCAGCCACTAGAGGCGCTATTTCTAGCTAAATTTCTAGAAATATGCCATTTCCGTGGCCGCACCCAAGCCTTTAAGCATTCTTTTTAAAATAAATCCTAGAAAGATTGTTAACTTGGAGTTAAGTCTACTTTCTACGCTAAAAGGTAGAGTGTTAACTTGGAGTTAAGTCTTCTTTCTACGATAAAATCTAGAAAGAGTGTTAACTCGGCTTAGCGGCTAACGGTGGTGCTTTTTCCAATGCTAAAAGCAGAGGAAAATGCTGTAGTTGTTTGTGTCATGCACTATATTGTAATGCTGCGTTATGTATTTTATGTAATAATATCATATGAGTGTGTGCTAATGTGATCGTGTCAAAATTATTTAAATTTTCATTGGTGCCTTTTTTTAAGACGAATTGATGTACTGTTACATTTTATCAATTTTAACAGTAGTGATTGTTCCTCATAAATTTGTATTCCTTCTAAATTTTTGATTAGGGTGGGGTAGCGTAAAGTTTTAAAAATCACGCTTTGAGTCACATTTTAGCGAGAAATTTTCCGAGACAAAAAGTATGGCTAATTCCCACAACAGAAAACTTGAAAAGATGGGAATTGCCAGACACGGAAGCCAGCACTGGAATATTTCTACAGCAGAAAAAAGAAAAAAACATCCTGCTGCTGAAAGAAAAAATTGGATTGTGCAGCAAATATATGCAGATTTGAGATCCAAAAACATCTGCCGACGGAAATGTTCACTTCGTAAAGGCAAGCTTGTTTGAGGGATTCTAAATGGCCTTCGTCAAATGTCAAAAATAAAAGAAGTAACTTCAATTTTTATTTAAACGTACATCCCTTTTTCTCCCAATAATTGTTGTCGTCAGCAATCAAATGTAAAATAAAAGAAGTAATTCAAATTTTTATTTAAACATAGCCCCAAAAACCCCTCTTCTCCCAATAATTGTTGTCGTCGGCAATTAAACGGTCAAATAAAAGGAACGTCTTATTCTTTAATCATATAGAAAAAAAAACCCCACTAATTGTCGTCGGCAATCAAATGTAAACCAATCAAAGTAAGACAGTAAATTATTAGTTAAACATAACCCAAATTACTATTTGAACGTACACCAAAAAAGACCCGCTCTTGTCAATCAAAATTAAAGAAACCTAGACTATTATTGTCCCATTGTCAAATCGAATATTATTTGGGAAAACCTAAATAATTTATAAATGAAAAAAAAAAGAAAGTCAAATCGGTTTTCAATCAAATGGTAAGCGATAAAAGTCACCTAAATTTTGATTTAAACATACACACACAAAAAAAACGCAAAACCCTTTCTCCCAATAATTGTTATCGGCAATCAAATGTAAAAAATAAAAGGAATGTACAATTATTTTTTAATCGTAAACAAAAACACCCCTCCCACTAATTGTTGTCGGCAATCAAATGTAAAGCACTAAAAATAAGGTAAAACGATTATTTTTTAAACGTAACCCAAATTTCTATTTGAACATACACCAAAAAAAGACCCGCTCTTGTCAATAAAAATGAAAGAAAACCACAACAATTATTATTATCCCATTGTCAAAAATATTAGGTTTTGGGCAAACCAAAACCATAATTTATAAACGAAAAAAAAAAAGAAAGTCAAAATCGTTGTTAATCAAATATAACCGATAAAAGTAACTTCAATTTTGATTTAAACATACACAAAAAAACAACCTCTTTAGCTCCCAATAATTGTCGGCAATCAAATGTAAAATAAAAGGAAGGTAAATTAGTATTTAATCATCACCCAAAAACACCCACCCCTCTCACTAATTGTCAGCAATCAAATGTACACCACTACTAAAAGTAACGTAAACTACTATTCTTTAAATGGTTACACCCCTTCTCCCAATAATTGTTGTCTACAATCGTAACACAAAAAAACACCCCTCCCAATAACTAGTGTCAGCAATCAAATGTAAAACAATCAAAGTAAGACCGCAACTTATTTAAACATAACCCAAATTACTATTTGAATCTACACCAAAAAAACACCCGCTCTTGTCAATAAAAATTAAACAAACAACAACTATTATTGTCCCATTGTCAAAAATATTTATTTGTAGAACCATCGATCATCAATCAAATGTAAACCGATAAAACTAAAGGTTTTAATTTTTATTTAAACATAGACACGCGCGCGAAAAAAAAAACACTTTTCCCAATAATTGTTGTCGGCAATCAAATGTAAACCTATCAAAGTAACGTAAATTATTATTTATTGTACACAAAAAAATTCTCCCACTAATTGTTGTCGGCAATCAAATGTAAACCTATCAAAGTAACGTAAATTATTATTTAAAGATCCATCAAAAAACCCGTTCTCTCTTGAATTTTGTCAATCCAATTTTACAAAAACAGTAATACTATTTTAAAAAACAACACAAATTACTATTTGAACATGCACCAAAAAAGACCCTTTGGTAAAAAAAAAAATTAAAAGAAAACAACTTATTATCCCATCGTCAAAAATATTATTTGGGGAAAATAATTCAGAAACGAAAGAAAGTAAACTTTGTAAACAAACAAAAAAAAGTCAATATTAATAGAGAATCGCTAGCCCAGGAACATTATATTAATGTGTGTTTTGGTTAGAAATTGCGCCTCTAGCGGCTGACACGAAGGATCAGATGAGAACCAAATTTTTTTATAATACATATTTAATGACTAATTTAACATATATATCTGCACACATTGACATTTATATCGTATATTTCAATTTGTCAAAATAATAAAAATATTAAAAATTATTTTTTTCCAATTAATTCCATGTTGAAATATACATAAAATTCTTAAAAGTTTTCCCTTTTTATTTTGTTTTAAAAAAATAATATCAATATTTGACAGGTTACTGTTGATTAATTATAAACATCTTTTTAAAAACAATACTCCAGCAAGTTTCTTTAATTTCCAATCTAAAAATAGTTTTGGAAATGAATCAATTCTTTACTTTTAGATTTTTAATTCAAATAAAAATTATTTACTTATAATTTTAAATTATAGATTTCAAATATCATTTCACAAAAGAAATTATTTAAAATATTCTCTTTATATAAAGCACTACTCACCAGCTGTGCTTCTTATATATGCATTTATTTGTGTTTCACTGCATATAGATAAATCAGCATATGTATAAACTAATTCTTTAGCAAGATGATGAATTCTCTTAGATAAGCTGGTCCCTTCTAAACCACAGACTGGCTTATAGTGATCAGTAAAGATTTAATTAGTTAACTTGCCATTCAATCCGCTTCATTTACTCTAGGATTGGATAGTTTTCAGGCAAGTTAGCTATTTTGTCCACATTAGGGCTATGAAACACTGGAAGTTGACCCTTCCATGTGAATTCAAACTGTTGTAGAGCAGCTTCTGGACTTGCCCTCCTTGCCTTCATTTATATTTTCATGGTAGTTTCTATCATAATCTGTCCAACTTGCAGACTTCCCAAGAATCACTTAAGAATTACTTTCTAATCTTTTTTTTCAACTATTTTATAGTTAGGGTGTGGGGAAAAATATATTAGTTAAAAATGTTTCTTTTATTTTCATTGAAAAAAGTTAATGACTCTTTTCAACTCACTTTAATCCTTTGACAAACCACTTTAATATGGAATTTTATCAAAATATGTTATACAAGTTTTACTTTAAAAAAAGATTTCTAAAATAGATAGTGGAATTTTATAATTATCAGGATATTTACTATAACATAAAAACATGCTTGTTTTAATTTCAAAATCAGAATTAATGAAATATTAATTAGACCCTTTTTTTAATGTATAATAAAAAAATTTAAATTCAAAATTATTTAGTCTTTACTGTTATTCCAGTATAATATCGAATATATCTATAAAAAAACATTGTCTGTTTATTTCTACTTTTCCTTTCAACTTTATATATATATGCATACACCCTACTATGTTGTTGTATGCCATGAAAACCATAATAGTTTCAATATATATATATTATTAATTGCTACAATGCTGATTTTAAAAATGTTTTTGATGTTATTATAGATTTATCTAAAGCTTATTTCAATAATAGTTTCAACCAAAAAATAGAAATCTCTTAGAATCGCATTCAGGAAATAATTTGGTTGACCAATTAGATAATCAGAAAACAGCTATTAGCATGATTTGACCAATAAATTAGCACCTGATAATGAATCCAATATTGTTTGTAATATGGTACAAGAAATTTCATTAAATAGTAAAGTTTATTTGAGAATAAGATTTCCTATAATTCTGGAATTTCTTCCTTAATAGTGTAACAAGTGTGTTACGTGGCACACAATAGCATTGAATGTGTGCATATATATATATAAAGTTGAAAGGAAAAGTAGAAATAAAGAGACAAACATTTTGTGTTTTCTACATTTCCTGGAATAAAATAAAATCATAGTAAAAGATTAAATAATTTTGAATTGAAAATAAAATTTTGTTATAATTAAACATTCAAAAAGGTCTAATTATTTTTATTGAATTCTGATTTTGAAATTAAAAACAAGCATGTTTTATAATAAATTAGAACTGATAATTGTAAACATTTTCATTATCTAGTTTTAAAAATTTTTGCAGCTTATATTTTGATAATACTTTAAAGTAGCATTTTTTAATGTGTTTTTGTCACCCTACTACAAAAAAAGGAATGGATATAAAAGAATATTAATTGTTTTGAGAAGAATTTGATGATGACAGCAGTTAGTTGGCTAGCAGAGTAGTCCAGATGAGGACAAAAGTACCATGAAGATATTAGACTCTAAGGAGGGCAAGCCCAAAAGCTGCTCTATAGTTCACAATTATGCAGTTTGAATTCACTTGGAGAAAAGGTTAAACTTCAAGCATTTCATAGCTACAAATGTGTTCTAGAAGACAGTTTGCTTGCCTGAAATATATCAAATCCTGGGCAGAAAGTGATCACTGCAAGTACCTGAATTATACTTTTCTTGGTGTGACTATAAACCAGTCTCACAAAGACCATCTTACCAAGAAAACCTTAGATTGCTGAAGAAGTAATTATACATATGCTAATGTATCTATATGCAGAAAAGCACAGATAAACATATATACAATGCTTAGTAACATATATATGTAATGAGAAAGAAATTTTAAATAATTTCATTAATAAAAATGATATTTTAAAATCTATATTTTTAAATGTTATATTTAAGAGCAACCTGCAATAGTGATACGTATATAGAGAGAATGGTAATATTTTTAATTTTATTTTGAAAAAAGAGAAAAGACTTCAAAAATCTTTTTAGATTAGAAAATAAGGGGAAAAGAAACATTTAAAATTTGTTTTAAATTTAAAGACATTATAATTAATCAATCAACAGTAATCCTGTCAAAAGTGACTATTTTTTTTAAAAGAAAACTAATCAGTAAAGATAGAGTTTGATAACTGATTCATATCTATGTTTTATTGATATACATGTGTGTGCATGAATTTTATGTATATTTTCCAAATGGAATTAATTATGAAAGATATTTTTAATAATTTTATTAGTTTGATAAGTCCAAATATGTTAATAAATTAATATATTATACATCTGTGCAATTATATATATATATATTTTAAGTAAACCTAGTGTAGGATATTTGAATCATTAAAATATAACTTAAAAAATTTAATCAGGTATTTTTATATGGCTATTTAAACATGTTCATAAATTATTGGACAATGTGTTTGTGTGCACATATCAATTCATGTTAAGTAAGCACATGTAAAATTTTAATCATTTTTTAAAATTGTATTAAATGTCAATTGAAATATATTCATCACATGATCACCATTTTTTATGCTTGCTCAAGCTGTTAAAACAGGAAAACTCTTCATATAGTAATGCCACTCAGTACAAGCCCAGTAATCATTGGATGCAAGGTTTGTGCATAAAATCCCTATGTAGTGCCTACTCATCAATATCCGCAGACGAGTTTCCTGATTGTGGCTTTTATCAGTGCAGAACCTTGGATCTGAGAGCACTGCACCTAGATCTTAGGATCTAATGCAACCCTCCAGCAGTCACCTTTTATCTTTACTTAAATACAAAACTATGAGTCTAAAATTGAAAACAATATTTTCAATCCAAGCTCATTAGCTTATATAGTCACATAGGTCTGAACTCAGTTCTTGCATCCATTAATTATTCTGGCTTGCATTTGAGTGGGACTACTATATAGAGAATTGCCTGTTTTAATGTAAATGGTGATAATATGATGTTTAGTGGTTTAATACCAATCCTGCCTAATAGGATAATGGTGACTATGGTTATTAAAAAACCAGACACCAAAATATATGGGTACTAAACTGAGTTCAGACCTATATGACTATATAAGCTAATGAGCTTGGATTGAAAATATTGTTTTAATTTTAGTTGAGATAAAAGGTGGCTGGTGGAGAGTTGCATTAGATCCTAATATCTAGATGCAGTGCTCTCAGATTCAAGGCTCATCCTCACTGATGAAAACCACAATCTGGAAACTAGGGCAGGGATATTGGATGAATAGGTACTAGATAGGGATTTTATGCACAAAGCTTCTTGCCTTCATTGATTACTCTGGCTTGCACTGAGTGGCATTACTGTATGGAGTTTTGCTAGAAATATATTCATTGTATATTATAAAACTTGTGTCTGTGTAAATATATGTGTTGTATGTAAACCGATTAAGAAGTATTGTGAATCACAATGTGATGGTTCTTTTTTATTATATATTAATGAAAATCAAAAGGCTTAGTTAATATGTTTATAGCCTTATTTTAGAATCCTTAATTTCATTTTTTAAAATGTTATTAATAAACTTGTATTCAATTGTTAAAATTATTCCAGTGAACTTAATTCTAAGTTTTTTTTTATAAAATTATGTTACATCATCTCGATGACAGTAATAGAGCTTATGTTCTCTGAGCTAGATTCAAGCATAATGATCTGATATATATATATATATATTAGTCTTTGTGGACATATAGTGATGATGATGATATTCCCATCAATGATCATCATTATCCTGGTTGATGCAAAGAGTATTCCTGAAAGCCCATGCACTTCATTTTATTTTTAATTTAATCTTATTTGAAATTAAGTTTATAATGGCCAGTACATTAAGGGTATTAAGTGGCCTGAGCATTGATGATAATTAACATGTTCTAATATCCCAACATTATGATTTTTATGGCAGTATATTCTATGGATTAGCACTTAAATTGGTGCACCCAATTTAATGGTTAAATAATTGCACCAAACTGGCAAAGGGTAAATAATTGATCTAATCTCCAGTAGCTCCATTTTAAATTCAGTTACAAGATTGACTTGATTTTATTTTTATTGATGATTATTCATGATGGTGAATGACTTATACTTATTTTTAATGCTGGTGAATTTATTTAATTATAGTTAGTGACTCTAGTGAATTGACTGAGCTGATCTCTCAGAGTTCTCACAATCTCTCATGCTCTTATAATATATAACATTACTTTCATATTTTCGTGATATTAAACATTACTTTGATATTATTGTATATATTGTGTTAAATCATTTTACTTGAAATATTTTGTTGATTTGCCATCATCCAAAATTAAAATACCCCATCCCATTCTAATCATCATCATTATCAACCATTATCAATCCACTGCAGGATGAAGGTCTCTTCAAGTTCAATCTACTCTGATCTTTAGCTTCTCTTCTCCACATCATCCCTATGCATTTTCTTATTTCATCCATCCATCTCACATGTGGTCTCTTTCTGGTTCTTTTACAATCTCTTGGAATCCAGTTTAAGATTTCAATTGTCCATCTATTATCATCTCTTGTGGCTATATGTCCAGCCCAACTCAGTTTTTTAATTTTTGCAATGAGGTCAGTAACACCTGTTTGTTCTCTTACCCACATATTGCATTTCTATCTCTTGTTATTCCCAACATGCATCTCTCCATACTTCTTTGAGTGGTCTGAAGTCTCTGCATTACTCTTCTATTATGTGTTCAAGTTTCAGATCCATAAGTAAGAACTGGTAAAATACATTTATTAAAAACCTTCCTTTTTAAACACAGGCATATTTCCTTTTAGTATCAAGTTATTTCTACCAAAAGCACTCCAACCAAGTTTAATTCTATGATTAATTTCATCTATTATGTTTCCATCTGTATTAATAATCTGACCAAGGTATTTGTAACTGTTAACTTTTTCTAACTCATCATAATCAATCTTTATTTTCATGTTTTAAGAAAATCCATTAAACATTACTTTAATCTTTTTAACATTTATTTTTAGTCCTACTTTTCTACTTTCATCAGATATCTTCTGCAACATTTCCTGCAGCTCTAAAGCATTATTTTCAAAAACTACAACATCATCTGTAAAAAGTTTTGGAGATATGGAGTTACCCTGTCTTACACCCTTCTCAATGTTGATTTTCTCAATACCATTATGTAATCTAATTGTTGCTGCTACATTTTTATAAATTCTGGATCTATACCTTCATGATCCAATGCTTTAATCACTGAAGAAATGTTTATAGAATCAAATGCCTTTTCATAATCTACAAATTCAAAGCATAATGGCAACCTATTGTGCCAAGGCCAAATTGGCACATGTATATAAAATAATTTTGTCATAAAAAAAATTATTAAAACAAAAAAATCTTTCGCAAAAGAGTTTGAAATAAAAGTTGAAAAATCGTTGATTTAAAGTGGGAAGGGGGTTTTCTTAAAGTTAAATTGAAGGTTTTATAAAAAGGAAGTAGTGTTTATTATTATTAATGAAATACAATTTAAAGGCTTTAAAATATATATATAAATCTCTTCATTTAAATTAAAGAAGAAAAATAATCTTAAAACTAGTTTTGATGTGTAGAGTAAAATTATATATGTGCATGCAAATGAAAAAAAAATGAATCAGTATTAAATATTATAAATAAATGAAAAATGTATTTAAAAAAACAACAACATGTTATCATAGGATTAATCTAAAGGAATTTCGACAACACCTATTGCACCATTTGCCGGAGGATATTAAAACAAACCATTCACAGATATAAATAGCTAGATTTTTATCGGAAATTCAGTCTAGTTTGAGTTTGCAGTTTCAGTCTAGTTTTGCAGTGTCAGTCTTGTTTACAGAAATGCAGTGCTGAAAATCTTATGGAAATATCCGCTCTTCTTTCAGCCCTTTGTCTAACAAGATCATCAAAACCTACCTGTGAAGTAATGTCTGCATAACAACTCAGAAATCCTCCGTCAAACGTACAACTGTTTTCAAGAATAAAACCAACGGATTAACATAGGATCTCTTCAATAAACGTCAAAATCTAACCGGTTAGATATACTCCATGAGGAACAGCCAACGACAAGCAAAAATGCTAAGTAAACATTTATTTATTATCATTTATAAGTAGTAGCCACCGCTGTAATTCGTAAACATTTAAGATTCAAATTATATGAACTCTATCATACATAAAATGAACTATTGATAAGTGTGTTTAAGTTTCAAATGCTATTAATGCTTTATTATTATGTTTGTGAATGTGAGATAATTTAAATGTCATAGATTATTTATGCTTTTTTTTTCATAAAATATGTTATAATGTGTTTATTTAAAAATATGCGTGTATTAAATTAGATTGTCAAGATATTTAAATTTAGTAATATAATGTTGGTTAATCAATTATCTTTAAAATTTAATTAATGTTGATTAAAATAAATTGTCTTTAAAATTAAACTTTATTTGTCGGTCAATTCTTTTTATCAATCTTTTTTTTTCTATATTTTATTACTGATTAAAATTAGACTGGGCTAGTTAAGGAAATTGTTTAGAGCGCTGGATTATGAGCCTACTGACCAAATACATTGTTTATTCTTCTGAATAGATAGCTGGCACCCGGAGTTTACTCCGAAACAAATAAAGTGTTTGGATAGTAGGGGTTTGAATTTAGCAGCCGAAATGGGCCATTGTTGATAGTTAAAGCTATCAATAAGATCTCCCATTTTGCTCAAACATGCCGGTTCGCTCACGTAACCTTTATAAGATTATAAATGTATTATGAAGGAGTTTGAAACCGGCCAAAACTTATATATACGTATAAGTCGGTGGTTTCAGCGGTTCGACCCGGTACATAAATGGCTATACTCAACTTGGGGCTGGACCTAAGAAACAATAGTAAATAAATGCTTTGTTTCTTGTTTAAAAAAAGTTTTTCTATACAAAAGCTAAATTACGTATGTTAAAGCGTTTTAATTTTGTAAAAAAAAAAAAAGAATTGACCGAAAACTTTGTTTTCTTTAAATGAAGAGAGATTTATGCTATTTACGTTAGTTGAAATAAATCATTATGTTAAATCAGAGATAGTTGGGTGTTTGGGCGGAGTTAAAGCATTAAGATCGGGTAGAGAAAAATGGACAAAGGAGGGGTGGAGTCAGCGTGTATTTCCATTTTAGAAAAAATAAATAAAATAGAAATTAGTAAACTTATGAGCGTGAATGAAATATAATATTAAAGAAAAATAATATAAAAAAGTAAAGTTAAAATTATAAATATGACAAGAGATAAACCTAAAATGGAGACTCAAGGTAAAAAAACAGACAATGTTCCCAGCGAGGAACAAAATAAAAATGAAACTAGTGAAATAGAAAAGGTCCCCAGTGAAGAAAAGATAGAAACTCAAGCGAAAGAAGTAGAGAATGCTTCTAGTGAGGAACAAAAAGATAAAAACAAAAAAGAGGTTGAGCAAAAAGAAGAGAATAGGGTAAGTCATAGCTCTATTCACTTGCATGTTTGAAAAACAAAAAGAAACAGCCGAAGAATATAAAAAAATAGCTGAAGAGCTTAAAAACCAAAATAATGAAAAGAAGAGTAAATTGGAAGGGCAAGCTGAAATGCTTGAAAAGTTAAAGGACCAGATCGAAATGGGCCAGAATAAAATAAAAGAAGAAATTAGGGAAGAAATAGGAGAGATTAAAACACAAGTAGAAAATCAAATAAAGACCGCTTACCAAGTAATTGAAAAAAATAAGATAGAGGATAGAAAAGTAATTGAAGAGATAAAAGTCGGAAGACAGATTTAGCTTGGAAAGTAAATCAAAAGAATAGTAAAAATAGTTTGCAAAAGGAAATAAAACAGTGTGATCACTTGAGTGCAAACACGCACATTATAAACAATCCGGCAATCGTGAACCAGTTTTTGAAAATACGGATATATTCTGGCCATCAAGGTGAAGCTCCTATGGAGCATTTAAATAGTTTGGAACGCTATTTCACTCTGAATCAATTAAGTGAGGAGGCTATGATCGCCATAGCTTGTAGCCATTTACAAGGGGGGTCTCAATCTTGGTGGGACTCTTTATATAAAAAACCCGTCACTTTTGCCGAATATAAAATTGCTATTTTAGTTAGTTATTGGAGCGAAGATTATCAGGAAAATCTTCATCACCAGATCTTGCAAGATAAATGGCGACCTGGTGAACCGTTCGTTTCTTTTTTTAGAAGGCAAGTGGCGAAATTGCGCTCTTTGACAGCAGACCCACTATCTGAACAACAAATTGTCAGGATAGTCCCCCATAGTTTTCCTCATAATGTTGAGCAAATGCTCATAGGAACTGAAAGGAAAACAGTGGAATAAATGGCGGAATTGTTGAGCGCTTTCAACAGAGCTAGACCAACTTTTGATACGAGAGATAGGGGATTCAAACCCCAACTTAGAGATCCGGCTGTAAACGCCATAAGATATAGACATAGGTCGAATTCGGGGAGTCCCCGGAGGAGACGTTATTCTAATAGTCCCATGAGAACAAAAATCTTTCGAAGAACCGACAGCGATCCTAACATCTCTCGTACTAGATTTAAGGAAAGGCCCAGGGGTGATTCTCAATCCCCCAGCATGAGTGGCTATATGCAGAAAAAAAAATATAATAAAGAACCGCCAGACAAAAATAAAAAATATGTAATCTGACGGATTCGCCGGCTTGACCTAATTTATAACGACCATGGACTCGGAATAATGGAAAATGTTTAACAAAGTTTAATGAAATAAATGAAAAAATGAGTATCAAGTTAGTTTGAATAATTAAAAATGATTAAAGGTAGTCTTAGTAAATAAATAACAATCTTAGAGTTTTTAAAATGTCAAAGCAACGATAAAATGATTTATGTCAAAATCCTCGATTATGTCTTATCGATTATATTGATATCCCAGCTCATAAGTCTAGAAAATAGTGGAGCATGACGCAAACAAAATAAATGTGTAAAATCAAAATAGACAAGCAAAATGATTGTCAAAAACCCTCGATTATGTCTTATCGATTATATTGATATCCTAGCTCATAAGTCTAGAACATAGCAGAGCATGACACAAACAGAATAAATGTGTAAAATCAAAATAGACAAACAAAATGAAAATGTTTTTTTTTTAAAAAAAAAAAAAAGGGGAGAGTAAAAATAACGCTTTAAAAATAACAATGAAATAAATAAGTGTATAATGAAAGTATTAATGAAAATAAAACATTATCAAATAAAATATTAAAAAAAAATGTATTAAATTAGGATTGAGGTGTGTGTGAGTATTTGGGCAAGGAGATAAATTCCAGGCCCAACTTTTGTTGGATTAAGCCTCTTCTTGCGGTGACTGTTCTACAGATGGGTAGTGCAAAGAATAAATAATACTGATGATGATGCGCCAGTAGAAAAGTCCTGGCATATAAAAGTTAATAAATCTGGAGGAAAAATTCCCAGTAACCAAATAAAATAAATATTTTAGTATGTCAAATGTGCAGTAGAGATAGTCCTGCCATTCGCAATCTTAAAAGTCCCTGTTCATGATCCGTTGTACACAAAAATGCCCTTGCTGTAGTCACGACTTCCGCAAGAAATTAAAAGTTGGTTTAAATCAGCACAAAATCTATCTGTGTGTTTGAATTGCCTTATATTTTGCTGCCTACTTCTCTTAACACTACATTTATTACCTACTGATGAAAATAAAACTAAAAATGCACTCGAGAAAAACAGTTTTTTTTTCTTTCTGAGTACATGCACGTTAAAATAAAATAGTTTTGAATATACGTAAGTTAATAAAAGGAAATAAATAAATGGTTTAAAGTAATTAAGTCAAATCAAATGTCTGTATAATAATGAAGAGCAATAAAATAAAATAGTTTTCTGAATGCACGCACGTTAATAAAGAAGTTAAGTAAATGATTTAAAATATGATTCCGTAATATAAATAAATATGTAAACTGATGTCCGTGATGGTTTAAAAATAGTATCGTAAAACTAATATTTAAAATGTTCATATGAATTTAAAAATAATGTTGGAAGATTAGTAATAAAAATATAAAGTCAATCTAAGGTGTATTAAGAGTGTGTAAGTATACATGTGTATATACGCGCACATACACTGGTAATATTCGGTAAATACGATACCTTATGATGAGTATCTTAAATGTATTTATCCAGATATCCTTTTAGGTTATTTTCTTTGTACTGCTGCACCTTATGATGAGTGCAAAAAGGGATTTATTTATTATAGATTCCCTGTAAGCAAGTCCAGTAATAACTCGATATCTAGAATATTAGTAGGTGTAGAATTATGCGGCACATATACACATGTGTAGGAATTATCTAAAATAATAAATTAATAAATCTTTAGAGTCAATAATTAAAATTGCAAGTGATAAAATGGTCAAAAACGACGCATTTTACTCTAAAACGGAGGGGGGTGTAATGTTCCAAGGCCAAATTGGCACATGTATATAAAATAATTTTGTCGTAAAAAAAATTATTAAAACAAAAAAATCTTTCGGAAAAGAGTTTGAAATAAAAGTTGAAAAATCATTGATTTAAAGTGGGAAGGGGTTTTTCTTAAAGTTAAATTGAAGGTTTTATAAAAAGGAAGTAAAGAGTTTATTATTATTAGTGAAATACAATTTAAAGGCTTTAAAATATATATATATCTCTTCATTTAAATTAAAGAAGAAAAATTATCTTAAAACTAGTTTTGATGTGTAGAGTAAAATTATATATGTGCATGCGAATGTAAAAAAAATGTATCAGTATTAAATATTATAAATAAATGAAAAATGTATTTAAAAAAAAAAAACACGTTATCATAGGATTAATCTAAAGGAATTTTGACAACACCTATTGCACCATTTGCCAGAGGATATTAAAACAAAAACCATTCACAGATATAAATAGCTAGATTTTTATCGGACATTCAGTCTAGTTTGAGTTTGCAGTTTCAGTCTAGTTTTGCAGTGTCAGTCTTGTTTACAGAAATGCAGTACTGAAAATCTTATGGAAATATCCGCTCTTCTTTCAGCCCTTTGTCTAACAAGATCATCAAAACCTACCTGTGAAGTAATGTCTGCTTAACAACTCAGAAATCCTCCGTCAAACGTTCAACTGTTTTCAAGAATAAAACCAACGGATTAACATAGGATCTCTTCAATAAACGTCAAAATCTAACCGGTTAGATATACTCCATGAGGAACAGCCAACGACAAGCAAAAATGCTAAGTAAACATTTATTTATTATCATTTATAAGTAGTAGCCACCGCTGTAATTCGTAAACATTTAAGATTCAAATTATATGAACTCTATCATACATAAAATGAACTATTGATAAGTGTGTTTAAGTTTCAAATGCTATTAATGCTTTATTATTATATTTGTGAATGTGAGATAATTTAAATGTCATAGATTATTTATGCTTTTTTTTTCATAAAATATGTTATGATGTGTTTATTTAAAAATATGCGTGTATTAAATTAGATTGTCAAGATATTTAAATTTAGTAATATAATGTTGGTTAATCAATTATCTTTAAAACTTAATTAATGTTGATTAAAATAAATTGTCTTTAAAATTAAACTTTATTTGTCGGTCAATTCTTTTTATCAATCTTTTCTTTTCTATATTTTATTACTGATTAAAATTAGACTGGGCTAGTTAAGGGAATTGTTTCGAGTGCTGGATTATGAGCCTACTGACCAAATACGTTGTTTATTCTTCTGAATAGATAGCTGGCGCCCGGAGTTTACTCCGAAACAAATAAAGTGTTTGGATAGTAGGGGTTTGAATTTAGCAGCCGAGATGGGCCATTGTTGATAGTTAAAGCTATCAATAAGATCTCCCATTTTGCTCGAACGTGCCAGTTCGTTCACGTAACCTTTATAAGATTATAAATGTATTATGGAGTTTGAAACCGGCCAAAACTTATATATACATATAAGTCGGTGGTTTCAGCGGTTCGACCCGGTACACTATATTCATTTGCCCTTTCTATAACTTCTCTCAATATTTGGATATGATCTACTGTACTAAAACCACTTTTAAATCCAGTTTGTTCTCTTAGTTGGTGGAAATCCAATATTCTCTGTAGATGAGTTGTAATTATCTTGATAAAAATTTTGTATAGAACTGATAAAAGGCTTATATGTCTGTAATTTCTAATATCTTCTTTATCACCTTTTTAAAATAATATACTCACAAATTACATTCTGATTGAAAATATATTGCATAGTTTAAATTGTTGCAGTTACAAACACTAGAGTAGGGATCTGATGGTAATAAATATGTGTTACATCTTTCATAAGATAGGCTACAGGTATTATTGAGACATACTTTCCTCTTTCCTAAAGTTTTGTTCCCAGGTAATGAAACTGATTGGAGCCTTTATACATTCTCCTGATTGGTTGAACTTATATTTCTATTGTTGTAAATATATATACAAAAATTTTAATACATAAAACTAAAAGTGTGTGAAGTGTTTGAAAGAGAAGTGATAAAGAGTGCAAAAATATTAAAAGCTTAGCGCTTTCGAGGTGGGTTGCCTCATATTCATAGCAATACTGAGCCATGCAGACCAAAGAGATAATGACGATATGCAAAATATATGCAAATTATTTAGATAGTTCAGCATTTGGAAATGTCAAAACAGGCATTCCATCTATTGATAGAGTTATTGTTACCAGTAATGAAGTATGCTTCCTTAATTTTCTGTTTGATGTCGTTTTTCTCTATGCAAACTATCTTGGGGTTAGAGAGTTTGAACGTAGATACACTTACAATAGAGCAAAGAAAAATAATGACAATTCATCAACATTTTTAGAACACTCTAAAAAGACCAGCCATATATTTGAACCCTCTAACACCAAGATTGTTTGCATAGAGAAAAACAACATCAAACAGAAAATTAAGGAAGCATACTTCATTACTGGTAACAATAACTATCAATAGATGCAACACTTGCTTTGACATTTCCAAATGCTGAACTATCTAAATAATTTGCATATATTTTGCATATCGTCATTATCTCTTTGTTCTGCACTGCTCAGTATTGCTATGAATATGAGGCAACCCTCTATTGTAAATGTATATACGTTCAAACCCTCTAACCCCAAGATAGTTTGCATAGAGAAAAACAACATCAAATGGAAAATTACGGAGGCATACTTCATTACTGGTAACAATAACTATCAATAGATGCCAAGTCTGCTTCGACATCTCCAAACGCTGGGCTATCTAAATAATTTGCATATATTTTGCATATCGCCATTATCTCTCTGTTCTGCACTGCTTAGTATTTCTATGAATATGAGGCAACCTGCCTCAAAAGTGCTAAGCTTTTAATATTTTTGCACTCTTTATAGCTTTTCTTTCAAGCGCTTCACATCCTTTTAATTTTATGTATTATAATATTAAGAAAGAAGTTTAAAATTCTTAATAATTTACAAATAATTTTAATAAATGTTTTTTAACTCTTATATTAATTTCTTTTATTTATTTTAGGTGAGATAGAAAACATTATTTTTCAAGAATGTACAATAAAATTGATACAATTTTGAAAGAATTTTCCTATGTGAGTTGTATCTGATTCTTATCACCATCAGAATTGCCAGAACAGCAATCAACTGAGTTGAGCATTCGAGTGACCACACATTATTAGCTCTGCTTGATTAAAAAGAAAATACAATAAAGAACTGTCTCTTCTCCTTATGAAAATACAATAGCAAAGATTAGTTTCTTGGAAAAGTTTGATCCAAGATATTGGCCAGTATACTTGGATCAAGTTATTTCCATCTGAAGACAAAGCAAAAAATCTGTACTAAAGTTAGCAATATAATGCGTAATGTATGATATGAGATTTTGCATTTGCATTTGGCTTCTACACTTTCATCTGAATTGAATTTTATTATCAGACAGACTTTCTGTTTATGACTTACTTCTTTCTTAAACTTCTAACCTTAGTACAAAGGTGCAATGTCAATCCCTGTGTAAATGAAGAATAGGTTAAAGACTTTGCCACTAGCTTTTAATTGTGAATTTAAAGATTTCTTAGGATTTGTTCTGTGAGACTGATCATTCTACAGAATGAAAGATCACAGTTTAAAAGTTAGGTTGTTAATGAACCCTAGAACAATCATCAATTTGCAGTCATAGACATCCCTAAGTCACAGTTAATCAGACAGCTTAAAGAAAGCTGGTCGTGGAATTAAATTTGATGAGCCAGAAATCTGATAGACAGAAACATATATAATTAGAGCAAAAGAATGGAATATTTCGCTAAAAATACTTTTAAAAAAATTAAAACAAATATGATAATTTCAAATTCTCAAAAGCTTGCTATAGATACACTGAATATATGGTTTGCAGGTTTTATCATATGTTGAGAAGTTGTTTGTTAACAAAAAAGAAACAGTAAGTCAAACAAAAGAAAATGGAATTTTTTCCCCTCAAACTCTCTATGGATGAATAAAAAAAAATTTTAATATCAAAATAAATATTACTAAGAAATTGATTGAAATAGGTTACTATAAATGATATTCTGATATTAAGGTAGATTTCAGATTGGCAGTTTCTATTATATCAAAATACAGTTGTGCTGTTAATACAGAAAAAAATACTGCATCTGAATAGTAATGAAACACTAGCAGATCACCAAGATATTTAAGGTTTTCTCCTTGGAAATCATAATATCTAGAAAAACATTTTACTTCTTGTCAATTTGATGGGGGAGCATAGCAAATTATTAGCTCATTATTAATTCAACCATTTTAGCTAGTGGTAGACAAAATGAATTAATTATAAAAATATTAAATGTAAAAAATAACTATGCAAATGTGTTTGATAATAAATGGAATCACTACATTGGATTATTGGTCCATATACAAAAATACATAACTAAAATTGATAAAATGTATATTCCATCTTGATAAAATGTATATTCCATCTTTTTAATGACCCATTATTTTCATTAGTTCATTGAATGGATTCCAACAATTGAATAGGCACAAAGGGTCTGCAAACTGATTATCTAAACTATATGGACAATGCATCTTCCATACTTAGTCATAGCATGATTATAGAGATGAAAAGTTTATCAGATTAGATTGTGATGAGTCAAGCAGAACAGCATTTCCAGAAAAGTAGCCTAAGACCCATAGAAACCAGGCTAAATGATGTTGAAGAAGCAAGAAGATGACCTAGATATTTATCAGTCTACCTCAAGGAATATATATACTTCAGGGATAACTAACTGGGGAAAAAGAGGAGTGTCTTAGGCACTAAAATTTACCTCAATAATGGACTCATTCTACAAATAGAGACCTTTCAAAGTTGGATTTAAGAAATAATGCAATTGAGGAATTTGATAACAAACAAATAGCCAATAGTATAAATTGACTAATTGAGTACCCTAATCATTGAATCCTATTATTGTTTTCAGAATGCTATACTGAAGTCTATTTGAGAATAATGAGATTACTTACAAACAGTAGTAACTCATGATTCTCATATAACTTTCTGGATAAATCATAATATTTCAAACCTAGTCAGAGAAAAGTTGTTTAGTCTGTATTGTGGCAGTCATACATGCTAGAGTATAAAATAGAAAGCTGATGATGATAAATAAGTATTTGACATTTCATGAGGAGTAAACTCGAATTTTATAGGTTTTTGGAAGATGAGTCATACCAGACATGAAACAATTATAATCTTCATCTATTCTCGCAATTGTTAACTTATAGTATTCTTGTATAAAATATATATACTGTAAATAAATAATTGTAATAAATGTTTATAATTTTTTTTTTTGTTTCTATTATTTATTTTGGGTGAGCCAGAAAACCTTATTTTTAAGCAATATATAATTTCACACAGCCCATCATATTTTGTTTTGACTTCTTGGTTAAGATTTTCTGGTGACATTTATCACCTTTACTGTTTGTAATATGAATCTGTTCATTAATCTTTTTATCAATTGTTATTGCAACCATTATTGACTTTAGAGCTCATTGCTGTATAAGCTAAAATATCATTTTTATCTTTTTATATTCAAAAATATTTTGAACTTTTTTAAAACTTCTCTTCTGATATACAATTACTAATAGCTTTAGAAACTACTCTAAATTATCCATAGTTAAGTATTTAAAAAGTGAAGAAATCTTTACAGCCTATGTCAATGGAACACAAGATGAAAATTTTAAACAAATTTTTCTAGTTAATACTTGAATAAATAAGCAGAAAACAAAACAATATTAGCTTTATTGGAAATTACATTTATATACCTATTTATTTTGAAATAAAAACCCATTTAAAGAAATTATGAAATACAACTAACTGTGTGCAATAGTTGAAAACTTATGAATTTAAAAGCATAACTAATTTTATAATGCTTTTAATTTGTTTTTTTTTTTTTTGTTTTTTTAAAAAACTATTACAACTAAAATCAAAATAACATTGTAGAAGATTTACCTTTGATATATTTATCTGTCTGTCTTCATTGCTACTTCTGAAATCCGTTATTGTATGTCATTAGACAACATATCTCAAACATGTGTCTGACAAATTGGAATTCAGTATATTTAAGATATTTTTAAAATTAAATATGAAGTATTTCTACAATGTTAGTGAATGACAACTACTACTTGGATAATGGCTGGTGATTTCAGCCTAAATGTCAGAATAATACAAATTAATATTAACAAGTAAATCCATACATGGATGAATTTGAAATATATATTAGCAGATAGATTTCTAGCTATGACTGTATACATATATGCATATTAAGTATCTTGAACATAATGTAATGTATTTATCAATTATAGCTCTGAAAAAAATTGCTAAATAGTCAAAACTGTAAGAAACAATAGCAGTAAAGTGCAGTGTTAATTGAAGTATTAGAAAGAGTACACTATTTTATTAGGGTGAGCCACTTATGATCGATCTGCAGAAGATAATGTATAAAGTGAATTAAAAAGCAAAAAAAGAAGTTAATAGATGGTCTTTAAAAAAGGACAAACTATGAATGTTTGAAATAAAATAGTAAGGCAGAACCTTTCTTTTGGCATCTAAATGACTGTCGTGAAATATAAAATTAATAGAATAATTAGTAAGTAACAAACAAATGGAAACTGTGAAATAGATTTTAACCAAACTTTTTTGTATCAAAATTAAATACAAGATTGCTCAAACTTAAAAAAGTTGTCACAATTAACATGCTTATTGATGAGACATTAATCTTTATACAAATGTATCTAAAACATGCATGATCCAAACTAGATTATAACATCAGGAATAAAATTAAATAGACTCTAGGAAATATTCTGTCTATCTAATTTTATTCTTTGATGGGGGAAGGGTACCTTGCATTTTATAAATAGTAAAAACTGCACTCATTTATATATATATGTTTAAAAATTCTATTAAGTTTTAATATCCATAATTAACTAGATTAATTCAGTGGAACAAAATAAATTCTAGGACAAAAAAGTATTAATTTACAGATCTTAAATTGCTCATGTAGAATTATTTTTATAGGTAACCCAACAATTTTTATGGCTATGCACTTGGAAAAGGAATTAAAATCAGAACTTCTGGTAACTTAAGTCAATGGCAGTAAAAATTGATTTTATTTTACAGTACATGAAAAAAAAAATCAAGTAGTTTAGTGTAATTGATAGTTTTAAACAATAATACTTATACTTTTTTTTAAAAAAAAAGACATTACTTTTATAAACAATTTATGTATTAAAATGAATTCATAGTTCTTTATTAATTCATATTACATCAGACAATGGATGTATTAAATAGTTGATAATCATATACAGTATAGCATTTAACATAAATGGAAGTTATTTATATCTAGATTATATATTAACCCCAGAGTAGATTAATTTACCCATGTAATGTACTATAACTACTATATATATATATAATGTGAAACCAAAATGAAAGACTAGATACTTACTATAACTACCTGTAATAAAAATAATAACATTAATAATCTATTTAAATATATCAAAGCAAGTTACTTTTCATAGTAAAACAAGAGAAAAATAGGCAAATTATTTAATGAATAGTCTAAATTGTTTTACAGTGCATAGTTAATCTTTATAAAGAAAATCATTTTTGCTGCTAAATAATTAGAATTATATAAAGATATTATAAATATAAATAAAAGGTATAAAATAATATTTGCATAGCAATTATACATAATATTAATTAATATTATATTAATTACAACAAATGCTTAATTGAAATATATGCATCCATTTTGACATACAAAATCTAAAAAATTATTAAATAAATATAATGCTATAAAATAAAATGATTTGTCCAGTTAGAAATTTCAAATAATTAGTTATAATCTAAAAATAGATAGTACATGGAATTATGGGAGGATTTGTATCAAATTGGTGTGAATATTAGAAAATTAATTTTCCTGCACAATCATTGTTTACAGAACAAAATGGTGTTTGAGGGATTTTATTCTTCATTTAGGTACTTGGGTATTATTCCTGAAACTTAGGAAAGATAGGACAACTTTTCACATATGCGATAAAGGCATAATCTTGCAATCATTAAATAACCAGAGTTTTTCTCGTCGAAAAACATGTTTATGAACATGCACAAAATGTGTCAACCAAACCTATTATATACGTGTGTTATTGGAGATTTTTGCATTCCATTTATTTGCTGATTCAAAAGTTTGTTGTTTACATTTAAGTAATACAATTAATAGGTTAACTTTGTTATTACTGCTGTTCTTTCTTTGTTATCTGCTCAAAGAGCTGCAATTTACAGTTATTTCTTCATTCTAAAAACCATCTGATCAGAGTGCTGCAATTTACAGTTATTTCTTCAGTTGAAAAACCCTTCATTAATATTATTATTTCTTATTCTTTTGTTTTTGCTTTCATTATTTTCGGTAATAGTATTGCAACAGTCAGGTTCAAGCCCTTCTCATTGCACCTTTCAGTTAACTACCAAACCTATCTGTGCTGGGTTCAAACCCTATTAAAATATTCATTTTATTAAAATAAACATCTAAACTGTACTATCATGGCTAGGTGTGCAGCATTATATATGCACATGAATAAACACTGTACATACATAGGCTAATAGTTGTTACAGCGAAAATAGTGTTAGATCATTTATTTATACAGTGTAGAATTTAATGTTATAATTTTATATTTTAGAAATGTCAATTTATTAAATTTAGTAAATATAAATTCTTATGTGGATATATGATTCACCTTATATAATAATATATATAGAGTCACATGATTTAATTTTGTAAAAGAGCAAAAAGCTTTTAGTTTTTAATTAGTTAAAAATAAAAGTTAGCCGTAAACAAATTTGCATTAAGTCCACCATACCTGTGGCTAAATCAAAGTTTGATAATTGCTTTATCCAAATTTGTCTGCTAAATTGCATTCATTAAAATCACTGAAGTAGCACTATGTCACACCTGGAAGAGGATCTAAGGCGCCATGGAAACCTAAACAAAAGCATTTGGGTCAATTTGGTAAATCTTATAATTTAAAGTAATATTTTAAGAGCTAATGGGTTTCCAGGCAAAATAAATTCTTTTCCAGTTAAGTGCTTCATAAGAAAAATATAAATAGGGTATATTTGAAGCTTGAAGGATGGAGTCATTAATTTTGGAAGAGCGTCGCCATGCTGAATCTATGTCAGATCGATCTTTTAAAGATCTGACTGGAGAAACGTGACTGCTACTTCTAGAATCCATGGAAGAATAATGTGCCGCTACCAGCCTAAGCTTAAACCACCGGAGCCCACAAGAAACCGTCCTGTAACAGCCACTCAAGAAGATGATGATACCTGAAAGCCCACACCTGATTATGCAGCCAGCAATTAATTAGTATACCAAACCTCTAACCGCGGAGCTCTGTGCTAACGAACTGTTTCTAAATTCAAATTTTCTACTCCAAAGTTTAGCTAGCAAACTAAAATAATTTAATTTTTAAATTCCATAAATGTTTTATTATAAATTCCCGTTAAATGAAATTATGTATTATTTATATAACTTGCTTACCTCTTTAATCTCTTAAGTAAACTTAAATGTAAACTACTCTAAATTCTTCATCTATCACTGCGGTTGTCCCTTTAATATTTCTTCATTGTTATTTTGTTATTTATATGCCAATGCTTTGAAGCAGCGAGCATTTAAATGAAATAAATATTCGGAGATATTATTGCAAATATCTTCCCATAACTATTTTCTTAATAACATTATTGATGCTTGCTGATTCGAATTCCTATAATTTTTATTTAATTTTAAATGTATTGTGGCCTGCTATTAAATTTTCATCTTGTTGATATTTCTAAATAGCACGATATACTGGTCTTAGTAATACGAAAGTATATTCAGCAATTATTTGGCCATTCGATCAATATACTTTCCCCTCCCTTGTAATAAATTATATAGACTGAAACCTATAAACCAAATTTTTATTATATTTTCTTTATCCTTCTAATGTCGCTTGATTTTATATAGCGTTGTTAGAATTGGCTCATGATAGTAATACTGACCGGGCTATTGCCCCATATTTTGTAATAATTAAATGTCATACTTTCACTTGGCGGATTAGATACATTAAATTCACATTCAAAGTTTAACGTTTTGCGGCATCTTTTCCTTGAGATGGGGCTTCGGGAAAGACATCCCATCTTACCTTCTTTCGGTGCGCACCCTAGCAAGACCGGACATAATAATTCCCGGCAGTCGTGTTAGCCACCCCGATCTTTTTAGCAGCAGGACACTTGGTTCCAGGGTACCGGTGTTTGTCATGAAAACCCTTGGCTCTAATCTATCCTCAGGATGCTCTGTTATTGTAATTTGCCGGTGCTGTAGCGTGTCGGTAATCTCGTTATAGCCAGTTCTAAGTTCCATAATTTAATTAATTATTTAATATTAAACTGAAATTTATATCTTTGGTTTCTGGGTTCAGTCCCTACCCTGAGCTGAGCTAAATGCTCCTACTTTATTAAAGTAATAATATCGCAATACGCTCCTACTTTATTAAAGTAATAATATCACAATAAATATTTGTCTAAAATATTTTTTTAAATGCTTAAATGAATATTTAAAAGTTGTAAATGTTTTGCCTAAGACTGGTACATCATTTTATAATGGTAGCCACCACTTTCAATAGGAATTGGCATAACTTAATTAGGGACTGCTTAGTGATTTCTTCAAATATGTCAATATTAATAATTAAAGTTTTAATGAGGAGATATGCTAATCCTCACATTATAAAGCCTGTATGCTCTTCTCACATTAAGTTTTATTTGTTTAATAAATTATGTGTAAAATTTATTCTGATTTCACGTTATTTCTCATTCCTATTTCAATCCAATTCAGTCTTAATTAAATATATATGTGTGATATAACTATATATGCATTAATTACTATTTATGAAAGTTGTCTTTAATTTCGTGCTGGTAGCAATTACTTTAGTTAATATAATTTTAAGTCCTGAGTCTTATGTTTCTCCCTGCTCTATGCCGGCCATGAAAGATGGGTATATTACGTGTAACTTCATGTGTGCTCATTCGTAGGGTCTTGAGTCATGGAGTACTGGCAAATGAGTTGAAGTTTGGCCAGATTCGGGACATCACAATCCTGGTCTGGTCGGCTTTGGTCTCTTTGTCTGGGTTCTGTTATGCAAATGTACAAAACTTGACCATTACAGTATCAATGACCGTTATATTTCATTGTTTTTCATTAGCAAGAGTGCCATCAATCGAACGGTACAGTCATTAATACTATTACCTTATTTTCTAGTAAAAGTTTAGAAAAAAAATCAGAAGTTTAATATTAGATGGATTTTTGCAAAAATGTTAATCTCTAAAGTCAAAACTTCAAAAGAATAAAAATGAAGATACAGAGATATATATGGGAATTAATGTCACAAATGTAGAAACTGTTTTTAAAAATATAAAAACTATTTTTTGAAGTTTCAATAATTAAATATTGTCTAAACTTACTATCAAAGTTAAGTAAAATGAAAAGGAAATATTATGAGAAAATGCATACCAAAACAATAAAGCATTCTAAAAAATATTAATGTCTTTACTATTTAAGAAATAAAATTCTACAAAAATACAGTACATTTTAAAAAGATATTATTTTTAAAAATATTTCAGCACAATTATCTATAATAGAGAAAACTTTATTATTGCAAGATACTAACTTTAAAAATAGAGATTAACTCATTTGAATGAAAAATTAAATTTAAAGAGATTTGTTTCAAATAGTTACTATATTTGTTTCTGTGTCTTAAAATTTTATTTTATTTTTATAAAAATGGAGAGGGGGGGGGAGGTTAAAATGTTAACATAAAATTTCATTTATTGAATATTGAAATATGATAAAAAAAATTTATCATTATTTATATATGGCAATCAAAAATAGAAAAAAATTACAATAACAAATGCATTAACTATATTTATAATGATTCTATAAGAAGTGAAGTTTAACAGCAAATAAAGTTAATGAAGTAAAATTCAGATTTTGAACATAACAATTATATTTTTATTGCTATCTGCAAAAAAAGACAGGAAAAAAAACCACAAAATAAATTTAAATTCCTAAAATCAATACATTATATTTGGATATTAATTCTTTCTAATGAATAAGTAAAGTTGTTCAATATTTATTGCTTATGAGAAATATATTAAATGCTTATTTTAAAGTTATAAACATTTGCTTTTCCAAATAAAAAGATATATAAATATTGTTTCAAATAAATTTTATTTTCTATCTTGATCAAAAATATAAAATAAAGGCTAATGCAAATGATTTCATGAAAATTTCTAAATCACGATAGTGATTGGATTTTCTTTTAATATATTTATTTGTGTACAAATATTAATTTGATTCATTGAATTTTATTTAAATATGTTTAAAATATATATGTAAACTATTTTAATTTTGAATTTAATTTTTAAAATCTTATTTACTGTAAAATACGAATTGCACATTGATACAGACTATTGCTAAATCCAAGCTTCAAGAGATTTTTTTAATATAAAGTTTAAAGAAAATTCATATTTAAAATATAATTAGATCACCATATTTACTGATGAAGTTTGATGATTTAAAGATTTTGATTACCTTTCTAACTATCTTTTGATACTATATGTCACATTTGGTCAGAATTTTGGAATTGGTAAATTTTATATTGTTGGTGTCTAAAACATGAACAGTGAATGTGTAATAGTTGAATGTTTTTTGACTCATTAAGGTTTTATGTTTTCAAGCATTGATGTGTGGTGACTTTATAAAAAAGGTTGAAAACCTAACAAAAGATATCATAGATCCTTTGGGTCCAAGAGGATCAAATCCTTGGGATTAGTTAAAACATTATTAATTTTTTGATAAGTAGTAAATATTATATTAATGTTGTAAAATCTTTATATAAATTCAATTCTGCTTGTAACTTTTTTTAATAAGGAACAAAAGCTTTCACTCCAATAGTTTTATCTTTTTTTATATGCATTTCTAATTCTTGATATAGTTTTGTTTATGATTCTAATATTGTATCCATTTGTTATTATAACACGATTTCTGATACAACAAAAACTTATAGAAAAACAAGCAGAATAAGAAACATTTTTTTTTATTAAATTACAATTTTTATAACAAATGCAAATACATACTATGAACATTAGAACATCAGACATTTTTGTTACATAAGGCTTAGGTATCAGTTTATTTTTCCTGTCTTGTCTGTCTCCAGCAGTGAAAATATTGTACATATTTTTTAAAAATAATTTCCCTAGCTCCATATACTGCAGTAATATAACTATGAGCTATAAAAAAATTGAATTTAAAATGCATAAGATTTTTTAAAGTGTTTCAGTTTTGAGTAAAGCATTCGATATTTTTTCCCATTTTGTAAGATCATTTGTATGGCAATTTGTTCATCTTTTCTAATTTCTTTTTTTTTTAAAAATTGCTTATACACATACAACTATTCATTTTAACTATAAGCTTTAATCAAAAAATTGATTAATATTGAAGTGATAAAAAAGATCATTTCTAAAAGAGAAAATTGTTGAATAATCAATGATTCAAGTTCTTAATATAATATGACTAAATCAACTGTCCATATTATTTTTTTAAAAATGACTATTAAAAAGTACATTGATAAATAAAGGGATTTTCAGATAGAGTAGTTTATATTGCAACTTCATGGAATATATGGAAACTTTTGCTAGTGTGGGTTTTGAAGAAAAAAAAGTCAAGCATTCGTTTGAAGAATTTTTTGCTAAGTCTTTCAGTATAAGTGCTGTTCATGCAGAAGAATTTATTTCTAGTAAAATATGGTTCAAAAAGAAAAAAATGATTGCAAAGCATTATAAGACATGTTGAGGTTATTAGCACAGATAGGATTTACTGCTGTACGATGTCTTGTAAGAATGCAGAAATTGTTAAATCAGCTGTTGTTGAATTTTTATTAGGATGTGTATGTTTCTTTATCTTTTAATTTTGTACTCTTAAAATATGAAATTTTGTTTTCATTAAAATCTAATTGTACAGTATGTACAACATTTAATTATATATGTGTTTTTTATGTTCATATTTTTAAATGTTCCCAGCTTAAATGCTTGATTTGGATGATAACTTGGGTCTAAACTGTTGGCTTCAAACAGTGTATTTCAATGTAAGTTATAATGATCAGATGATGTAGTGAAGGGACTACAAAAATTAATTAATTTGTTGTATCAGATCTCACTATGTCATGAATATATATAATTTATTTATCATGAAGATTATATCACAAAGAAGAAATGTTCTTAGGAAGAAGAATTTTGCTACTGAAAAGATTTTTTCTCGATGATAATGGTAAATATACTTCTAAGACACTAGCTATAATATTGATTTTACCAGCATCAAAATCCTATCTGGATATGACACTTATTATCAACAAATGTGGGATATGACACTAGTTATCAATAAATGTGATGATAGGATTAAGTTATCTTCTATTGGGAAAAGTTTTATAAGGCATATTTAATAAAATTGTTATTAGCTTCAGATTCCAGTTTATTATTCCATTGTATCTTTAGATTAAAATCCAGGTTATCATTTATTGTTATTCTTCTAAATCTATTTCTGGACTTTATTGGACAAAATATTATTTTAATCATTTGCCTGACAAATTTGAAATCAGGTTATTTAAATCATTTAAAAATAAATAAACAATTCTCTGATTTTTTTAGTATCTCTGCAATATATCCTTAAATGATCTTTATACTATTCAGATTATGTCAGGTATAATCCAGGTGGGATGTGAATATAATACTAATATTAAAAATAATCATTTATGTACAGGGATTACTCCAAAATATATTTTCAATGAATATTAAATCATTAAGTAGTTATTATTTAATATATATTTAAGCACCCAGCAGTATATAGGTGTAAATATATGCTATAGTGAAGGATATTGTTGGAATTATTACTACATCTTTTAATATGTTAAATCATTAATTCAGGAAAGCTAGGGGATGAAAGTATTCTTTTCCTCTCTCTCTCTCTCTCTCTCTATATATATATATATATATATATAACATTCACCTTTGAAAGATTGTATAAATTGGTAGAAGAGAATTGTGTAATATTAAATGAGATTCATGAAACTAAAGACAAAATTGATAAGGCAATTGATTAGAAAAATTAAAATATACTTTATTATAAAAGCATAAAGATTGGAAGCCAAGTGGAGGCAGATTCATTTTAAATACAAAGTGGAAAAAATTATATCAGATAAGAGTGGTAAAGTTAATCATTCAGCACAATGGATAATAATTATAAATCATATTTATCTCAATAAGTTCTCATTTGATAGAGAGGATTTTTATTTAGATACACATAATGTTTTCAAACCACACATTTTAAAATTGTTGAGGAAGATTTTAATGCTAGAAATGGAAAATGTTTGAAGATGAAAGAATTGCAGATATATTTGATTACGGAGATAGAAATAGAGGATGAAAGCATATAAAATTTGTAAAAAAGGAAAATTTATATATTATGATTTTTTTTTTAAAAAAATACATTATGGAAATGATCTCAGAAATAGTCAAATAAAAGTATAATAGAGTTGGATTATTAAGACTGTAATGTATTGGAAGTAATCAATGATTAGTGAGATAAACATATGCTATTGCTAAGCTAGAATGATAAAAACTATCAAGAAAGACAATATTAACATCTGATATTCCTAACCTTCAGAAATACTCAATGAATTTAAGCTACAACTTGCAATGGTTTAAAATATTATAAACTTCAGTTACATCTCATTTAAATGAATTTATTATGAAGATAATTGATATTTTAGTGATCTTAGTTTCTCAATTAGTTCATGTAAAAACATAACATCAGCAAATTTTTAAATGAAACAAGTAATTTATGGAAAATGGAAGGAATATGAAAATATTTTAAAAAAGAAAATATTTGAAATTCTATAAAATGTTGCAAAAAAAAAAAAAAAGAATAAATGATATGTAAGAAAATATATCTGTGAATAGGCAAATAATGTTATAGAAAACAAAAATTTCAAAAGTATAAAGCAGCATTGTAGCATTGGAGGAGAAATTATTTCAGTAGTAATAAAAAATGGCACTTTTATAAAAGGAGCAATAATTTAAATTGTGCAGAAGAGTTCTAAAAAGAAAATATATACTGAATTGCCAAGCATTTTAAATGAAAAGACATGCAATTAAATATGGTAAGAAAGAAAGAGCATTAGAAAATGATGGAATTATTATCAATTTCTGAAAAGAATACATTGAAGAAATATTTTGAATAAGCAAATTATTGGCAAAGCTATATACCAATGTTTAAATGATAAAAATATGAAATGATTGGAAGAATGCAATATAATGATGATGATATGTAAGAAAAGTGAAAAAGATATTAGAAATTACAAATCTATCAGTTCTATACAAAATCTTTATTAAGATCATTACAGCTTGTCCACAGAAAACGGTACTTTGGACCAACCGAAAGAATAAGTTGGATTTAAAAGTGCTTATAACACAATATATTGCAATCAAATATTAAAGAAAAATTATAGAAAGGATTAATGAGTATAATTGTCATTATGCTTTGGATTTGGACATTATAAAAAAGTTTTGGCTCTTTAAACATATTATGAATAAGGCTCTGAATCAGTGATAAATAGTCCCAGAATATTGTCAAGTTTTGAAGAATATTTATCAATATGCAACAACAATGACTAGATTTTATGATAATCCTAATATTAGCACTAGTAAGGATATGTAGCAGTGATATTCCATTTGCTTAAAAATTTTTACAGTAATTTTATGGGAAAATGTTTAATGAATTAAATTGGAAGCCAAGAAAATAAAAAATCATTTAAGTAATTTAGTTTTAATGCGCAAATACGCGCACAACAACCAAGCTTCATCAGGATTAAATAACAATATATTATAAACTCAAAATAATTATAATATCTAAAGAATAATTCCCGAGTGCTTTCAAGAGAACTTAGCTCTCATAATTATGGGCAACAAAGAATAAGCATAGCGTGTTGGTATATGCTAAAATATGCTGATATATGTAAATTAGTTGAAAGTAAATGCGTCAGTGCTAAATGATCCATTTCTTAGAGATTTTGTAACACGCATCTTTCCTATTCCTAGCCTTATCATCAATAGCAATAAAACATGCTTCTTTAACTTTTCTCTTAATGTCATTTCTCTCCCTGCAAACTATTCTTGCATTTTTAGGTTCACATGCATGACCAGCTGATTTCTGATGTATTGCAAATATTGAGTTGCAATTTGGGTCTACTTGGGCCTTATTGTAAGAATATTTGTGCTGGGATAGTCTTGTAGAAAGAGTTGCTTTCGTTTCCCCATAGTACGATGCCATGCAGTTATTTTCTGGACATGAAATATTATGTACGGCTTGAGAGGTGTTGTTGGGTGTTATAATGTCTTTGGTGTTATTAATAATCCTATTTGTATTAGGGGGTGTATGAAAGCAGGACATACAAGACAGTACGCAGCTGAAGCTAAACACAGAAATGGAAGATCGTGAAGGGAAACTAAATACTTGGATATGTATGTGCAAAGAGAAGATCAAAGACTAAATTATACAATGATTATAAAACCAATAGAAAAAAGAGGCAATATTCAACCTACTTCAAACACGCCTTCTATTCATAAATTAGCTGGTTTAGTGTCTTTCTTGCATAGGAATGAGCATCTTTGCAGATTTGAATCGGACAAAAGAGCAAACTTAATCTTATATAGAAACGATTTATTAGATTTCGGCTTCAAACATTATATAATTGATAGGAAGATTAGACAATTTTACAGTAAATTAAACAGCAATGTTATTAAGCAGCAGAAAAATAGAATTTTGTTACCATATATTGCAACTACCCATAGAAAGTTTTACTCAGTGTTTAATAAAGAATTTCAACTAAGCTTTCATACACCCCCTAATACAAATAGGATTATTAATAACACCAAAGACATTATAACACCCAACAACACCTCTCAAGCCGTATATAATATTTCATGTCCAGAAAATAACTGCATGGCATCGTACTATGGGGAAACGAAAGCAACTCTTTCTACAAGACTATCCCAGCACAAATATTCTTGCAATAAGGCCCAAGTAGACCCAAATTGCAACTCAATATTTGCAATACATCAGAAATCAGCTGGTCATGCATGTGAACCTAAAAATGCAAGAATAGTTTGCAGGGAGAGAAATGATATTAAGAGAAAAGTTAAAGAAGCATGTTTTATTGCTATTGATGATAAGGCTATGAATAGGAAAGGTGCATGTTACAAAATCTCTAAGAAATGGATCATTTAGCGCTGACGCATTTACTTTCAACTAATTTACATATATCAGCATATTTTAGCATATTCCAACATGCTATGCTTATTCTTTGTTGCCCATGATTATGAGAGCTAAGTTCTCTTGAAAGCGCTCGGGCATTATTCTTTAGATATTATAATTATTTTGAGTTTATAATATATTGTTATTTAATCCTGATGAAGCTCGGTTGTTGTGCGCGTATTTGCGCATTAAAATTATATACATGTATAGCAAGCACCTGAGTTTAATAATTTCTTTTTACAATTTTCGTTAGTATGGAGCAAGCAAATAAAGATAAGCAAACATTAAAGGTTTGTATTTCTGTGTGTAAACTACAACAAAGACTCAATTTCTTGAAAAGATGCAGCGAATTTAAAATATTGCCGAACTTTTGTAATTTAAAAATAAACAAATCAATTTATAATCGATACAAGATTTGCAAACAAGTAAGTTTTTATCTGCTTAATTTGGTCAAAAGAGGGTGTCAGAGTGCTCTGAGGAAACAGATTAAAAGGAAAAACAGAATGGTACAAGATGCATTAATACCTCAGTATATTAGGAATAAATGCGATAAATTAAATATCATAATGCAAAAGAAATTTGAAAAAAAGTTGGTGTTTTTAGCTAATAAGCAAAATATCCAAATTGTAGAAAAGAGGAACAATGTTTTTGTTAATCTTACAGATAAAACACCAAACGAGGAAATAATAGAGGTACTGAACAAAGGCCCTAGATTCGTTGGTAGCAATTGGAGTTTCCCGAAGTTTGAATTAATAGCTGATATTGAAGCGGGTTTGAATAACAACCCAAATAAAGATATGTACGTAACGCAGATTGCCAAGACCATACACCAGAATACACTCAAGATTAATACAAATAACTGGAATACAAAATTAGCGCACACTAAGAAATTTTTAGATATTGAACGAATAGTCTGCATGAAGGAAGATAAGGGCCAGAGATTTGTGCTTATGAGTAGAGAAAATTTTAACTTCAAAGTTAACCAGCAAATTGAAAAACTGCAATTCAAAAGAATAGCTGGTTTCAATAATAACTTGAACAGGGACAAATTTATTGCCTCTATTCTAAAGACACATTGTAACAAAGCTATATCAAAAACGGAGTATTATAAACTATATCCTTCTGCCACTATTCTACCACAGATTTTTGCAAATGCAAAAATGCACAAACCCAATGTTCCTTTACGCTTAATGCTGGATTTTGGGGGTGCACATTATTTTAGCACAGCTAAATTAATAAATCGTTGGCTGATTGACAGTATTGGATTTGGAAGATATACTATCAAATCTTCATTTGAATTTGTAGCCAGAATTAAGGACAAAATTCTAAACCCAGAAACTAAAATTGCAGTGCTTGATGTCACTGAGCTATACGGATCAATTAATAGAAATAGGTCCATTGATATAGTAAAAGAAGAGCTTATGAACAACGACGTGGACCAAAAAAAGATAGCTTTCATAATTGATTTCTTAAAATGGCTTAACAACAACATTGTGGCAACATTCAATAATCAATGTTACCAAATGAACGATGGATGGCCCATGGGATTACCCATGAGCGGTATCATCTCAAGTATCGTACTTAATTATTTTGAAAAAAGTATTATTCCTAAATACGAACAAACACTTAAGCTAATTGTATACACAAGATACGTTGACGACCTTTTCATCGCTGCTACTGAAGAAATTATAGATAAAATTAAACAGGACATACAAGACAGTACGCAGCTGAAGCTAAACACAGAAATAGAAGATCGTGAAGGGAAAACTAAATACTTGGATATGTATGTGCAAAGAGAAGATCAAAGACTAAATTATACAATGATTATAAAACCAATAGAAAAAAGAGGCAATATTCAATCTACTTCAAACACGCCTTCTATTCATAAATTAACTGGTTTAGTGTCTTTCTTGCATAGGAATGAGCATCTTTGCAGATTTGAATCGGACAAAAGAGCAAACTTAATCTTATATAGAAATGATTTATTAGATTTCGGCTTCAAACATTACACAATTGATAGGAAGATTAGACAATTTTACAGTAAATTAAACAGCAATGTTATTAAGCAGCAGAAAAATAGAATTTTGTTACCATATATTGCAACTACCCATAGAAAGTTTTACTCAGTGTTTAATAAAGAATTTCAACTAAGCTTTCATACACCCCTAATACAAATAGGATTATTAATAACACCAAAGACATTATAACACCCAACAACACCTCTCAAGCCGTATATAATGTGAACCTAAAAATGCAAGAATAGTTTGCAGGGAGAGAAATGACATTAAGAGAAAAGTTAAAGAAGCATGTTTTATTGCTATTGATGATAAGATGCGTGTTACAAAATCTCTAAGAAATGGATCATTTAGCGCTGACGCATTTACTTTCAACTAATTTACATATATCAGCATATTTTAGCATATACCAACACGCTATGCTTATTCTTTGTTGCCCATGATTATGAGAGCTAAGTTCTCTTGAAAGCGCTCGGGCATTATTCTTTAGATATTATAATTATTTTGAGTTTATAATATATTGTTATTTAATCCTGATGAAGCTCGGTTGTTGTGCGCGTATTTGCGCATTAAAATTATATACATGTATAGCAAGCACCTGAGTTTAATAATTTCTTTTTTAAGTAATTTAGATTTTGTAAATAAACTTTCTGAGCTTTAGTTAAATATTGCAAGAGTTGCCTAAGAAAGTAAGATTAAATATAAAGACTAAAGTAATGTTTAATGACTTAATAAAATGAACAAGTAAAAATTGATACTAATAGATTAGAGGTTAGCAGTTAGAAAGATTTTGTTTAGATTATTAATATAGATGGAAACAGCAAATGAAATTAATCATAGAATTGAACTTGGATGAAGTGATTTAAATAGAAATATCTTAATATTCAAAGAAAATACATATTATATATGGATTTCAGTTTTGTAAAACATGGAAATATTTATGTCAGAAATAATAAGAGATTAAAACTGAAATACATTGTTGAGAGAAAAAAACAAGTATCATTGTCACCACTGAAAAAATTAAAAAGCTGAAATGGAATTGGGTTGAAGGTATTACTAGAAGAGATGTCAATAGATAGGTATTGTATTTTTTAATTATTTATTCCAAGAGATTATAAAAGGCTATAAAGAGACCATGCGTGAACTGGATGGATAAGGACATTTTCTGAAGTGATGTAGAGTTTAGAAACTAGACTGAATTTGGAGAAACACCTTACAATGGATTTATAATAATTGAAAATGATGTTATAATATGTTATAAATATTCTTTATTTTATAAATGCTTTTACTACAGCATCATGTTCTACTAAATTCTCAATCTTCA
Organism: Epiperipatus broadwayi; assembly: GCA_028023455.1. NCBI lineage: Eukaryota > Metazoa > Onychophora > Udeonychophora > Euonychophora > Peripatidae > Epiperipatus > Epiperipatus broadwayi. The sequence goes on along the minus strand of JAQFVV010006241.1, from coordinate 5,048,194 downwards.
ATGAATAATGATCATGCTGTAAGATCTTATAACATCTGAAATATAAATAATATCTAAATCAAAAGATCTATAAAAATGCTAATACCAATTTTAAAAATATGTAATTTGTGATTAAATATATATATACAATATATATGATTTGCATTTTTTTGTAAAGATAATTTGTTACCACTTTTTTATTAGTATTTATTTTAATAAATTACTATTACAGATAATAAAAAAAAAAACATTCTTGCTTCACTTATCCATGCTTATTGACAACTGTTAAAGTGATTAAATTTTTTATATTATTTATTAACTGATAAAATTAATGCATTTAAACTAGATTTTAAAATATCATTTAATATTTATTCTAAATCCAGTACAATTCATATATTAATTCATTTTAATTAATTATGATTTTTGAATTTTTCAGGTCGCTGTTTTAGATATTGATATTTGTGGGCCATCTATTCCTAAAGTAATGGGATTGGAAGGAGAAACGGTACATTCCTATTAAGATTTTGTTTTAAAGCATAGATTAAAGAATACATTTTTTAATGAAAATATAATGTTTTATATTATATATAGAATTATTTTCAATAAAGAAAATAATTGAGAATTTATATTTGGATTTGAACTTTATTGATATACATTTATTTTTTCTTTTAATTCAAGAATTAAACCTGTTGATAGAATTTCTACATTTAAATAGTACTAATTTTATGATAAACTGCTCTACCATCTAGTTCAAACTCATGCTTTAAATGTAATGTGCAATTCATTCTACATGATCTTGATTTTTATTCCTGGTAAAATTTGTATAAATTTTTATAGGTAATTGAGAATTTTCATATAAATTTATAACCAGCAGCCATCCCATTAACCCATCTACCTAGTCATTCAATTTTGTTATGATTTTATTAATGAAATGTATATAAAGTGAAATGTGGTTTCCACGTGAAAATGATTAGTAAGTTGCATTATGAGCCACATGAAGATTGTCATCAACAATACCAAAATAATTATAGTCAGTTGTTTATGAAGTCAAATAGTGTTTCCAACACTAAAATATCAGGCTGAACACAGCAGTTTAATTCATTTGACTAAACTGAATTTTTTTTATTTTTTTTAGCTGGGAATCAATCCAAAAACTTTTAACTTTTGAGTCACCACACTATTAAATTATATAATTTTCTACTTCTTCTTTTCCTATGTATTGATTTCTATTATAACATATCATACCATTTACACCTTTTAAAACACTTTATCAATACTTTTATTTATATCAAACTAACAGTTTCGACTGTCCTGCAGTCATGATCAGAGCTACAATATTCAAATATATAATTATACAATTAATACACTTATCCACATATTGATATACATAATTAAATACACAATATAAACAAAAATAATTATACATTTTAATATGACCTTTACAAATAATCATTTTCCATTTTATTACTTTACCTTTTAAATAATTTTATCGATATTTTATATTAATTTATTTTATATCACTTTATTTTATTTTTTAAAATATTATTTAATATAATAATTATAACTTTAACATTTATTTTACTATTTAATATATATCATTTTTCTTATATTATAAAATCAACTTCTAATCTTGTTTTATTTTTATTAAATATTTCTATCAATTAACTTTACCCATATTACAAATTATTATTTTTATTTTTTATATTACAAAAAATTACCTACCTCTTGTTAATTCTATTTCCAAAACCCAACTGACAAAAAAATTCAAAATTTGTACTTGTTTAACACCCCCTCTATTGTCATTTTCTTTAACTTTTTTCTTTTAACCTTTTCCAATTCTAATTATTATTAACAATTGTTTATAAAATTATTGTTCTTAATTAATTATTGTTCTTGATTAAGAGTATAAAACCAAGTCTTAATAGGGATTTCGGGGTAAGAACAATAATTTTATAAACAATTGTTAATAATAATTAGAATTTGAAACGGTTAATAGAAAAAAATTAAAGAAAATGACAATAGAGGGAGTGTTAAACAAGTGCACATTTTGAATTTTTTTGTCAGTTGGGTTTTGGAAATAGAATTAACAAGAGGTAGGTAATTTTTTGTAATATAAAAAATAAAAATTTGTAATATGGGTAAAGTTAATTGATAGAAATATTTAATACAAATAAGACAAGATTAGAAGTTGATTTTATAATATAAGAAAAATGGTAATAATATGTATTAAATAGTAAAATAAATGTTAAAGTTATAATTATTATATTAAATAATATTTTAAAAAATAAAGTGATATAAAATAAATTAATATAAAATATTGATAAAATTATTTAAAAGGTAAAGTAATAAAATGGAAAATGATTATTTGTAAAAGGCATATTTAAATGTATAATTATTTTTGTTTATATTGTGTATTTAATTATGTATATCAATATGTGGATAAGTGTATTAATTGTATAATTATATATTTTAATAATGTAGCTTTGATGATGACTGCAGGATAGTCGAAACTGTTAGTTTGATATAAATAAAAGTATTGATAAAGTGTTTAAAAAGGTGTAAATGGTATGATATATTAAATTATACAGGTCACTTGTCAATTATTGGTTAATAAATGGATATCTAGCTATTCTCAATTAAAGCATATATTTGGAAAGCAAGATTATAAAAACCTTCATCAGTTGACTAATGTTAGTGAGGTAATATATTCTTTTACTAGTCTCTGTAGAAAAATGCCGAAGTTTTACTTATACATATGTATATTCATAAATGATATTGTGTTGCATTTTAGGTGCATAAATGGAGTTTTATATGTTTGTATGTGTTTGATTTTATATATGTTTGCATACAATTTTATGTATAATACTGAAAACTATTTTTAATAATTAAACTATTTATACTTAAACTCTTTTGTAAGATATGTTAGTTTACTATATTTCTCCATTGTTAATTTTTTTAAACTGACTGAGAAATTTTTTTATTCATGTACATGGTAGTAATTCCATGAAAATAGATTAATAATAAATTGTTATCTTTTCTATATGATTACAACACAACTTTTTCAGAACTGATTTTATAAGAGAAGAAGAAAAATAATGTGAATGTAAAATGTATAAAAGTACTAATAGAGATATTAACATTATGAATAAGTTTGATATTGATGTAAAATTCATGAGTGAAAGTAATATGGATGTTGTGAATAAAGATAAACTTGATACAGAAATTACAAAAGTCTTAGATGAATCAAAAATGGAAAAGGACATTTTAGATGAATTTAATATTGTTGTAGAGATTGATATCGTAAAATGGATGCATAATCTAAAGAGATTATTCCTAGTGATATAGTATTTTTTATACTTGTGATAGAAGAGTCTACACTAGGTTTAAATCAATATTTAAGATATTTGATCAGTAAAGATCAATAAATAATTTGATAGTGCTCCAAATATATAAAGTCATTCAGTGATTGAAAACCAAAAAATAACCTATGAACTTAGATAAAAATAAATTCAAAAACAAATTTATAAAGACACTGAAAATACTTTTGTGGTATTCGGTAATCTTTGTGAAAATGTGAAAACTATTGGACAAATAAAATTGATGTTAACAAAAGATGACGAGTCTGAAGAATTTATCTATTATCAAAACTTATCCTCTGTTGCCACTGAAAATGTCAATATAGTCATACAAATTATCCATCACGATGAACCAGAAATTTGTTGTGGAAAATAATATAAAGTTAATCATTTTCTTTAGAAAAACTGACTCAAGTAGAACTAATTGTATGATATGATATAAACTGGTAGTTAATGAAATTATATAAATAATGTAATTAAAACTAATAATCTAATGATCTTAAGTATAGAATTAAAACTTGAGACACTATGAACAATGAGGCAGGATTAGTGATTGTAAAAATAATTTCTCAATTTGTTCCAGGTAATAGTGTAGTGCAGAAAATGTAACTGATTATTATTAGTTTGGTCTACTGTGTTGTTAGATTAGTAATTTTATTATATCTAATGTAAATAAACTTGAAATAAAACCATATGTGTGTATTAGGGACAGTGATTCTCATTCACTGTGTGTGAGGTTCTTGATAAGCACTCGCCAAATAGTGTGGTGCTGTAGGTTAAAGTATATTTATCTGGTACAATATATACACACACTCACATGTTACAAATAATATGTATGGAATAGTTTGAATTATAATTTGTGCTTAAAGCTAATAGCTAATTTACATGTTATTTGCACTGTATTTCCATGAATAATCATTACATTGCTTTATATTTTATATTAAACATTTTAATATATTTACATTCTATAAATTGTATTCATCTGTCATTTATTTTCTTTGGTACCTTGAAAAATGATTGTTTAAGAATTTCACATATATATTAAAATAATATACATTAACAATATTTATAATAAATGAAAAATATTTTTGGGATTATCTTACAGCTTAAATTGTAAATCAAGTTTTCTTAATTAAACAAAGATGAGAATGGAAAGTGGCTACCTATGATTTTTTATAATTCTAAGCCTATATATATTTGTAGTTATAATAACATTGCCATAATCTTGAGAAGAGAAATAGTTATTTATTTTATTTTTTATTTACTTACTTTATTTATTAATTTATTTTTGATCAGAGCCAAATTTTTAAAAATAATATCTATTTATAATTTTGTTAATTTAAAATTTCTAGGTTAAATATTGTTGATATTTAACAACTAGTGTAGCTAAAATCATCATTGGAGCATTATTTATTGATTTTTATTTATTAGTAAAATTAATATAGCATTATAAAATCTTAATAATTTTTCATTGTTGGTATGTATATTTCAATATCTTGATAATCACTGCAATTAGGGCCATTCATAGGTGGGGGGCAGGAGGGGCAGCTGCTCCAGGCCTCACAATATTAGGGGCCTCAACTGGCAAGTCAATAAAAAATATAGAAGAAGGCAAAGTGATATCATGGCTCGTAGAACGACCTTAATTTTACAGTTAAATTTCTCAAAAAAATATTCAAGAAAAATTTTTCCAAGCAGACATACCACCAGTCGAAAATGTAAGCCAGTTTAGGGATGAGGTGCCAATTTGATGACTCTGACGGAAGTGACTGCAGTGCTCAGCAACTGGCAGAACTAATAGTCTTAGCCCCTGTCAGTCAGTTCTATGCAAACAATGTTTTATGATACTAACAGTGCTAGAGTGAATCTACCCTATCCAAGTGCTATCTGGATCTGATCTGCATGCTCATTTCTGCAACTCTCAACTAACTGCTCTCGGAGTCCTGTTTTTGGCCCTGTAAGTAAAAACTCTCATTTCTCCTCTCTCCCTATGTTTTTATTTTAAATTTTGAAGGGTCTTAAAAATATTAGTTACCCCAGGCCTCATATTTTTTCTGAAAGGCCTTGACTGCAATTCTATACCTTTTTTGATCCAGTGTCTGATAATATTAGCATGTATGTGTGTAACACATGAGTTTGTATATCACACAGAGATAAAACTCTCCATACAGTTGTGCCACTCAATGCAAGCCAGAGTAATTAATGGATGCAGGAAGGTTTATGTATAAAATCCCTATCTAGTGCCTATTCATTCAATATCCCCAGACTAGTTTCTAGCTTGTGGCTTTCATCAGTGAGGAACCTTGGATCGGAGAGCACTGTATCTAGATCTTAGGATCCAATGCAATTCTCCATCAGCCACCTTTTACTTTTTTAGCTAACTATAAAGCTTTGAGTTCAAAATGTTATCAAGCTAAGCTCATTAGCTTGTATAGTTGTATAGATCTGAACTCAGTTCAGCATCCATACTTTTTAGAAAGGTGATCATGTGATGTGAGTTTGTACGTTGCTGTGGCATCAAATTTGTAAGGAAATTACTTGGAGAGAAATAAGATTATTTCTTAATTAATAAAAGACTTGTAGATAAACATTATTTAGAGGAGTCAAGGAATCATCAGTATCTTAGCATTAAATACTGACACATTAATTGAGTATTAAAACTATCCATAAACTTGTCCATTGTGCTGATATTTTAATTGGTATAAGTTATTTTGTACTAATAGTAAAAAGGGAATTAAAAATGACTTCCAGATGTATAATTGCTTTATTCCAACTTTGAACTTTCATTCTTTGGTTAAAAAAAAGCAAAATTTAGAAATCAGTCCGAGGATGGGATTTAAACTGTACTACTTTGATAAACACTGATTACTTAAACTTAAGATAAAACTGAAGAGCTATTGATTGCTATAATAAGCTGAGAGAATCAAGTAATGTTATATAGTATATATAAACATCTTTATAGTTCTGAAATTGATTTGTTTAACCATCACAAATAATTTTTTTTGTTTTTTGTCTTTCTTACCTGATTTTTTTTTTTTTAGTTAAGGCTTCTCTACATGGTTTACATTGCAGAAGAGAGAACTGCGAATTTACAATTGTTCTTTTTTTTCTAAGTAAAACCATAACCCTATGAAAATTAAAGAAATCATATTATTCAATTTTTGAATATGTCCCATGATAGAGAGAATATATATATCACTATGAAAATAAACAATTGGGTGAATGTCCAATATTAAAAGTTATTTCATAATTTGTTAATTTAACCAGCAGTGTTTATCATAAAATGATGTCAAGTTTCCAAGGGAAAATTGATTTTACAAAGGAAAGATTCTTTTTTCAAGAAAGATCATAGGAAGACTGTCATATAATCTTCTTTTGTTAAAGTTAATTTTTCTTCAACTAGAAAATGCAACTAAACATTAAGATGATATCAAAATCAAAAATGGAGATCCTTTAATATAAACACAAAATTGATGTAATTGTTCTTTAGGAGACGCATTATTTCCCACTAAAGCATTTACTATTAAAATCCTTGATTTACATTGGTTCTTGAATGTACACATATTAAATATACTATAGTTATATTTTGTTTTAAACTATCTAATAAAGCAAGTCGTCTACTGAAGATAGTTCTAATGAAACTAAGTCTTATCTTTATTGAAATTTACATTCTCATAATGTAAAACCATTTGATCCCAAAATATAGTTTTAAAATAACTGACTAGAGTCAACGTACTGAATATCTTGATAGTAATGTTAATGAATTCTTTCTACTTTCTTTTGTTAAGATAGATTTAACAAATTCATAATAATAGATGCCAATAGGTCCAATTCCTAAAAGATACTTAAAGAAATTTATTCCAGTTTGAACAAAGTTAGAAATTATCTTTATAATCTATATTTATTTAACCCAAAATTTGAAATTGCTGGCAAACTTATAAAATATCTTGATGCTATATATATATATATCATTATTGAATACTTATATATATTTCATTAAATTGAATTACATTAATTGTGTTTTTCCTTCAAACATGATTTTTTTTTTTGGTTTAGGTTCATCAAAGTGGATCAGGATGGTCTCCAGTGGTAAGAATCTTTTATTTTTTATGATGAGCATATATGTGTTGATCTCCAGCTGAAATTATATGCCATGTTGTTGACATTTTTATTCACATGAATACACATAGAAAAAGAAGCTAAAAAGATTTGATTTTTTCTATATTCAAAACTAAAAAAAAAAACAGCTGTATTAATTTCTTGATTTAAAATACAAATAGAGAAGTATAATTGGAAGATGAAGCTTTTAAGCTTTGAATGAAAATTACTTCAAGGTCATGTATTCAAATATATTTTAATGGAAAACATAATATATATTCTAAAAGTATTAAGAACTATCATAGAAAGTTAATGGCATTGATGCGTTACATACATAGGTCCTTTAGAAAGTTGTCATATCTCATAATCAAAAATTATTGTTTGATTGTTGAATAAAAAATTTTTTAAAAAAAATTCATCAAAGTCGGGGATTAAAAGAGAATAGATTAACAAAGCATACTTAAAAAAGAATATTACTTTTTTTATTTATTCAATTTTATACTTATTGTTTTCTGTAAATATAATTAACATAATAACATTTAACATTCTTAATTTATACCAACAGAACAATTTTTTTTTAAATTATCTTTAAAAAGGAAATACTCTCTCCCTTTTGTATGAAAATAAATTATCCTACTGTATTTAATAAAGATTATAATACATCAGTTTTTGTCAATGAATTTTTTTTTAAATTTTTTTTTATATAATTTAGATTTAAGATCTGTAACATAAATGGATTTTTTTTTTAAAAAAACCTTTATTTTGAAACTTTTTTTAGATATCAGAATCTATAGATTTTTCATTTTTTAAGATTATAAAGTGTCATTTTAATTCTAGCAAGCTAGATATTTTATTCCAATCTAAATGAATAGATAGAATAAATATATTAGTAAAGGGCATCATTGGAATTCTTGAATCTTTATTCAAAAGATGATAAAAAAATACTGTCATCATCTGATAGAAATATCAATATTACATAAAATAGTAAGTCTGTAAGTTAGTGTATTACCCATTTGTTAGCCTTCTACAAATTGTTTTTAAATCTATATTGCTTATAAAATTTCACATTCAATTTATTTTACCAAGCAGAAAATGCTACATTTCTTTTTATTCAAATCGTTGATAAAAAAAAATCAGTTTTGAATAATTAGTCAAAATTCTTCTTAATTAGTAAACCCATGAAAAGACTGCTTGTATCCACATCTTTTTTATGAGATTTTTATGTCTGTCATAGGACAAATTTAAAAATCCCAATTGTTAGTTTAGTGTTAAAATTTAATATGAGAAGTTGTTTCTAAAGAGTAAATTTTAATTTTTTTAAAAATATTTGGGGAATAGAACCTTTTTTTAATGCACGTATCATTTTAATCTTAGAATGTATCTATTATCTGTTCAAAAATCTGTATTTGTAACGCTCATTTAATATTAATTCCTTTTACAATCTGAGTGTCAATTACAATATGATTCATAATATGTCATTGTTTTGAGAGTGGACACATCCATGTTTTTTTATAGTGGTTTTTTTTTCTCAACAAAGTGTTAGATAGTTAATTCATGTCTGATGCAAAAATGCAAAAATAGCAGTTCATTTTGAGTTCACATGGTCAAAACCATTATTTCAAATAACTTTGGATCAAAATTTCCTATTCCTTCCAAAACATATCTAAGTCTTCAAAAATAAAAAATTACTTTTTAATGATACTGATTTAATAATACTATCTAATAGGGAATAAAAAAGATGTCTAAATCTAATTTTACAACATAAATGCTGATAAAAGGACAGATATTTTTGTCTGGATTTATTTTAAATATAATTATTTTCATTCATAAATTTTGAAATTCAAAGAATAAATGATATTGATTTATATCTTACAATGTATACGACACTGTACCATCTCCTTATAGTCAGTCTGCCCTTTTGGAAAAAAAAATTGTAACTATCTTTCTGTTATTAAAACTTTTTTCTTTGGAAAATAAGTTTATTAAGAACAGTTATTTTAGTTTTAAATATTGACAAGTCCTTAATTAAAATGTTGTCATCCATTCAAATCTTGAAGCATTCACATCATATAATGGAAAGAAGTTTGCTGTTAACTGAAAGGGAATTCTTTGATTCTTCTTTGAGACCTTAAGGAAACCGAGCAGGGCAAATTCATAATGTCCACTCCATATGCTAGTATACGAATATGGATGGGCTGCTTATCAACATGCATTAACTAGTGTAGTGAGTTTATTGGCTTTTTATCACTGAATTTAAGTTAAAGGAACACCATAGTCTTTTTTCTCAGTTGCCTGATAGTTCTTAATTGAAATATCGAGTTTTTTTGAAGGAAGAATGAGCATGCATGTGTGTATGAATGAACTTTTTCATTTTAATAAACATATTTACAATCATGTCAGACAAAACTAAATCATTACTCTCATTGCTAGGAGACCATAAAGTCACCAGCTAAGACAACAGTTGGTTGCCGAAGGCAGTAAAACCAAGCTGATATTTGATGACTTACAAATGCACATCACTTTCAAATGTATAAAACTGCATGAATTGGAAAAAGAACTGTCTAATATTAAATGGTTCATTGTTTGACTTTGTAAAGTTTTTAGAAACAGTGAAGATACAATTGATTTAAAAAGTGGACATGTACTTTATTATAAAGATATAAATATTGGAAGCACAAGTGGAGTTGGATTCATTATAAATAAAAAGTGGAAGAACAACAGTGTGGAGATTGATGGGATATTAGACAGAAGGATAAGATAGGTTTATTCAACTTAATGGAAAGAGACTAAATGCAGATAATTCAAGTTTATGCTCCAACAAGTTCTCATTCTAATAAAGAAGTAGAGGATTTTTATATTGATCAGACCAAACAACATTTTAAAATTATCATGGGAGAATTAATACTAGAATTGGTAAATACTTGAAAAGTGAAAGTATTGTTGTAAATTTGGTTATGGAGATAGAAATGAAAGAGGACACAGACTGCTGGAGTTTGCAGAAAAAGAAAAATTTTATATTATGATTTTTTTCTTTGAGGAAAATACTAAACAGAAATGGACATGGAAGCATCTAAATGAAGATATATCAGAATTGAATTATATTTTGGCTAACAGAAAATATATATTTCAAGATTATATTGTTCTTAATAAATTCAATACAGGAAATGATTATCAATTAGTGACTTGTAAAATACATGTTGATGTAAAATTAGAGAGGCAAAAATAATTAAGGAAAACAGTATATATGGTTGATATTTCTAATTTCCAGAAACATTCCAATGAATATAAATGAGAATTTGCAAATCATTTTAAAATATTAACAGATTTTGAAAATGGTTCGGATTTGAATGAAATCAATAGAACAACAACTGATACAGTATTAAGAACTGCAACAACGATAGCTGATATAAGAAAGCAGAAGTTTACTAGTAAATTTTCTACTGAGATATGAAGAAAAGAATGAATATGAAAATATATAAAAATGATCTATTAAGAACAATTGAATATCTAAAATTTTGTTAAATGATACGAAAAAGAATTAATAATGATGTAAGAAAATATAATTGTGAATTAGCAAGGAAAACCATTGAAGAGAATAAAAGTCTCAGAAGTATTTCTGAAATAATAAAAAAATATGGCATTATTATAAAAAAGAGAAATGGCATCATGAAATGTATGGAAGAGTTCTATGAAGAATTATATAGCAGTAAAAACAAGAAAATAAAGTATTCACTACAATTGCTACATTTTCTGAATTAACCAGTATTTTAGATGAACTTCCATATTTATCCATTCTTTTTTATTTCTTAAGTAATTTCATATAAATAAAGATACAATAAAAGACAAATAACTCCCAAGATACATTTTGTGCTGAACCAGCATTCATCAGTTGGGCCAGGTCATCATCTCTCATATATATCTTTATTACATGAAGAGAATTTATGTAGAGCAAATTGTCACATTTTTATTTTCAAGTGTCAATTTACTCCCAACTTTTACTTTATCAACTTTTTAATAAACACGTAATGATAATTACTGATCATTTATTAAACTAGAAATTTTCTCTAGCACAGATATAATCTTTAATCCAAATTAAAGATTAATATATCTGATTTTCAGCACATACGCATGGCTATTTACATTTCTCTTTCTCCCATGCATAATATCTTTTTTATAGATGAGACAACTTCCATATTTCTCCATTCTTTTTTATTTCATAAATAATTTCATATAAATAAAAATACAATAAAAAACAAATAACTCCCAAGATGCATTTTCTGCTGAACCAGCACTCATCAGTTGGCCAGGTCATCATCTCATAAAAAAATCTTGGTAGTTATGGAATTATAATTGATCTTAAAAGAAGCAAATGAAAAAATAGAAAAATTGTTGGTAAAGTTATATACTAAATAAATAAATAGTAAAGATGTATCTGATGATTAGAAGAATGCAATAATAATTTTGATATTTAAAAAAGGTAATAAGTAAGATATTAGAATAGACCTATCAATTCTATACAAAATTTTTAGCAAGTTAATTACATCTCATGTACACAAAATTTTGAATTTCTACCAATCAAAAGTACAAACAGGATTTAATAATGGTTTTAGCTAAGTCGATTACATCCAAGTATTGAGAAAAGTTATAGAAAGGTTCAGTGATTATGAGTTGGTTATTATGTTTTGGATTTGTGAAATATTAAAAGATATTTGATATGAACATTTCTTTAGTAATTAAAACATTGGACCATCAAAATAAAGATTTATTAAAATGCCATAACCATGATTAAAATACATAGTTATACTAAGAAGATTAATGTTGTGACAATGTGGTTTTTTTTTTTTAAATAAATATTTTGTAGATTAAAATGGGTTGTTAAGGGATTAAAAGTAAATGAAAAATATTTAAGGCATCTGAAAGAATTATCAAATGTAAATAAAAAAGTAGGACTAAAGATAAATCCTAAAAAGACTAAAGTAATGTTCAGATTTTCTCAAAAGAAGAAAATAAAGATTGATAATGTTGAATTACAAGAAGTTAAAAATCTTAATCAAATTATTAATATAGATGGAAATACAATAGATGAAATTAATCATAGAATTTAATTTGAATGAAGTGCTTTTGGTAGAAATAACTTGATATTAAAAAGAAATATTATGTTTGAGAAGGAAGAATTTTTAATAAATGTGTTTACAAGTTCTTATATATCTAATGCTTGAACACTTAACACAGATACACTTCAAACCATTCATCAAAGTATGAAAAGATATATATTGGGAGAAACAAGAAGGAAGTGAAAAGGAAATACATGGGTGAAAGGACAGACATATTAGTGACATCATTGAAAAGAATTAAGAGACTGAAGTGAAGCTGGAGTGGACAGATTTTTAGAAAAGGTGCTAATAAATGGGCAGTTGAAATCCTAAACTGGATCCCCAACAAATTGTATTAATACCTAGAAAGAGATCACATGTAGTGATATATGAGTGAAATGAGGAAGTTTACTGGGGTGATATAGTGAAAAGAGATTAGAAAATGGAGAAACTAGATCAAACTTGAAGAGATTTTTATCCTGCAGAGTATTAATAATAGTTGAAATGATTATGATGATCATTTATATTTCAAGAAAAAAATAAAATACTTAGTTTTATTATTTCTAACTTTTTTTTTACCATTATTATTTTTGATTTTAAAACTGATTTTCCTAATTGAATAAATAATTCACTATGCCTAATAACTAACCATATTGTCACAGGCTGATTATTTTTAAATTACATTTTGTGGGTCTTACCTTTTTCATGATAAGCAGGTTTCCAAAATAATTCTAACCAAATATACAATCACTTGGCAAAATGAAATGCTGTCTCAATGAAGTAGATTTCCAAAATAACTATAGATGCACAAAATCACAATTAAGGGTTACTATTGTATTAAACTATTCTATAACATTGCTGAAGACTTGAAAAAAATTGTTATAGTAATTAAGGACTGAAATGTGGTTGCACAGACATATCCCATTGCTACAATTAATGCCAGGAGATGACTAATGGCATATGTACATATATTTATAAAACATCTTTTGCTTATGAGAACATTCATTTTAATATATGTAAAATGAATGAAGAATGAAAGAAAGAGTACAAAGACAAAGTAGAAAAGACTTTCAGTTAGAAATAGTATATGATTTATGACAAACTAACATTCTACTAGATAGTTAGAAATCCTTTTAATAGGGCACTGATTATTGTTTCTTTATGGTTACCCATCATATCTGAAAATAATTTTACCATCCTCACCTATAAACTCTATGGCTAGTCTGGATTCAGTATTCTACACAATATATTTATAGATATGTATAATAAGTAATAAAATTAGTCATTGCAGTTTAAGTTGCATATAATCAAAAGATTTAATATTTTCCTTAACTACCTTCTATATTTATTTATTTATTTATATGATTTTATTACATGAATTGAAAAATATGATTTTGATTAGTGTAGTATTTTGTAGTATGTTGAGGATAATTTGGCAGTAATATCTGTTGGTTTTCTTTTGAATAATCCCAATGAAGCTGTTATCTGGAGAGGACCCAAGAAAAATGGTAAGGTTTTTTCTATCTATAAATTTATAGTAATTCATTTATTTTAAAAAAATTAAAACCTATAATTTCATTTACACTCACAAAATAATAATTATAATGATTTTTATTTTTAAGCCTTGTTAATTTTAAAATAGGGGAAAATAATGTCATGAATAGGTCAAAAATGTTTGTAAAACTGAAATTTGTGGAATAAATAAGTCTACTATTATTCACTTTGTAATCCTGCCAAAAAGTAGTGTTATACAACTCCATACATTTATCTTATTTATATTTAGTACTCAGTAATGTTTCTTTAATCCTGAACCATCGCCATGAGTATGAGTAATCATTGGATACAGCTTGACTTTCCTCAATAGACATTATTTTAAAGAAGTATAAGGAATAAAGATTAAACCTTAGCTTTTTATATGCTCTGAATGATTGAAGTAGAAAGGAAAATTTCTGTAAATATAAATATTGAAGTTGATTTAGGATCTGCCATTAACATTAACATTGGAGTTTAAATTAATTGATAATGACTTGCTCATAATTTAATTAATTATGCTGTAGAAAAACTAAAATTCATTGAAAAATTTAATAAGATAGGAAAGAATAATAGAATGCAATTGAGAAATCAATAATGTATTATCACAATTTTATAAATAGAAAATGGTGGTTTTGAAAAGATTTATCAATTATTTAGTATTGGTATACCAAGAAACTATCAATAAGAAATCAAGTTCAGTACCCTCTTACCTGTAAAACTTTTTTTTTTTTTTTGAAGTTAGAAAGTGCATTTTAAACAGTTTTAAATTCATGAAGTAGAAATATATCTATTACATTTGAAATTTTGGAAATCAAGCATCTTTTTCTCTTTGATATATTTTATGAGAAATAAAATATTTGTTTCATTTGAAACTAAAGCCTGACATACTTCTGATTGCCATCACCAACCATTCTGTATTTTTGATCTTCAAATATGTCATGGGAAAATTGCAAAGTTTTTATGTGCTCTTTATATTATTTATTTAAGTTACAACCAAAATATTAATAAATCATTTTGATAATGTAACAAAAAAAAATTAGCAATACATTTTCATTGATGATAACTGCTTAAACTTTGTATTGATATTATCTAGGAGTCTTATTAGATATACATCCCACAGCAATCATCCTCTTGACTTCAAAGAGAATCTTATAAACTTAATTAGTGACCATGTTAGCATATTACAAAGTAAGGATAAATAACTCAATTACTAAATGGCTGGAATTAGACTTTTGGGTGTTCAAATTATGAGGAAATAGAGTCATAAAGCAACCACTATTCACACATTATCAGGATTTTTTTCTTGATTAGTGTATTAGATATTTCTTTTTGTATTTAAATGTCAAGGACAACAATGGGATTTTTAAATGAAAATGTCCAAACAAATTATGCATCTTAATACTGAAGTGAAAAGGACGCATTACATTTTATGATATAATTGTTATTACATTCAAATATCAGCCTTTCAAGCTATTTGTGCATACGCTTTTGCGAGTGTTAATAATAATAAATGAATACTTTCTCTCCAATACAAAATATAGTATTTATGCAGGAATAAAATGAATCCACCTATTCCTGCAACTCAAATGCTTATATATGAGCAAATCTGAAGTACTGGCAAGGAATGCACTATATAAAAATAAATGCTTATTTAGATATTATTGTTATATAAATATGCTAAAATAAATTGTTTTTAAGAAAATGAGAAGCAATGGTAAAGTATTACTACTGATAATCAAGTGTTGTTTTACAGTATTTATGCTTAGTTGTTTTAATCTATTTCATTTTTAAATATATTAATCAACACAATATTGTTATCTTATTATGGAGACTAATTTATTATAGGAGTCAATTAGTCAATAATTCACTCTTTTCCCAATTACATATTTTTAAACTCCATTAATAGAATATTAAAATTCATCGTTTTCATATTTATAATGATGGATAGTTTAAATGTGTTGTAATGCAATATGTGCTTTTATCATTGTCAAGAATATTTGAACTAATAAACTTAAAACAACCTGTTAACCATCCCATTTCTATCTTTATTATTAATTTGCATATCCTCTAAAATTTTAGAAATAATTTGTTTTCTATTTTTGATAATTTGCAGCATAGGCATTTATTAGATGAGAATATAATCATTCACATTATTTCTTTATCATAAACCAAATGTATTGTTTCCTTATTAGCAGATAATTTGATGGCCTAGTAGGATTTTATCAATCAGATTCTTAAATTGATGATTTTATATTTTAGCCTTTGTGGCATATTTGTTAAAAATTTTAGAATATTTCTTAGATTCATATCTTAATTGTTTGTATAATTTCTTATTGAAAAATTGAATTGCCTAAATATATTTAACCAAATGAATATTTATGATGAGAAAATGTTTTCCAATTTTTTTCATTAATTAGTAATCTTCTCTGTCAGACAAATTTAAATGTTCACTTAAAGGGTAAGAGGGTCAAAGAATGAGGTTTGTGTTAACTTAGTAAGTTTTATCATTACCAATATATAGAAATATTTATTATTAATTATTTACAATATTTTACATATATTGTAATTGTATCTAAGAAAAGCATCATGTATCTTATATGACATATTTACTCTTGCTTACATAATAGATACCTTTAGAATAGGGTAGTGTAAAATTATTACAATATGGAAAAAAATTTTCTATCTTCCAGAGGTTAGTTTAGCGTATTTAATTTTTGCTATGTATATATTATATACTCTGATACCATCCATTAGTATTACTTTTTAATATTAACAAATTTGAATAAATTGTTAATAAATAATTAAATAGCTTTATTACTCAAGAGTTCATAAGAAGCTTGATCATTTGAATTGATTTAATTTAAATTATTTTATCTTGTAATGATGGCAGAGTGATATATATATATGATGGTATACAAACTACAACTAAAAAATTATAAATATTTAATTTTTAAAAAATTTTAATTGTAAGGAAAAGATAAAGAAGAGAAGTGAAACAATTGTGTCTTTCATTCTGTAAGTTTAATTTTTTTATTCTAAAAATACATAAGTAGATTTTATTTAATGATAATGTCACCTTTAAAGCATGGTTTTTATCTTTTCTAATTAGAAAATCATTTTATAAAAATTAGTTGATTGCTTATCAAATTTAATAATCAATCATTCTCTTGTTATTGATTTATTTTTGAAATTAGACAGTATACATTTTCTGACTAAAAAGTTTAGTCTTTAAAGTTTAGTGTTTAAAGTTTATTTATCAGAGTATTTTCTCCTAAAAAAAGTTCTTATAAAAACTTGTATCATTTCAGAAGATCTATTATGTATGTAATGATGTCATAGCTTTTCTGACTAATAGGTAGTTTTATCCAGTTCTCAGCAATGGTGATTGGATAGAAATTATTGAATTATCTGTCAACTGTTCTATAAAGTTATCTAAAACGTCTCATTTCAATTATAATTTATTATTTTAAGAAAAAATTTACTGAATGAAATTACATGTCCAGTAAGCAGAAAATTGCTTGATAAGGATTAATTTCAAAACCTAAAAGAATTTTGGCCCTACTATTAGCAGAAACTTGAAACCAGCATGTATTGCATAAGAAGTTAACCCACTACTATCTTTATATGAAAAATTAATCAAGAAAAAAACAAAAACTGAAACAACAAATTATAATATTTTTTAGAATATTAACAAATAAGAAATTTTTT
Organism: Epiperipatus broadwayi; assembly: GCA_028023455.1. NCBI lineage: Eukaryota > Metazoa > Onychophora > Udeonychophora > Euonychophora > Peripatidae > Epiperipatus > Epiperipatus broadwayi. The sequence continues at coordinate 5,030,427 of JAQFVV010006241.1, read as the reverse complement.
TAAACACATACTGAAAATGTCCAGGACTAGGTAAAGTGCTTTAATATTTATTTTTTTAAATGTCTATTAATTTTATTTCCTTTAACAATTTTGATTAATAAATAGACACATTTGTTTCTGATATACACTGATAGTCATTTGTAAAATAATATTTTAAAATCTTATTAATTTTGTCAACTAATAAAAATACTTAATTCAATCAAATATATATGTTTATATACTGTTATTAATTAAATATTATTTCTTTTGTTATTTAAAATATAGTTTTGATTGATTATCATTTAAAACATGCATTTTTATAATTTGAAAAAAAAAAATTATTTCATTATACTGAGTTTTGTAGTCTGATCGTGAGGAATGTAAGAGTATGTGCATATTATAGTTTAGTTACCACGTTTAGATAGTATAACCATCAGGCTTATTTATTCTGTTTAATGAATTTAAAAATCATCAATCATCATAAAATTAATAAGTGAATAAAATTATGAGAGTGTGTATGTGGACTTTAAAAGTGATTCACTATCTTAGTGTCATATTTTGTATTATTGCCTGATATTAGTTTTTTTGTTTTCATATGGATGATTTCCTCTACTTTTAAAATAATTAACTCAACATGGAAACAGATTAAACAAGTATATAAATTTATTACTATGTTAATACTGAATGAATGCTTAAATCTCTTAACTAACACATTTGTAATATATTTTCATTGTAATAAAATTTACCATGTTTGATATCTCTTTGTATTTTAATGGACTTAGTTTTATTTTGAATTCACTACTTACAGTCCTAAATGTTTCATAAAAGACTATATATACTGACTAAACATGACACACATTAACATTTATCCATTTTAATCATTCTATGCAGTACCATATTAATGCCATCTCATTAAGTATTTTTAAATATTAAACATTCTATTCTAGATAAGCATGGAAATAATGCATTATGATGTTCAGAATGTAATAGTAATTGGACCTCAGTAATATAGCTAAATCTCAATTGATAATTTTTAAATACATTAAAATTTTTTTCTATTAAAACATTCATGTTTGAATGAATATTTCACCGCTGACAGAAGATTGATTTCAAAATATATAACTTAAAATTACTGCTGTATCTTTATTGTTATTTAACTTTGAACATTATTTATATATTTAATATTCATCTTTAAAATAATATTTTATTTATATACTCAAGACTTTATATTAAAAATCTTCATAGATTCAGTGTAATTATATTATCTTTATTATTTAGCTTTAAAAAAATTTCTTTCCCAACTAAATGGTATAAGCATCATACAAATAAACATTTTTTTAATCATTTATTTTCAAATATCAATAGTTCTTAATATAATATCTTCTTATTTATACAAGTATATTTTCATCATCAATCTCTGTCATGAAATTAATGCCCACTCAAACCTACATATAGAAATCACATGTATGAATATAAAATAAATAATCAATCATTAACCATTGAAGATTCAGACGCATATTCTTAGTGGAAACATTTTAATTTGCTTTGATATATGTATATGATTATCTTACTTAAATTTCATTATAAAGAAAAACCTGAATTATTTAATATGTGTTTGCAGAAAACAATATGCATGCATTCACATATAAAACTATTTGCATATCCTTTAAGTTTATCTAAGTATTTTTTATAATTAAAAAACAAATCATTTCTTTATAACTTTCTAAAACATTGAACTATAAAACATTTTGACTTGATTATTTGAATAATGTCTACTTTGTTTCTTTCTCTTTTTTTTTTTTTTTTTACTATTTAAAACTGGACAGTTTAAAACAAATTATCTTTGAAAATCACTTAAAAAGAGTGAAGGAAAAGCTATTATCTTTTATTCTAACTTAAACTTTTTTGATCTTGTTTTTGCTCTTTTATAAAAACTATTTATATATAAAAAATGAATCATTACAAAAAATATAAAACTATATACATAAATAACTATATTTGCATTCTTAAAAAATATTCCTAGGAAATATAATTTTAAAACAGTATTTTTGTGATTGTCTTTAGAGAGAGCATTTTATGATTTATTTAGAGAGTTTTTTATAGTTTAAACTAAATATATATCTTTACATCTTTGGGCTCATACATATATAACAACATAGGTCATTTGCTAGCAAATATTCTCATTTATATTGAACCAGGTGAGAGATAGATTGAATAAAATAAAAAAAATATAGAATAAAAAATTTTTCTACTCTTTAATAAAAAACAACATTGTTGATTTTTTTTATATATATATAAAATGTGACATAATTATTTATTATTAATTCACCCTACTTCATCTGCAATTTCAGTATTGCATCACACCGGTCCCTCAGGCAGAGAAGCACAATACCAGAGGTACCTGTAGCCAGACAGGTTACACAAGGTATAACCTACAGCCATATTTCCAGGTTACAGAACTTCTTCACTGTTGAATTCAAACCCTGTCATTCAAGGTATTTTATTTGTTTTTAAGTAAACATCAGGCACCAGTTAATTACAAGAAGTAACTAACATACCCTTGATGACAGCTGCTAACTCAGCATCTGAATATCCCAACTAGCTCAACTGAAATATAATTCAATAAATAACTTCTCTGCTAAATTGTTGTTTTTTTTTAATTAAAAAAACTGACATTGTAATTGACAAACAACTACTTTATTTTTAATAAAATGCTTACTATAATTTGTAAACTAATTTATAGCTACACACACACTTAATAAAATATACAATAATAATGTAATATAAACACTATACAGATGGAACACACGCAACCTTGGAATTACAGCTAATTATTTCATGATTTGAAAGCTCTAACTATTTATTTGTTACTTTAGGAAGCACGTGACCCACATATACTATAGTTCATTATATGCTGGCTATAGAGTTCATTTATGCTGACTCTGGAGATACTCAAAGATTGCAATGGCTACTTATAAATTAATATTAAAAAATCAGGAATAATGAATAAAAAAATGTTATTACCTATAGGATTTTAAACGTTGTGGCTTCTTCCTTTTTGCTGCTGCATGTGTAGTTTACCAACTGATTGGATTTTAGGCTTCTGATGTGGTCCTGATGATTGTGGTTCCGGGCTACTTCTTACTTCAGGCAGTTAGACATTCTTGGTGGCTTCAGATTATTAGATGGGCATGGTTTCTATTTGGTAGACTGCTGATGTTCTTGCAGATGAAGGCTGGACTTTGGTCGCATGCTCTGACTTCTGCTTAGCATGGCATGGTATTCATTGAAAAATCAGAGTCTAATAGATGATTGAATCTAGTCTAATACGTGAATGACTAAATGACAAGATTTTAAGTCCTATTTATGTGATGCCATCTTGTTGTTATCTTTTAATTAATTTTAAATCCATTAATTATTTTCATTGTTCAAAATCCATCCAGATCAAATATTGGATAAGATGCATTTTAATTAGTCCTGTTGTTTATGGATTTTAATTAATTAATTAGTAACCATTTCTAATCCCATTCCTATGAAGCTTATCAGTATATGCAGTCTTTGAGGGAATTTTTAAATTCAATTATAAGCTTTCCTTCATTTTATTTACACACATTATTTATTTTCTTTATATTTAAAATCAGTCTTTATTCACACATCCCTTATTCTTAAAATAAATAAAAAGAGAGATTTTTAGTTTTTAGATTTCTTTTTTTTCTTTAATATTTAATTTTTCTAAGCTACATTCCCCCTTGGGCTAACTGCATTTTTCTTTCAATAAAACTATTTAATTTTCTAAATATCACTTTTCTTAACTTATTCAAAAGTTTAATTTTTGCTAAGTTAAAATTTCTCCCCCTCTAATTACTCTTTAATTTGTAAAACTTTATGAATTGTCTTTTACCAGACTGTGTTTTGTTTTAAACTAAAAAAAAAAAACTCTTCAAACTTTTATAAATTATTTCTTTCAAACGAGATGTTTTTAATTCAATCATTTACTGACAACTTACTCTGCAGTGATTTTATTATTCAGTAATTAATTTTAAAACTTTTGCATTATCTATGAAGATTTTTATTTTAATAATTTTAGATAAAATTATTACATGTAGCGCTTGACTAGCGGTACAATATATATTGTATTGGTATGGAAAATAAAGATACATCTGGGGTGATGGAAGTCAATCATCAACCCTAAGTCAATGTTAAATATAAAATTAAATATCAAATTTAATATAAAAATAAATATCAAAAGAATGAGCATGTAAAAGTAATGAGCGTGAGATCATGAGAAATGACTGAGAGATCAGCCCAGCTAACTATATTAATATAATTAACTATAAGTTTAACAGAATTATAAAATAAGTATAAGTACTACTCACCATTATGAGTGATTAACAATAAAAGTAAATCAATAGTCAATCTTATTACTAGATTTGAAATGGGTCCAGAGAATAAGCTAATTATTTTGCCCATGCCAGCTTGGGGCAGATTATTTAAACATTAATTTGGATGCACAAACTTAAGTGCTAATCCATCAGAATATATATAACAATAAAAACAATAGTCCTAGGATATTAAAACCTGCTGATTATTAATGTTCTGACCACTTTGTACTATTAATGTACTGGCCAACTATAAATTTAATTTCTAAATAAACACTAAACTGAATAAAATATAGTGCATGGACTTTAAAGGATATCGCCTTTGTGTCAATCTAGGATAATCAACATCAACTGGATGCCCATAAACACTAATATAATCTTTTATATAACAGATTTGTGCATGAATCTACACAAAGTCTATAACTGTTGTGAACAAGAGATATAATACAACATAATTTATATTTTTGGATTGAGGAAGTCACTAGAATCATTTTAACAATAAAATATCAGTTTATTAACAACAAGAAAAATGAAATTAAGGTCTTCAGAATATGGCTATGCATATATACATTGAGGCTTCTGATTTTGATTAATATAAAAATATGCTATCGTTGTGATTTACATATATGTTCCCATACATTTACATAAAACACATATGTCCATGCACAGACATGCAGTATAATAATTTATGAAAATGTCTGAATTGTCATGTAACAATAAAAAATGATTAATTTTTACATATATGCACCCAGACATGCAGTATAATTTATGAACAGCTGAATTGTCATAAAAATATTAATTTTGATGTACAAACACCTTGTAATAGGTTTACATAAAACATATCTATATGTCAATGCACAGATGTACGGTATAATAATTTATGAACATATTTGAAGTGTCATAAACCTATAAATGAAATTCATTTTTTATAAAATGATTGATTTAACATATATGTGTATGCACATGGGAATGTATATGCACACTGACATTTATATCATGATATGTTAATTTATCAGAATAATAAAATTAAAAATATATTTTTCACAATTCCATGTTGAAAATAGTCATAAGGTTCACACTTATTGTAATAATAAAAGTTTTTCTTTTTTCTTCAGTTTCATTTATATAAAAAAAAATATACCTCTGACAGTTTACTTTTGATTAATTATAAACGTTTTTAAAAAAAATACTTCAGCAAATTTTTTTGTTTTCCATTCTAAAAATACTTTTAGAGTTTACGAATCAATTCTTTATTTTTAGATTTTTTAATTCAAGTAAAAATTATCTACTTGTACTTTTAAATTATAGATTTTAAATGTCATTTTTTTCAATAAATGATTTAAAATAATATTCTGTCTCTGTATATCACTACTCAGAGATGTGATTCATATATATTATACCTGTCAATTCTACTTTTGATCACCGAGGGTGCCATTAGTCACTAATGACCTAGAAAATTTAACTTACAGTGATCAAAAGTTGACCATGAATAATGCTACTAGTTAGACCCAAGGAGAGAAAGAGATCTTTAACATTGTTCAGACAATTGAGAAAAGAATATAGACAAATGTCAGCTAAGATAATTTTAAATAACTTCATAATTTATTAAATTCAAAATAAAAATGAAATCCCATGCAAACAAAGTACACCTATATCTCACTCAGCGACATTTCACAATAGCAATCATCAGCAATTTGTATCCACTACTTTGATTTACAATCAATTATTCACTATAATGATTGGGAATTTTTTTTTAGCACATCTTGAATTTTGCGTCACTGATGATGTCAGAGAATATGTATTTTAAAGTTATTTTACCCAAAAAACATCGACTTGTAGCAAATATAAAAGAAAATAAAAATAAACTTAGCATATGTTTTAGAAAATTAGTACAGTTAGATTTTTTTTTAAAAAAAAATAAGTTGAATGTTTTTTCTAAAGTTGACTGATTTGTTACTCTGGTGTACAGTAATAAGTCTTTATGTTCAATTAAATAATTTATAATTAAACATTGTTTTTTAATTTTAACAATTTCACATAAGTAATGAACATAAATGTACAGTAATATGTGCCAATATATATATATATTGTTATTTGCACAGATAAGGAAGCTAGAATAAAATGAATTTTTTTTTAAAAAAAAAAAGCACTTCAGTATAGATTTTTTTTTTCCTTATGATGAAAAACTTCTGCGGAAGAATATAAAAACTTAAATTAAAATTTAGTTTCACTTTCTCTTTTTTTTTTACTGTACTTTTTAAACAGAAAATATGCATTTTTTCCCCTAGTGATATAAAACTTTTTTTTTTAGATACTGTACAGTTTACACATCCACTCCATGCGATAAATAATTTTTTTAATATGTACTTTATTTCCATGTTAGTGTAATTTTTTAGCTTTAGGAACTGATCAATTTTTTTCCCATAGCCCCCTATTATAAATACGTACACGATATTTTTGCTTAACGATGAGTTCTAGGGACCAATTGCCATTGCTAAGAGAGGTTAAGATATATTAGGTTTGATACAGATTTCTCTAGCATATTTATCAGAAAGTGTACATGAGTATTAAAACATTAAACACCCTGGAAGATACATACATTTCTGATCTAAGATTTAAAAAGGAAATTTATAATATCTTCTTGCCAGTGATTTATAAAAACTAATACTAGTTTTCTTATTTAGAGATTGCAAGACAACAGGGGTCTTCTAGGGAATACAATGAAATAGTGCAGGTGAGCTTTCCTTGATTTGGAAAAGAAACCTCGATACCAAGAATGTCATATGTCTGCAGAACAGCCTATGATAACCACATTCAAGATTATTATTGTTGACTCCAATACAAGACAAGAAAATAGAATAAGAAAAGATTGTGGATTTCCTGTAATCTTAAATAGAAGAAAACAAAATCTGATTTAGGAAAAACAACAATATACTCGATAAACTACCAGCCAAAAGATTTGCAGTCTGCCAGGAAATACAAACCAGACTTAATTAAACTAATTATAACAAAAAGTACAGTTGAGTTAAAAGAATATTACTAATATCTGCCCAAGTATTTATCAAAGTTAGTAATATGAAGAATAATAAAGAAAACACTAAGCATATAAAAATAGAAACTCTCAATACTCTCCTGGATAAATAAATGGTGCTTGTCTTACAGATAAAGATTCCGTTGGATGATGCCATTTTCATGCTAAAACTATAAAATATGACCATTCTCGGGCCATTGATTATAATAATTTTGCTGTGCTTTTTTGTAATGTGAAAATAAAAACAAAACCCTGGCGCCCATATAAAAGAAATAAAAGCTGATTCCATTGATAGCATTACTAGGTAGAGTTGATCAGGAAATATAGTTATGTTTTTAGAAAAAGGAATGAAACTTTTTTCTTTTCCATAACTTGATCAACTCATGCATTTTATGTGTAACAGAGACCTAGTCAGACAGGCAAAACACTTACATATATATGTTTATTTGTGCTTTTCTGCATATAGATAAATCAGCATACATATAAACTAATTCTTCAGTAAACATGGATTCTCTTGGGTAAGCTGGTCCTTTCTAAACAGTAGAATGTTTTATAGTCATCATTGGGAAAGGTATATTTCTGGTAACTTATCGCATTCAATTATTCATTTATTCCTAGGATTAGATAGACCTTAGGCAAACCATCTAGTACCATGTTGGATATGGATAATGCAGAATAGCTCGGTCTTTGTTCTAAGTGAATTCAAACTCCAACAATGCACAAAACAGCATCCAGATCCAGTCTCTTGCCTTCACTTATTTTTTCATGGTAGTTCTGTCATAATCTGTCCAACTCTTGGAACTCTTAAGAACCACCCAGAACCATTTAAGAACTACCCCCTCTTATATACTAGAGTGTGGGAGAAAATATATCAAAATAAAATGTTTTTTTTCTTTTTTGATTGAAAAAAGTTATAGACTTCTTTCAATTTAGATTAATCCTTTGAAAACAACTCTGGAATTTTATTATCAAAATATGTTCTACAAGCATTATTTTAAAAAAAAACAATGTCTAAAATAGATAGTGGATTTCTATCAAAATATGTTATACAAACTTTACTTTAAAAACATCTTTAAAATAAGGGAATTTTATAATTACCAGGATATCTATTGTAACATAAAAACATGCTTGTTTTAATTTCAAAATCAGAATTAATAAAATATTAATTAGATTTTTTTTAAATGTTTAATTTATAATAAAAAATTTAAATTCAACTTTATTTAGTCTTTACTGTTATTCTAGTGTAATGTAGAAGATATCTACAAAAAAACTTGACTGTTTATTTTTACTTTTTGCATTCCATGAAACCCATAATGGTTTCAATATATATTGTACCCTTACTTCTCGATGTATAATATAATTTGAAATACGACTAGCTCAATTAAAATTATAATGCTTAATTAAAATTTGCATATCTATTTTTAATTACTTTTATATTATCATATTCTAATTAAATTTATCGTTAATTATCAAAATCAATATAATTCTATAGTATGTACTAATTAAATAAGTATTTATTAAAATCATGAGACTGTGAAGTAAAGTTACAAAGTAATAAGTAGATTTACATTGAGTCAGTATCTTCCAAAACACATTGTCTCAATGGCATAAGAATACTGTTACTTCCTTATTAACTTACTACCACCTCTATAGCATTCTTATGGCTTTTAAATAAAATAAATTATCTTTAATAATAATAAAATAAATAAATTTTTACTTTTAATTTTTAAAATATAATTAAATAATCTCAGGTTCTTCTAATTATCTTAAAATAATGATAACTCATGTAAATAAGTATGATAAAGGATTTTATATCAAACCTACGTACACCTAACTTATTCTAATAATAATAATACTCAATACAAATCTTAGGGTATAACTTAATCTTATCTATTTCTGTTATATCATCAATCATTAAATAAATAAATAATCATGTGTATATCTTTTATCTTCATATAGTATCTTAATTTTGGAATAGATCAAAATCTTACAATTTATTAATCTGTGGCAATAAATAATCTTGTACTCTTATATTGTGTATTATAACCATCTTATGAATGATAATTACTCTATGACCATTGTAATATGATATATTAATGTCAATCAATTCTTATAAATAATAATCAGGAAAATATTGTATTTATTTCTAAAATAATATTAATAAATTCGCATTGTGCAAATATTATGTTTGTTCAAATTATCTGTTGTCAAATGCTGTGGTGCAAAATAATGAACTCGACACACTTTTAAAACAAATTAAACAAATTTATTTACATTAACTTCAACTAAGAATTTATTTACAATTCAAAATTATGAAAACAAAGAAAATAAAATAAGAAAATAATAATACAATATGTTTACACTGTTATTAATTCATATTCCTAATAAGTAATTATACATTCTTTAAAATGCTGTACTAATAACATTGAAGTATGTTTTCAAAACTTAGACTTTAAACAAATATCAGTAAACTTCAATTATTACACAGAAAATTTATGTAAATAATATTTATATAGCATATGTAAACAATTAAACTTTATTAATTAAATTGCTACATCACTTAAGTATTACTGCTATTCATTTCATCATGTACTAGTATGTGTTTACTTTACTATCAGCATTACTTTAATAGCATAATATAGAAACTAATGTATCCTTGTAATGTAATAACCAAGAATTGATTATAATTTTATATTTCACTTATTGCAATTCATGTTACATGTTTTATCAAATATGCATTACATATATGTACTGTTAAAATAATAATATTTTAATTATTCATCAATTTCAAATTCATAAAGCATTATATTAGATAAATTCTATGATTCTTTTCTATGTGGAATTATTACTTTACTTTATGTGTTATTCTACTCCTTTTAAATAACTTTCTTTCTACAAAATATCCTCTAAAATTTATTTATACTTTCCGGAAAAACAATCATCAAATTTAAATAAATACTAATTATCCATACTATTGATACTTCATCATTTATATTCGGTAAATCTCCAACTCAAATATAAACTTCTACATAAAACTTAACTTAATTTCTCGAATAAAACCAAATAAAATATAGACTTTTAAATCTCTTCCTAACTTGCAATAAAATAATTACTTATGAATAACAAATATAATTCTAATACTATAACATAAACAAAATATTAAAATTTATTTACGAAAGAATCATATAATTATTTCTAAGCTTCTTATGTAATGTTGCATCGTATTTATATCATAAATTCAAATTATGCATATTTAAATAAAACTGTCACTGCCAATATAATGTGTGTGTATTTTCAAATATTTATACATTCATTCAACAATAACATATCATTTGGTTGATCTAAAGAAAACATATTAAATACATCAAAATTATTATTATTATACAATTTTTACCATCAATAATGATTTAATGTACAGTCCATCTTCCAATATTTTTCGGAATTACAGCTTCATAAAAATAATTCACATTTACACTCACGATCATTCTTTAAAATATTATGTGTTGTATTAAATATAAAATAAACTTATGCAATTAATCATTATATTATTTTTAGTTACTATTTTAAGAAATGTACCTATCTTATTTTTAATAGATTAATAATATTTAAATTTTATATTAGATAAATAAATAGAATTCATATTACGTAACTCCAGCGATGTCTCCCCTTCACCATAAAGTTCTTTAATCCTACGCACATATTCACTAGAACACCATTTCCTGTTTCCGGTCCATCACGTGTTTTTTTAAAAGTTTATGATAACGAAAACGTTCTTTTAAAATAAAATAAAAGTTAATTCTTCCATAAGAAATAAAATAAAATTAAAATAGTTTATAGGATCCTGTTTTAATTCTTTCTAGAATATTATTCAAAGTTATTATTTTAAATTAGTCTATAGTTTATGAAAAATTATCATTTAATTATTTTAAATTGACTGGGACGTCCACATATTATTTGCGCATTCCATAACAAAATATCCAGGTAAGAATAAACTTCTTTATCTATAAACGACCAGCGTTTAAATTATTTCAATATAATAATTTTTATTATATTAAGACTTTCAGCTAACTATATTTCAATTTATTTGCCTTTTAAAATTATTAACATTCAGTCTTTTAAACATAAAGACTTAGCAAGGCAAGTATTTATAAAAACTACTTTTATTTCTAATATCTTTCCTTAAGATATATTTAAATTTATATCTTACAAAATACTTTCTTTATAAAGAAGTATTTTATTCTTTAAAGTATTTAATTTTCTAATAGTCAATAGCAATTAGCTTTTAAAATTATATACTGTCCAAAATACTACTTTTCTCCATCTCGTAATTTTCTGAACTAATCCAGCGTTTGTCATACTTCTAGTATAAAGTTTCCGATATATTTTCACTATATATGATGTTCCCATGACCATTTGCATGTAAATTGAGCTTAATATAGAGACGACTGATAGGGAAAATTAAATTAACACTGCAGGTCTATCATTTAAAACTTTTATAAATTATTTACAATGACACTCTTATAATTTTAAAAAATGATTTTAGAGCGTCTATAAATTTACTTAGCTATTTTTTTAATAGCACAATTAACTTGAAAATTCAATCACAGAGTCCTCTCCTAACAATTGAACTGAGCTTTTATACCGGAAGAAACTTCTCATTTGATTGGTACATTTAAACAATCAATTTTGCTGGCTTATTTACATATTTTACCAACAACACAAAATTAAAAATAAATAATGACTTATTTAATATTTATTACATTATTAAATTTCTAAAATAATCTTTATCGTTCATTTAAATTTATTAAACATTCTTTTAAAATATTCTTACTTACTTGATTTTAATTTTAACTTTTATAAGATTATTTAAAATACACTAAGTCTTTTTTATACGTTATATTTTTAAAGCAATATTTTAAAATCAGATTTAATATTTTACATTAAATATCTTTATTTTTATCTCGTGATAGCTCACGTATTATTTATAAATTTTATAACATGATCTTAAAATAGTTTTGTAACTTTACTAAATAACTTCTAAGCATGTGTGTATATCTAACTAACATCTGTTTTTTTTTTTTTTACAATAAAAGAAACGCTTCTCATAATCTAAAAATAACTAACAATTGCATTTTTAAAATAAACATTTTTTTTTTAAAATAAATAAGATATTATAACAGATTTTAAATTAATAATTCGATATTATTAAAATCAAATATTAATCTTCTATTTATGTACTTATAAAAATTAAAATATTTATATTCTTTTATAACATTATTTTATCAACAATAAATATATGTATTTAATCTTACTTGTCTTTTAAACACTTTTAGCTTTAAATACCTATTTATTAAATACATTAATGCAGTATTGATTATGGCCATTTTTTCCAACTATATATTATAATCATCATCATTTAAAATGTCTCTCTCAATATCAGCACAATTTTACATATCAAATACTCATAGATTGCTTTAATTAAACTTTTTGAAATATTACCATAAGCAAAATTAACATCACATATCCAAATATATCTTAAATTTAAAATTTTTAATAGATTAGCACAAAAATTAACTGGTGACCCATACAAAAGGGCACAATATATATTCATCTTAAGTAATGATGAAGCTTCAGGATGTGTAGAATTAAATCATATTTATTTTCATAAAATCAGTGATTTTCTTGAAGTTGTTTGCTAGAAAATTTTCTCAACAATATATATTAATCTTGAGTAATGATGAAGCTTCAGGTTATGTAGAATTAAATCAGATTCATTTTCATATTGTATTATAGTCATCAATGAATTTTTAATCAGTCATATTTAGATAGCATCCATCTGGTACAAAATTTCCCTATCTTCTATATTTCTAGGCCACTAACATTTAGAATTTGCTTCATGACATTTCTCAGATAATTAGGGAAATCAAACTTCTTTTCCATAATAGGTTTCTGTTATAATGAACTTTTATATTTATTCTTAAAAAACACACATAGCATCACTGATTTTCACAAGTTAGAACTCCACTGAAACTTCTTATTTAAACCATATTTTCTTTTTATTTGAGTTTTTTAAAGAATTTTATTATTTATCAGGATTAACTAGAATTTTGTGTAAAAAGTACTTCCTGTAAAAAAAATTGCTCATATGTAGAAATAAATGCAAGGAGTAAAATGTAATAATTAATATAAATCATAATTTAAAAAAAAAAGTCTAAAATCACGTAACTTCTTTGACTTGCCTAAGTTAATACTGAAATGTAGGGAAAAGGGAACTCTTGAGGGAGGAGGTGATAATCTCAGTTGGCGTGGAAAGGAAAGAATAGTCAGCATTTTCTTTCTTTCTTGTAATTACTAACCAAAGTTTTGTCTTTTTAATTACTAACTAAAGTTTTGTCTTTTTAAAAAAAGTTTAGTTTAATCAATTTGTGAAACGTCATTACTAACACTAAGTAAATTTTTTTTTTAATGTTTTTGTTTTTTGAAGAAGTTTACTGATATGTAACGGTATATAATATGCTGTTACATTATTTTAAAATTAAAATAAAAAGATCATAAATAAAAATTGATTTATTAAAAAGAAAAAAAAAACTTAACTTGAAACTGAAAATTAAAAGTTGTTTAATGTATATATAGATTGCACAGATGGGAAACTTTAAAAACTATTTTAAAAATAAAAGTATTTGAAAGTATTTTTTTTTTGCAAAAAAGTAAAGATGTAAAGATTTGATATTTTTGAAAATAGAAATAATGTTGACTTCTATAATCTTAGAAAATGGAAATGATTGTTTTATTAATTAAATGATTGTTCTAAAGCACCCTAGCCCTTGGGGCACTCGAATAAGTAAATGGTCAGATAAGAGAATAAGAAGAAATATGACCAATGGGAGTGTGGGACCACAGCACGGACCGTAAATGAAACATGAAAGTCAGTGACATCATGTTCAATGGATCTGGAAAAAGATTGATAAGAGGCAAATGAAAATATAAAACCCCAAATATTTAAATTCAGAGATATAATGGTTGTTGTCTTAGAGCTGACTATTAATATACCATTATAACTAGCTGTATTGCAGATTCCACGATGTAGAAGTCTGCAATAAATTTAATTTTCGGACAACCAGTTGAGGCTTCCGGATGACAGTTCTTGACCAAATGCATAGCAAGTAGCGGTTTCGTTTCAAAGAAGGACAAACAATCTACGAAAGTGATCACGAAGATGGATCTCTAAATCTGCTCAATCTGTAAAGTATGAACTCTTGTGTTTATCTAATAGGAACTTTTCCTAAATTTACAATTAATAGCTGACCTATAGAACTCAAAATCAATTATTAATAATTTTTTTTATGCATATGTTTAAGCAATCATTTCCATTTCTCTGTTTTTTTTGTGTTATGTGTTAATTAAAATGTATCAAATTAAAGTTGGGTGTAACATGGATAAAAATTAATAACTATGTTTAAATTCATTTATGTTTATTTTAAAGGGTTAATTTCAGGCTATTTGTTTCATAGTTAGGACAATGCTTGTGGAGGGATATATGGGTGTTTATATCAATGTAATGTGAAGCATGTTTAGCATACAGGGCAACGTGCCCAATTGAATACATGATCCAATATTGTAGTCATTGCATTGCAATGGACGCAGATGTATTTCCTGTGCCATTGACCCTTCTAGCTCTATGGACAAGGATTATAAGTCGGCAGATAGACCCCTCTCCTCCATACGTAGCACTCTTTAATTAATTTATATACATGATTCCTTTGCCAGACAGATGCACATTCCTGTACTTACTAATTATTCTAATTGCCCATAACAAGCATAAAATAATTTTTTCCATTTTAATTAATCAAATCAAAAACAAAAGTTTTTTTCATTTATCTTGATAACTATAACATTAAAT
Source organism: Epiperipatus broadwayi (assembly GCA_028023455.1). Classification (NCBI taxonomy): domain Eukaryota; kingdom Metazoa; phylum Onychophora; class Udeonychophora; order Euonychophora; family Peripatidae; genus Epiperipatus; species Epiperipatus broadwayi. The sequence goes on along the minus strand of JAQFVV010006241.1, from coordinate 5,015,138 downwards.
TGTAATTGAAACTTTTTTTTTAATACCCACATAATTTCATTAGTTTATAAATTTTTGATGTAAACAATTTATTTTTACTTTTTTCTCTTTTAATAATACAGTACTATGAAAGAATTCTTTTATTTAAAATTTTCTGCATTTAAAAGAAACATTTTAATTTTAGCAGTTTAACATTTAATCAGTTTAAAACAATCTTAATCCATAAGAAACAAAAGAAAAAATACTTTTTATTTTTTATTTATTTAATAAAAAAAGAAATAATTTTATTTCTTCTAATATTGAATGAATATGATTTTGAACATAAATTTTATCTTTTTATTTCTTTTAAATCCAGTGTTTGTATCAAATATTTTTATGCACACAAGCACACAAAAATACATGTAAATGTACAAGAGGAAATATCCAAAAGTAACCAGAATTTTATAATAATTTTTTTTTATGTATTATAAATTAATCTCTTTCAAATTATTGTCTATTTGATGCAATATATTGTGACAGTCAGATGATGTATGTTGATTTAACCCAGTTCGAATACTAGGCGAAAGTACCTCAAGGCCAACCATACGCGAGATATAAATCAAGAATACATATGACCTCTGCCCATTCGCCTGTTCTCGAGGCCTGATCACAAACAAACAACACTATCTGAGCCATGCATAAATTATTTTTCAACCGGCCACAAAGCTTAGCAACAGCGGTAGAGACATGGACGGGAAATCCTAAGGAGCTAAAAGCTAAATATTTAAAGTACTTAAAATATGTGTTGGTGTTTGCGTTATGCGTGCCTGGATCATTGAAAAGTAAAAATAAAGCATTTAATATGACTAAGAAACTCAAGTTTTTGATAATTAAATAATGTTTAATTACTGGCTTTAAAATATGAATAAGGCTTTAATGGCCTCCGCTATTCCCCTAAATTACTGCAACAAACTAATTAGACAATAAAAAGAAAACAGGTTAATAGGTTTGCGGTCAAATTCTTTTCTTCCCAATTTTATTAAAAATTTCCAACTCGATCTTCTCGATAAAGTACGATAGGTAATAAAAACCTTTCGCAAAGCATTTCTTATGGCTTTGCGCGAAAAACCGGGTTTAAAATTAACTTAGAACGTATATAGCTAAATCAAATATACGTGACTAGCTAATGGCGGACAAAAAAAGAGGTGTTATCAAAAAGATCAAGTTGGCACACAAAAGAAACTGACTTGGATTTAGTTAACAACATAAATAAAATTGGAAAGAGATTTCAAATGACAAAAAGTTAACTATTAAATTTAACTGCAACGAAATACTAAATATTTACAATGGTTAGTAAGGAAGAATAGCGAAGGTAAAAAGGTTACATATAGCTAGATAATCCCAAAATATATTTACGGTTAATTTATAAAATGTTTACATAGCAAATACATATAATTCAATACAACAATAAGACAATATGAATCAAAAGTAGCATACGAGATAGTTTAATTTAGGAGATACGATACCGTCCTTTTTCCGTGATGTTTCCTACGGCGTCCGTGGCTTGATCCGACCGACGATAGGTGTTTGTCCGGACAATGAAAATATGAAGTATGGCTTCCATGAAAAGTTCTCCAGACACGGCATAGAGTTCAGATGGTTATTGATTGGATGTTAAGGCATTTTGGATGGTATTTAGGAACCTCGGCGATAGGCAAAGCTATGATTTGCCTAGCCAAGCATATCCATTTTCCTCAAAATACGGTTGGTTTTAACTTGAGCCGGTTCCAACTTCTCCATTGTTTGAAAATGACAGCTGTATAACTTTTTTTTTTAAGCACCAGCTAAATGTGAAGCAAAATCTAAAGGATTTCTCCTTGGGAGAAATCTGAATGCACTCTCCAGAAAACTTGGAAATAAAACAGCAAGAAAAATCTTAATAAATCGCCTTCACAAGCAAAATCAGAATCAAACGACTCCTTCAAAAAGAAAAGTCTGAATACACCTTGCAATAGCAGATCTGAATGAAACTTGCAAGAGCAAAATCTTGAATCACTCTTCCAATAGCAAAATCTGAATATGTGAATTCTTCAAAAAGAAAAATCTGAATAATCAATCTTTTGTTCTCCCTTCTATTTATACCCTCTCTGTCAGCTACCTTCTATTGTTTGTATGATCTGAGATCTTGATAAGCCTCCCCATGCTCCTTTGTTTCAAAGCAACACTTTCTAAAAATAACTTTAACTTTTTTACTCTAACTTTCTTACTTCAAAGTTTGAATTCTCTTAATTAAAAAGAAAGAAAGAGAAGGCCATCTTTAATTACACTTGAATGGCTCACTAATTAAAACTATACATTCCTTTAGAAAATGTTGGCAGGCTTATCTCAAAATCAAATCATACTAAATATTTTAACAAAATTTTAACAACAATATATTATTATTTTTTTATAGTAGAATAAGCATTTTATTTCAGCAGAATTTTGCATTAACTCATATATATACGCTAGATGTATATATATGTTTGACTAATAGGTTAAGCACTTTTTATTAATAGAATGAAATTTATTTAAAACAAAATATTTAAATGTAATACACATTTGATAAGCATAATTATTTTTAACTCTAATGCAAAACCCTGCTGATATTGAACTATAAACTTAATTCAGGTCTACAATACTAATTAAGTTTATAGGAAGATGTGAAGCATGGATCGGGCTTCAGATCCATTGCTTCATTTCCCAATAGTTAGTGAACAAAAAAAAAATGTTAAAAAAAAAATGCTGTTGCTTCAGGTCAGAGGTAAGAATTTTGTGCCAGGTGAGTTCAAGCCTACTCTTTATTTGCTGTAATATTTAATTTGTTGCTACCTACGGTGTTTTCTTTCTTTTACTAAATAACTAACAGTTTATCCATAATTCACTCTCCTATATTTTAAATCAAGTCCGTGTTGTTTTTAATCTGACAAGTTATATTTCTGTTTTTAATTTCTAAATTTTCCGGGGTCTGGTGGTATATAAGGTTTTAAGTTTCTGTTTCTAATATTATATTCTCTTTTTATGCTGAGATTATTTTTCCAAAACAAAACAGTTATTCCACACTTCTTTTTTAACAAATGAGGGCCTTTATATATTGGAAAAAACTTTTTTACTTCTCTCTGCACTACACTAGTTGGCCTCAGATCTCTCAGCCACACTTGCTTCCTTTGCCTGAATTGATATTGGCGGTTTCGTTTTGTCTTCCGATGCAGCACTGCCCGTCTTAATCGTTCGCTTGTGATCTTTTGGTTTCCTAGTTGGTCTATTTTCTCCTCTTCCACTAAGATTTTGGTTTTGAATACCTGAAGACATGCTGTGGCATACTGCAAATGTATCGGAGTAGCTCCAGTCAAGTCACTCATTTTATTATTAATGTCTTGTCCCATCTTTTCAGTTTTGTTTACCAAATCCACAGTCTGAAGCGTCATTGTGCTCTTGCTATCCTCTATGATTCGACAATTTTGTTCTCCACTTTGCCTTCTGTGTTTGACTGACAAGTCCAAGTGGTGACTATCTTTACATGCTTCTTCATCAATCAGTGATTCAACCTGAATATCACCTTGCTCTTGTTGGTCTTGTCCCTTTCCCTGATTATCATCATCTGGTAATACTTTTGTTCTGGTAGTATGTTGTTGCTGGAGACCCATGTTTTCCTCCAAACGGTTCATTCTTTGTGATGTCATATTCATGAATTCTTGGAACATGTTCATCATCATTTTGTATCCTTGTCTCATTTCTGTGATGAGATCTTTCACATTGTTGTCTTGGTCACTATGAGTACATATTGACCTATAAACTTCGCCTCTCTTCTGTTCCTCCATTTTTGCCTAATATTGGCTATTTTGTTATAAAACAATTTATTTCTAAAACGTATTTTAATAACAATCTATATAAGTATATTGTATTACGTGTATCTAGGAGCTATATCCTGTATGTGAAGAAAAATTTTAGTTCTTTAAAAAATAAGTCAGTATTCTAAATTCTTTATGTTTTCAGAAATTAACTTTGCCTACCTCACGAGGTCCCATCTTAAACCTATGCCTATGTGTCTGTTTGTTCATGAAAAAAATATCAAATCCTGCCGTGTCTGTTTTAATATTTATACTACATATATTCTCCTCACTTTATTTATTTTTATATATTTCACTTAAATATCACTGCTACTTTGTTACTATATCATTAAAAATAATAAACTTACAGCTTGACCTGACTTTCTCCGACACCTGAAACAACTAAAAAATGCATTTACATTAATACAAGTATATATATAAAAAAATATGTGAGCAAAATATACGTAAGTCATGTTTCAAAATTATTTTGGCTCACTACACATACATTTTTATTTTGATCATCTACTATAGTTTGGTTTATTTGATATCCGATATGAGAGATTGCACTTGCCGACAAATTTATTTGAAAAGGGCGCCAGTCGACAAGACAATGGCCATATCAAATATACATATTAATGGATAATGATCCAAGCACACATTTATAAGGGTTTATAAAGTTTCAATGCAATTAAAATTTTACTTTGCGTTTCAGTTCACTTAAAAAAATTTAATTTGATTCTGCTGAACGAAAAAAAAAATCTCTGCATGAATAAGTAAATGCTATTTTAAATGACACAATATTATTTAAATCTAAGACGTATAACAACTAAGTACGGTAATTTGTCTGACCTGGGATCGAAACCAGTTACCATTTTGGTCAAGACACAACAAAAAATTCAAACAGCCAAAGTACGATTAACAAAACAAAATATATACAAAAAAAATTAAAAATAAAAGTAAAATCCCATGATAACTGCCACTCCGAATTATGAACCTGGGATCGAAACCAACTACCATTTTGGTCACAACCTGAAATAGATTAACAATTATCAAGTAACTTTACAGAATCACGCATTGAGATCAAAAACTGTTTAAAAAAACATTTATATAAAAATGGGTTTTACCAAACTATAACGAAGTGTATACCATATACACCCATATATATGAATATGTACATCATTCAATAAGCATATATATGACTACATATAAATATACAAACAGATATACTTATACAAATATTTCTTTTATTATTATATACATGAATTTATTAGAAAGATGTCAAATTGCCAACCGCATACTCCTATTATTTCAGGCAAGTAACGCTGGTCACAACTATGACACGGAAACCAATTGCAGACATAGACCTATTATTTCAGGCTACTCAGCAATCGAGAACTCTACAATGTAAGGGGTCTTCACCTAAACGGTTACTAAGGGAATCTTCATAAACGATCACTAAAAAACAAGGGCTTCACCTACCGGTTACTTCAAAGGGTCTTCACCTAACGGTTACTCAAAGGGTCTTCACCTAACGGTTACTCAATAAATGATTCAATAGCATAATCCGAAATGGAGAAAAAAAAAAAATCTTAACTAAAGGGTGGCTGACATATATATTATACAAAAATATATCTTTAATATATATATTTATTAACGAACATACGCATTTACTTTTCATAAAGATAAAATTAAGTTTGCTAGTATTGAAACAAAACTTAATTTATATATGTTTGCGAGGAAACGTAATTTCAAAATCTTTACAAAGGAAAAAAAAATTTACATGATTACAATTATTCAATATAAAGAAACGAAACGCAGAGAAAGTGAAAAAAAATATTTGCTAACACCATACGTTGACACGTGTTAATTTGAACTTATCAAAAACTTTTTGATCTTCAAAAAAAATTTCAATTAACGGAAAAAAATGTTATCTAAGATCTTTACCAAAATTTATACAAACGGAGAAAAATTTTTTTATTATCTATTTGTAATTTTTACTAAAATATTAACACTATCGTATATATGATATATTTCGAAAAACATTATTATTTTACAACTTCTCAGATTTAAGCATTTCTAAAGTAAAGTAAAGTACGAAAGCTATTTTAAGGGAGGGCGGGTGGGTATATATTTGACACTTCCGCCTCATCGAAGGTATATACTTTATACGATAAACAACGATATGGCAACTGGCCATGACAAAACTACTCATTAGGGGTAAAAAAAATTGGTTTAATTCTGAAATCTAATTTTCTAATCACAAAAAAAAAACAACTAGCGGAGTGTTAACTTTTTAAATATAAAATATTCATTTCCTATACATATTAAACTCGGGAAAAAAAAATGTTTAGCTTATGACACATTTAACTTTTTAATTAATTTAAAAAAATGACATTTGCTCTCATTAGGAAACAAAACTCGGAAAAATTATACGCATATTTTTATATAAATGTATTCAACTAAAACTAACTTCTCAGGGTAGTAATTTTTTTTAAAAAAATGACATACGTCCCACTGCGACCAACTAGAAGCAAAAAATTTTACGTATAACTAACAATTATTTCGTGTTATTTTAAAAAAACATTATATATATGTGTGTACAAACCCGGGAAAAAAAATCTACATATATATTATTCATTAATTTAAAACAGAAAAAGAAAAAACATTATACACACATACAAATGTTATACAGGGCATTGCAGGGTATGGAAAATTTCGAATAGCCACACGATGGGCGTCCAGAATTACGGAAAAAAAAAATCTACTGTGACAGTCAGATGATGTATGTTGATTTAACCCAGTTCGAATACTAGGCGAAAGTACCTCAAGGCCAACCATACGCGAGATATAAATCAAGAATACATATGACCTCTGCCCATTCGCCTGTTCTCGAGGCCTGATCACAAACAAACAACACCATCTGAGCCATGCATAAATTATTTTTCAACCGGCCACAAAGCTTAGCAACAGCGGTAGAGACATGGACGGGAAATCCTAAGGAGCTAAAAGCTAAATATTTAAAGTACTTAAAATATGTGTTGGTGTTTGCGTTATGCGTGCCTGGATCATTGAAAAGTAAAAATAAAGCATTTAATATGACTAAGAAACTCAAGTTTTTGATAATTAATAATGTTTAATTACTGGCTTTAAAATATGAATAAGGCTTTAATGGCCTCCGCTATTCCCCTAAATTACTGCAACAAACTAATTAGACAATAAAAAGAAAACAGGTTAATAGGTTTGCGGTCAAATTCTTTTCTTCCCAATTTTATTAAAAATTTCCAACTCGATCTTCTCGATAAAGTACGATAGGTAATAAAACCTTTCGCAAAGCATTTCTTATGGCTTTGCGCGAAAAACCGGGTTTAAAATTAACTTAGAACGTATATAGCTAAATCAGATATACGTGACTAGCTAATGGCGGACAAAAAAAAAAGGTGTTATCAAAAAGATCAAGTTGGCACACAAAAGATACTGACTTGGATTTAGTTAACAACATAAATAAAATTGGAAAGTGATTTCAAATGACAAAAAAAATGAATTGTTAAATTTAACCGCAACGAAATAAATACTAAATCTAAGGAAGAATAGCGAAGGTAAAAAGGTTACATATAGCTAGATAATCCCAAAATATATTTACGGTTAATTTATAAAATGTTTACATAGCAAATACATATAATTCAATACAACAATAAGGCAATATGAATCAAAAGTAGCATACGAGATAGTTTAATTTAGGAGATACGATACCGTCCTTTTTCCGTGATGTTTCCTACGGCGTCCGTGGCTTGATCCGACCGACGATAGGTGTTTGTCCGGACAATGCAAAATATGAAGTATGGCTTCCATGAAAAGTTCTCCAGACACGGCATAGAGTTCAGATGGTTATTGATTGGATGTTAAGGCATTTTGGATGGTATTTAGGAACCTCGGCGATAGGCAAAGCCATGATTTGCCTAGCCAAGCATATCCATTTTCCTCAAAATACGGTTGGTTTTAACTTGAGCCGGTTCCAACTTCTCCATTGTTTGAAAATGACAACTGTATAACTTTTTTTTTTAAGCACCAGCTAAATGTGAAGCAAAATCTAAAGGATTTCTCCCAAAAGAAATCTGAATGTACTCTCCAGAAAACTTGGAATCAAACAGCAAGAAAAATCTTAATAAATCGCCTTCACAAGCAAAATCAGAATCAACTGACTCATTCAAAAGGAAAAGTCTGAATACACCTTGCAATAGCAGATCTGAATGAAACTTGCAAGAGCAAACTCTGATATCACTCTTCCAATAGCAAAATCTGAATATGTGAATTCTTCAAAAAGAAAAATCTGAATAATCAATCTTTTGTTCTCCCTTCTATTTATACCCTCTCTGTCAGCTACCTTCTATTGTTTGTATGATCTGAGATCTTGATAAGCCTCCCCATGCTCCTTTGTTTCAAAGCAACACTTTCTAAAAATAACTTTAACTTTTTTACTCTAACTTCCTTACTTCAAAGTTTGAATTCTCTTAATTAAAAAGAAAGAAAGAGAAGGCCATCTTTAATTACACTTGAATGGCTCACTAATTAAAACTATACATTCCTTTAGAAAATGTTGGCAGGCTTATCTCAAAATCAAATCATACTAAATATTTTAACAAAATTTTAACAACAATATATTATTATTTTTTTATAGTAGAATAAGCATTTTATTTCAGCAGAATTTTGCATTAACTCATATATATACGCTAGATGTATATATATATTTGACTAATAGGTTAAGCACTTTTTATTAATAGAATGAAATTTATTTAAAACAAAATATTTAAATGTAATACACATTTGACAAGCATAATTATTTTTAACTCTAATGCAAAACCCTGCTGATATTGAACTATAAACTTAATTCAGGTCTATAATACTAATTAAGTTTATAGGAAGATGTGAAGCATGGATCGGGCTTCAGATCCATTGCTTCAATATCAGTCTAAATGTCTTTTTCATTTTTCAATATAGTCCAGAAACACCTGCAAAGTGATGTCTTTTAACACCTTTTGTGGGTTTTTTTTCACCACTTCTACATCCTCAAAAAAAAAAAAGAGGCATTTTTTCATTCAAGAGGATCAAAAAAAAAAATCACATCAAGCAAGATCGGGCAAATATGGCTGATAGATAAGCTGGGTCATGCTGAATTTAATTAAAAAGTATTTCGCACTCAAGGCTTTGAGAGATATCAGTTTGTTGAAGTGAAGCTTGGACTCTTCTATTTGCTATAAAGCATGTTTATGTTTTATCACATCATGTAAATGTTTCAGAACTTGTAGATAAAATGCCTGATCATTATGAACTAAATCTGAGAGAAAAATGCTGTTTGTATCAAAAAAAGAGTCAGTGTTGTTTTGATTTTCGACTTCACCTGTCATGCTTTTTAGGGATGTGATGAATTTAACATTTTAATTAAACCACTCATAAACTTGTGTTTTTATTAGAACAGCTTGCTTGTAATTTGTTTCAATTATTACACCTGTTTTCTCTGCTGTTTTCCGTAAACAAAAACAGAATTTCACATTATTCAAATTTTTCAGTCATTATAAAAATTGCCAAATACATGAAACACACTTTACAAAAATATGTGCTACATCACATCACAATTTCACATGGTAATGTCATTTGGCAGATTGATGTAGAAAATTCCTGCAAGAATTGTGTAACAGCAGGAGCATATAGTACAATAGGCATGCAAACCATAGAATGATTCCATTTATTTTTGTGTATCCTCTCATATAATGAATTTATTCTTTTTAATGTTCTATCTAATTTAACAGCTCTGTATTTGTGTGCTTTGATTCTATTCCAAGAAAAGTAATTGTATTTTAAAGCCATATTTGATTTAATATTTCTTCTATATATGGGTACTGTCATTGATTAACATTAAAAACCTGCATTTTCATAAACTGAAAATATAATAATAATTTGCTTATATTGAGTTTTATAATCTGGTTGTGATGACCGTGAAAGTATATGCATGCTAAAGTTTAGTTATCATGTTTAGATATTAACTAATGTCAGAAAATGTAAATGTTTTTTCTCTCTAGGGATATATGTATAATTAAAATACTTTGGTTGTTTTATTATAAACATGCATGTACATATCTATTTAGCTTTTGATGTCACATTATTTATACATTATATTTTTGGCAGCCCTATGTGGAACTTCTCTTGTATGCATATATACATAGGAGTCAAGATCATTTTTCTAACCTGTATTTGATTTTTGAATGAGAAACATTGGTATGAAACTGAAAACTCATATTACTTCTTTATTTAAGTCCTTTTGGAAGAAATGTTTGTTTGCTGTATTTTGCTTTTGTATATTTTAAAATCAGCTGGAAATTTATTATCTAAATATATAATAATTTTTATGAATGTAAATCTCATTCATCATCCTCAGAACCTTTCTAATGTTCCCTCAAATTATTAGAATGTTTAAATGGCATTGTAAATCTTTATTTTTCTTTTCCAACGGTTATTGATTAAAAATCATGAAAAGATTTTTAGATAGTATTTAATTTATTCATTTGACATACGTTATTAGTAATTTCCTGTTTTATTGCTTAATTTTTACCCGAATATATATTTCATTGAAACTTATATTATGTTTGTTAATTTAATGATATGTATAAATAGCTGAGATATTAGATCTCTTCTTAGAAGCAAGATTATGTTCTTTGCTTCTAACAATGATTCTACAATTGTTCTCTAATACATAACGATAGTTTATTATTAAAACAACAACATATTTCACCATTTTTTTTATAATTAGCATAAAGTTATAGAGAATATATTTCTATAGAAAACATTACTAGTTTTAATCAGTGACTTTTTTTTTTACTTAAAACGATTGTCTTCCCACTATTCAAATTTTCATATTTGTTTTTATATACATGTCGTAAAAATTTTTTTATAAATAAATAAAAAATAGAATAAAAACTATCTAAATTATATAGAGAAATTTATTATCTTAACAATTGCTATTAATATTATTAATATTTAAAGAGCTAGTAATTTAAGCAAGAATATATATATAATAATGGATTTGTATCATTTATTACTTTAAGAGTTTTGTTGACTATTTGCTAATTATTAAATTATTTATTTTCAGTTTATTTTTTGAAGATTTTTATTCTGTTACACACATGCCTCCAATTATAAATTATGATATTTCAGCTTTCACTTGTTAAAGTAGAGAAAAATCCAAACTTGAGCTATTATCAATTGTCTTCTGCTATTGATAAGCCTATTTAATTGAAGAAATTTTTACTAGTTCTTTAATGTGAAAATACTTTATATGCACTCTAGAATGACAATGTATTGTATTTTAAGGTTTGATCAAACAATTTTTAAAGGAAGTGGACTGGGGTGATGTTGATTTTTTAGTAGTTGATACACCACCTGGAACTTCAGATGAACATTTATCTATTGTTCAGTATTTGAAAGATAGTAAAATTGATGGTGCTGTTATCATCACAACTCCTCAGGTAAGAGGTCACATTTTAACATTTAATATGTTAGAATTTTTTTGTTTTTAATATTTTGATCATATATTTATTCACTGATTGGCTTTTTAGTGTGCTAATTATATTCAAAATATTAATTTTAAGCAGGAATGTATTATATATTGACTAAAAACTGTATACTATTAATGTATAAAAATAACAAAGTTGCATGAGTGTGTGTGGATAAATTTAGTCGATATTAAAAAACATTAAAACTTCACTTTAGAAAAAAATAGTATACATAATAATTTAAATTATGCAAAATTGAAAAGAATATTAATATGCTAATTTGCAAAGATGTAACAAAGAAAATAATAATTATGCAAATTAAATAAAGCAAAACTAAACTGCGAATCTAGATATGTGTGTGAGCAGTGTCATCCACAGAGTGTAGTGTGAATAAGTACTATGCTTGGAGCACAGTTATGAATATGCCAGAGAGTGCCTATAGTACAGAATTAACAGAGAAGAAGTAACTATGCAGAATAAAATTCAGTGAAATAAAATTCAATCTTATAGTTTAACACTAAAAAAAACTATGTGTATAGAGATTATAAATGAGAAAAGTACAAATTAGTACAATTGTAGGTAAAATGCCAGAAACTTTCCTAATTCTATATGCGAGTTTTAATTTAATGCAAAACAATCAGCAAGCCGCTGGTTGAAATACTAACATTTATTAATATTTTCAGAAGAATAAACTCTTTATTAAGTTTAAGTTTGAGTATGTATTTATTTTCCAAAAATTTATTAAAGTGTGTACACCTAATTTAAATAAATCTAATTCTTGTACACATTAGTTGACATAGTTGACACATCAGTTGATGCAAAAACTTGTGTAAAGTATTTGTGTAAAGCATAAGTTGTGCAACATGGATATGTAACATGGCAATGCAGATCAGCACAATAATGCTGTTTGATTTAAACAACCCAAAATGTCAAATACATGTAGTTTATCATGAAAGTTAAATGATAGTAAATAACATAATGGACAGTAAGCTGAAAATTGCCACATGCTTCAAATAATTAGTTGTGTGTGTGATCTGAAAATACCTGAAGAAATCCTCTACTAAAAATTGCTATAGAAATTAAATGTATACCTTAAACCAACAACATATTTTCATTTCCGAAATAGAATGCATTTACCAAATAAAAATATATGAGAGTATAATCTTGTACTGAAAGAGTTAACAAAGGAATATACGATTAAAGACCAGTTTAAAAGATATGTTAGTCCAGCTGTTAGAGAGCATGGGAGATGGAAAATTTAGACAAGTATTACTAAGTGAATTGATGCCATTTTATCCTGCCATAATAAAAAGAAGAACAGCATACAAAGCTATTCTGAAACATTCAACAGAAGTTGGAAATAATGATGTTATAATAGTAACCACATTGGGAAATAAGGTGAAAGCAAAAACAATTGATGGAAATATTAAAAAAGATGTCTATATTTGTTAGTGCTGTGGAAAGAAAGGTCACATAAAAAAATATGTAAATATAAATGTCATAATTAAGCATTGACAGTCATTTGTCAAAAGTTTATTAAGAACAAACACAAAATGATTAAAGTGAATTTTCCTTCCAATAGTAAATCAAGGAGAGGAGTATTCAAGAATTTAATGAATGTGAAAAAAATAATGAAAGACAATAGTGCATAGATGTTTTAGATGTAAAAATCTGTGACCAAATTATCAAAATGGAAATTGATAATGGGGCAGGCATATCACTCATTGCTGTAAAACATTAGACAGCCATTAAAAGAAAATAGAATAAAAACATACCCATCAATAAAATGAACTTAGTTGCTATGGATGTAAATGGAATAAAAACATACCTATCAATAAGACAAATTTAGTTACTATGAATGTAAACAGAAATCTTTTTGCCATCAGAAATAATGTCAGTGTTGGTAAAAGTTAATAGATAGATAAAAAATTTATTGTTATATGCCGCAGCCAAAAATTTGAGCCCTATACTGGGACAGAACTTTGGAATCAGATTAATATTATTAAAAGAGTGCACCTTTTCGAATTGAATCTAGCAGAATTAAAAGTGAAACCAGTGGAGATAGATGCATAAATCATCTGAAGATTCAGAAAACTTCCATTTGTGCTTAAGCCGAAAGTTGAAGAAGTGCTAAATGACCTAGTAAATAAAGGCATTATTATACTGATGGAAGAATCTGTTGGGCAATGCCCATAGTCATTATTCTAAAATTGAATGGTAAATAAGAGCATCCACAAAGGAGGTTATCCAGTTTCAAGTGTAAGAGAGGTATTAGTTTCTCTAAAGAAAGCTTCTTATTTTGCTAAATTGGATGTCCAGTTGGCATTCTATAAAATTCTAGTTACTGTTAATACAGCTGAGCTATTTACAATAATCCCATATATGGACTTATTCAAGTTTAACAAAAGTTATCTTTTAAAATTACTATAGTGTTGAATATTTTCCAAGTTAAAATGGAAAATCTCTTAGGAGGAACTGAAGGAGCTATACCCTACTTGGATGATATTTTAGTAGTTGCTGAAACTGAAAATGAGTTAAGAAAATGATTAAACATGATGTGTGAAAAGTTGAATAAATTCTAGATACTTCAAAATGTATCTGGTCAGCCAAAGAAATTTAATTTCTGGAACACTATAACAGATAAGGGTAAATACCCTAATCCTGAAAAAGTCAGTACAGTTAAGAATGTCCTGAAATCAATCAGTGTTTGTGAATTACAAACATTTTTAGGCTTACTCAATTTCTTTGAAAGCTTCTTCAAAGAAAACTCCCATATAGCAATGCCTCTTTATGAATTATTATAAAATAATCAGAGATGTTAAGTGGGGAATTTGACAGGATGTGGTTTTTAGAAAGATTAAAAACTTATCAGCTTCTAACCAACTTTTAGTATTTTATCATGAAAACCAAGAAGTAGTGATTATAATTGATGTCTCAGACTTTGGAATAAAGGCTCTAATTTCTCACATTGTACATGTAGATGAACACCCTCATATGTTAATAATTCTTTTCAATCTATCTTAATCCTTTGAAAAACAATTTTGTGGGATTTTAGCAATATATGTTATACAAACTTAATTTAAAAAATTTTCTAATTTAAATAGATAGTGGAATTTTATAATTATCAACATATCTATTATAACATAAAAACATGCTTGTTTTAACTTCAAAATTAGAATTAATAAAATATTAATTAGACCTTTTTAAATGTTTAATTTATAATAATAAAAAATTTAAATTCAAAATTATTCAATCCTAACTATTATTTCAATCTAATATAGAAAATATGTACAAAAAAATTATTGTTTGTGTATATTTCTACTTTTTCTTTCAACTTTATATAAATGTGCACACAGACTACTATGTGATTGTATGCCAAGGATACATAACGGTCTCAATATATTGTAACAGTCAAGTTTGTACATTCGCGTAACAGAATTCAGAATCCAAGCAAAAGAGACCGAAGCTGACCAGACTAGGACTGTAACATCCCGAGTCCGACCGCACTTCAACTCGTAAGCCAGGATTCCAAGACTCAAGACCCTACGAATGACCACCTTGAAATTACACGTAGTATACCTCTTTCCACACGGCCGACATAGGTCACGGAGAAGCAATGAGACTCTGATAATTAAAAGAGAGGTTCTTAATTGACTAAAATATCACTAAATTTAATTTAACTTAATGCATAGTTTTCACATATATAGACTATAAATGATAATTAGAATTGGATTGAATTAGATCAATAACGAAACAGAGAACGAAATACATTAAATTAATTATATATTTATTTACAATTGGCATGAAATTGATTAGTTTTACACATTTCAGCGTCGAATGTACAAACATTGGGTGGATAAGAGAACACATTCTCTTTTTATATACAATTCAAAATAGCTTTATATAAATAATTTTTATACAATTCAAAATAGCTTTATATAAATACTTTCATTTAATTTTCATAAATGGGTTTAACAGGTGCCCATCTTATGAGTTGCTTTTCAATTAATACATAATCAATCACTACGTTATGCCTATAAATCTCGATAAGCCAAATCCTATTACATTGGTGGCTGTTATATAAATAATTATATTGAACTCTGATCATGAATTCATTTACTAAAATATACAATATAATTTAATAACGAGCGCATAAACCAGCTCAAGTAACGATCGATCGAACATGGCTTTCGAGAGAAAATTTCAGAATGCTGAAAGCGTTATATAAAGGTGGGAGAGTTGGCTGCATAAGATTTTACCAATGCGCTATGGCACAGGTAAACAATAATAGGAAAAGCCGCTCTGCGGATGGATGAAATAACTTCAGGGTTCTTGCGACAAACGCCGGTACCCTGTAACCGATCGCAATGCTGCGTGAAAAGGAACATTGTGTTCAGGAATGGCGGGGGTCTTACGTGCTAACCTGGCCTTGGCTCAGGCTTCGCTACTGCTCTACCCTATAAGAAAAGATGTGCTGGCAACGCCGTGGCTCCATCTTGAGATACGTATATTACGTATAGCAGCAAAACGAGAATATTTTTATAAAATAATATCACATCCGCCAAGCAAAGAATAGTATATTTCATACTATGAAATATGAGTTAATAGCATATTAGCTCTATCAAATTGGGACCAACTCTTGTGTAGCCTGGTAATAAATGTCTATGCTACTAAAAGAGAATATTACTACATCTGTACTTTGACATGTTCGATCTATTCAGTTACTTATAGATAATAAATATTTAAGGAGGGAAAGTATATTTCTATGGACTTAAGAATTTAAATGTCAAATATACTTATAAATACGATCAAGGCTAAATTTAATTCTAAATAAAACTATAAGGTTAAGTTTTTAACTGGTTGATCAAAAGAGCCACATTTCGCATATTAAATCATGTAAATAATAAAAAAAAATAGGATTTCGAAACAGCGCAGAAAGTTGATGCTATAAATAAATTACGCGAAGATTTTCAAATAATATCTTCTTAAAATATACATGAAATTAAGTGCTCACTGTTTCGAAATATTGGCATATGAAATATAATAAGCATTTAAAATAAAATAAGCAAAGAAATATAGACACAACCGCAGTGATATACTTTGAATTAGACCCTTATAATGTACTTTAAATGAAAAGAAAATATAAATAAGTCAGATTATTTAAACTTTAACACATTAAATTTTGATAGCAAGTGACATATTTAAAATATTAAATGGATTTTAAGTTTTGATTACCTTTTAGCTTTATCATTATTTTAAAAAGAAAGTTAGCTAACTTATATAGATATATTTACATAAAGAATTACAGAGAATTACACAGAGCTCTGCAGTTTGAAAAATAAAACTGTACCGGTATTTTATCTGGACTGCAAGTTCTTGGCTGTAGTTTTGATGAGTTTTACCGGGCGGCTGATGGCATCATCTTTCCCATTATGTTAGGCTCATCTCTTCTATCGGCACGATGGTGGTTTAGGCATTTCGACGAGAGAAACTCCGTTCTCCCGCGGAGTAACAGCAACAAGATGCCCGCTTTTAGCCGGACATATTAAACTTTAACAATTGTGAAGACTGGCTGCAATTCTCACTAACAATATGGCTCTCCTCTTGTTAAAAAAATACAGAGTATTTATATGTTTTCCTTATCGGAATCTCCCGCCTCAAGACTCACTAAACTCAGGAATTTAATTAAGTGTTTTTCAATTTATAATTCAGATCTTAGATAACTTATGTTAGAAACATTCCATAAGCTATTATTATAATTAAGATTTTTCGTTGCAAACAATTGTCCAATTTAGATTTAAAAATAACTTAATCTTATCTAAGGGGATTTTAATTAGTAAATTTTTAACTAGTTTTACTTTTTACGAATTCCAGGTGTGGTCGTTAATGACACTTGTTTACAACCAAAAATCTTTTAATTACTTGACCAGCTTTTATTTTTAATCTTACATAGAAACTCTTTCTATTTAAAAACAACCTTTTAACATTTTTTTTAAAACGAAAACATTTTTAACATATTTATTAAAAATAATTTACAAATATATTTTGATATAGCTTTTAAATATATTTTCGAGAAACTTTTCTCTGAAATATATTTAAAACAAGAAATCTTTTAACAATTTTAAAGAAACATTTAATAGTATTTTTAGATAACGGCTTTTACATATTTTAAATCATGTCTTTCTTCTATATAGCACAGCTTATATATCCACATACGAAATTACAATATTAAACAACAAAATAATAATTTACTCTTAACTTAAATAATATAATAAACATTTTTAGAAATCTTAAATAACTTTAGTACGCTATAATTTTACTAATCCTATCTAATTATAGCGTTGGTTCGCACGTAAATATATAATGCTGTTTAGACAGACATGAACTAATTTTAAATTTATTAACATTTAAATAGGTTCGAACTTAGCACAGATGAGAGTGTCATTAGGCTTGATGGTGAAACGGAAAGGGACTGGAGATTTCCGTTTCAATATATATATATATATATATGTTAGAAGGGACTTGAACTCAACCTTTCAAACTCCCTACAACTATCCACTCCATTTTATACAATCAATACACATGACCACATATATGTCAAAAAGATAAATGATCTCCAAAATAAGTATTTTGTGCTGAACCAGCACTCATCATTTGGTCCAGATCACCATCTCCCACACATATATGCAATCAGTGCTCAATTTATATTAAGATAGAAAATCTTCAAACTAATGGATAAACTTCAATCTTCTCTACCTTCCAACTCTTTATCCATCCATATCATTGAAAATCTGATGATGGAACACTCTAAGCTCTTGTTCATGCCAATGTTATTCTCATACTCATGTTGGCTTTAAGTTTAGTATGGACAATATACTTCCATTTGAATATTATATATATGTAATCTTGTAATTAAACATTAATAAATACAGTAACATAAATAAATATAAAATACAACTTTAAAATTTTTTATCCACTTAGGAGTGCTTTCATCTAGCTTTGTAGTCTTTGTCAACTAACTCTAATTCTTTTTTAAGATATCTTCAAACACGCTTTCAAAATCTAGCTTTCCACAATTCATTAATTTTAACATTTGCTGCCTCGCTATTTATTAAATCATGCTTATATTTATATATTAACATAGCTTCCATTATTTTCCTTTTATTATTGCTTTTTTCAATTTGTAATATTTTCACATTATTATAATCAAAATTAAAACCATGTATACATAGCCTATTAAGATCATAAAAAACATATTGAAATGTTATCCATTACAATTTTGTTTAGTTTTTTCAAATCTTTTTAATAATTACAAGTGTTCTTTAGTTCTTTTGTCCAATGTACATCTTAATTTCCCTATATATCTGCTACCCCATTTACATCTCCATTTATATATGATGCAATTTTGATTCATGAATGAAGTTTTAGCTTTTGAATTATATATTATTTTATTTAATCCAGGAGGTATATAAAATGCAATTTCACATACATCTTTATATATTTTCCTTATAAAATTCATTGGTTCGTTTGAAATATATGGTATTGATATACATATTTTTTATTCTTAGTAGAATCAACCTTACTATTTATATCTTTATTTTTATATTTCCTATTAAAATTTTGATATTAGTTGTTTAGCCCATATAAGTCACTTGATGGCATTGTTTATGTGAAAAAAAAACATAATTATAATGTTACTGAGCCAACCTTTTTTTGATTTATCCCATTTCTCTCTCTTTTTTTTATTTATCTGATTTGTGTTTTTATTTTTATATATATATAAAAAAAATCATGTATGAATTAATTATTTTGGATTGTAAACAAACTACTTCATTTTTTTGATTTTGTTTTAACAACACACATTTATTTCGAACAACAATTTGTCTAAATACGACATCACGAAGCACAGCAATGTGCAGGGGAGGAGAGAGGATGGTCTAATTATTCTTTATTCTGAAAAAAAATACTTCTTCCTTTTTTTTTGGCCTTTAAAAAACTTTTTTTTCTTTATTGTCTGATTTCTGGTATTATTTTTATATCAAAAAACTTGTATGAATGCATTATTTTTGATTGGAAACAAATTAGTATTTTTGACAACAATTTGTCAAAGATGGCATTGAAAAGTGTGATAGGGTCTGAGGGAGGGGAAATATGATAGCATGTAGCACTGTAATGTGCAGGGGGGATGTTTCTGGTGGTTTTTCCGATCCAAAGGGTCGGCCCAAAGATGCACTAGTCTAAGCAAATTAACCTTATAAATTCCAAAATGAGCTGCAACCTCAGACATTTGATTTGTCTCGCAACTGTTCTCATGCAAATGTGACTTTTCCTGTGAGTTCTATGAAATCATGCTTGGGCATACCATTTCAAATTTGTTTTCACTTTCCAATCTTTGTAGGGAACCGCAGCATCAGGCTTATAATTATTAGTATGCAATACTATGTCAGGTAGGGTGTAATATCATTACTTGGAATGAAGATTTTAAGAGTTAGGGCCAGTTGAATTCCAGACACTCTCACATGATGCAATAGTGATCTATGAAGTGTGCGTATTTGCATATATTGTCCCGAAGCACATAGTGGGGCAGGCGTCATATTAGGCAGCCTGCAAAGGCTAATCTGAACACAACTGTTCAATAAGATGTAAGTTGGGTCCCATAAATGGCATTTTTATGTGTTTTTTTACATAAACAATGCTGTCAAGTGACTTGTATAGGCTAAACAACTAATACCAAAATTTTTAATAGTATTATATATCAGATGATAATTATATCCAACATTTAATGATTCATTCATATAAATTTCAATATTTTGCCTTTATCTGATGTATACTTACAAATATTGTTGTTTCTAAACAAAAAGGCCTTCAAACCTCTATTTTATGTGATATTAGCACCATTGACTTATATGGAATGTACCATCTTTTTTCTATTGGTTTAATTGTCATACAATAATCTAGCTTGCATCTATTTTTAGTTATCTTATGATCAAGAAATTGAACAAACATTGACTTTTCATCCGTTTTGATCTCTTTTAAACTATCTAAACTATTTAATTCCTTAAACAATTCTTTAATAATATCTGGCTTACCACATATCTATAATATATAGTGATATCCTTTTGATAAATATTTTTCAAAATAATTTCTTCATATGTTGAAATTACAAAATTGCATATTATGAGTGACTGACCAACCATTATCCATTCTATAGAAATCATTATTAAAAACTGCATAAATGTTTTTATCAATAAACTAATGTCTCAACTACAAATTTTATTATTTTCACATAAACATTTTTTAAATTTAAAACATTAGAAATAATTTTAATAAACATTTGATCAATTGATCCGGACATTTCATTCACATCTAAAATACATACAACATCATTATTATCAATAATAACATCACAAATTTTACTGACAAAATCAAATGATAATCATATTGTATATTTTCCAAACCCAAGGATCTCTTGTAACACTATCTCAACTAATCAACACGTTTTATAATAAAATGCCCCTCCGAAATCCACCACTAAACGTAATGGTTCATTCTTTTTATGCAATTTTATATTTGAAAAGATTTTATAATGATGAAGTTATGTCTCAAATGAATAATCTTAAGTTTAAAAAAGTTGATAAAATAAATATAGAAAATTTGCATATTCAATTTATTAATAAAATTTTAAAAAAGTGAAAAACAGTGCGATTGACAATAGTATGTACTATAAGCTTTATTCATCGGTTATTCATGAATGAAATATATGGATCAATTGATTGAATAACATCTATTAATATTATTTCTAATGCATTAAATTTAAAAAATGTTAATATGAAAATAATAAAATTTATAGCTGAGTCATTAAATTTTATTAATAAAAACATTTATGTAGTTTTTAATAATGATTTCTATAGAATGGATAATGGTTGGCCAATGGATCTCCCTACAGTCATTCAAATATGCAATTTTGTAATTTCAACATATGAAGAAATTATTTTGAAAAAGATTTATCAAAAGGATATTATTGTATATTATAGATATGTGGATGACATATTTGTATTTTTAATAATGATTTTTATAGAATGGATAATGGGTCTATTTACAGTCATTCCAATATGCAATTTTGTAATTTCAGCGTATGAAGATATTATTTTGAAAAAGGGGATTTATCAAAAGGATATTGTACATTATAGATATGTGGATGACATATTAGTATGCGGTAAGCCAGATATTATTAAAGAATTGTTTAAGGAATTAAATAGTTTAGATAGTTTAAAATGGATTAAAACAGATGAAAAATCAATGTTTGTTCAGTTTCTTGATCTTAAGATAACTAGAAATAGATGCAAGCCAAATTACTGTATGATGATTAAACCAATATAAAAAAGAGGATACATTCCATATAAGTCAATGATGCCAATATCACATAAAATAGTAGGTTTGAAGTTCTTTTTGTTTAGAAACCACAATCTTTGTAAGTATATATCAGATAAAGACAAAAATATTGAAATTTATACGAATGAATTATTAAATGTTGGATATAATTATCATCTGGTATATAATACTATTAAAAGTTTTAATAGGAAATATAAAAATAAAGATGTAAATAATAAGGGTGATTCTGCTAAGAATAAAAAATATGGATATCAATACGACATATTTCAAATGAACAAGTGAATTTTATAAGGAAATGCATAAAGATGTATGTGAAATTACATTTTATGTATCTCCTGGATTAAATAAAATAATAAATAATGTAAAAGCTAAAACCTCATTTTTAAATCAAAATTGCATCATATATGTAGATGGAAATGTCGTAGGGGTGTATAGAGAAATCAAGATATACATTGGCATTTTTTATGATCATAATAGGTTATGTATATATGGTTTTAATTTTGACTATAATAATGTGAAAATATTACAAATTGAAAGAAACAATAATAAAATGAAAATAAAGGAAGCTATATTAATTTATAAATGTAAGTATGACTAAATAAATAGACAGGCGGCAAATGTTAAAATTAATGAATTATGGGAAGGCTAGACTTTGAAAGCATGCTTGAAGATACTTTAAAAAAGAATTAAAGTTAGTTGACAAAGACTATGAAGCTAGTTGAAGCACTCCTAGGTGGATAAAAGTTTTTAAAGTTGTACTTTATATATATTTATGTTACTGTATTTTTTAATATTTTATTGCAAGAATACGTATATAACTTTGAAGAAATACAGATATCAAATAAGAATATCATTTTATATATATATGACAATAGATGGCGTTCTACCAAAAACACCGTCAAGCGTGTTTACATAAACATCAGAGCAAGCATTCACTATCTAACTTAATTTCTGCCTTCAGATCATGATTTCAAGCTATTTGCTATTGTCAGTGAAGGACAGGAATAAGAAACTAGATCTAAACACAAACTCTGAGTGTTTATGAAACAGTTTCTATTCAGCTTGCAAGCGTGAATCTTTTAGACACGTAATGTCTTGAAACTCAGTATAGTAAGCCAGATAGCTATATGGGTCTGATATCAGTTCAGCATCACCACATAGTAGAAGCCTCTGCAATATATATCATTGCAAGAAAGACCTCAAAGGTACATTTATGAAAAATAAAAACACAAGTTAAAACTTGCTAACGCTTGTATTTATGACAATAGATGGCGTTCTACCAAAAACACCATCAAGCGTGTTTGTTTACATAAACGTCAGAGCAAACATTCACTATCTCTAACACGTAATGTCTTCAAACTCAGCATAGCAAGCCAGATAGAGATAGTGAATGCTTGCTCTGACGTTTATGTAAACAAACACGCTTGACGGTGTTTTTGGTAGAACGCCATCTATTGTCATAAATACAAGCGTTAGCAAGTTTTAACTTGTGTTTTTGTTTTTCGTATATATATATATTTATAATAGGCTTTTATATTGCCATGTAAAATCAAATTATGTTTTTATCCAGTGCTATTGCTTTGCCTATATAATTATTTCTTTGATTTGTTCTTTTCAATGCTCTTCGTTGGAGATGAAAACTTAATTGGAGATAATTTATTTATATTGGTCCATTCCATTTTCAAAGATATTTTTATTGTATGGGTCTACTGGATATTGCAATAATATCTTCTTTATGATTTTGAAACCAATTAATATTTAACTTCACCAAAAATGTTTAAAAATATATTCATTTAAACATGGCTAAATAAATAATTTAAGCTGGAATAATTTAGTCAAAAAAATAAATAATGTGCTAAAAAATAATCTTAAATTCTTTGATGCAAACTCAATTCCACTTAGTATAGAATGCATTTTATCATGTAGCTTCTTTAATTCCAGATTTTTATAATATTAAACATCATGCAGAATAGTTCTCTTCACTCTACTCTAGAACTATATATTTTAGGCTGGAGCTATCAGTAGGTATCAGATAATGTAGGTCTTTAATATTCCTCTGTTGACTTTCTTCATCATTAAGGATTAGGATTCAAAGCTGAAATTAAAGTGCTTATGCATTTAGAAGCTATTTTTTTACCTTTTTATAATATTCACACTAATAGTTATTATTAAGGAAATTAATGTGTTTAAAACTGAGCAAATTCACTTGCATAGCCATACAGATCTAACTCTAGATCAATTTCCATATATTTTAGTAATCTTAGTTTTATATCAACTCAAGAATTTTTTTACTCTGTGGCTAGGAAGATTAATATTAATTATAATATCACTTGATTTCTTTTAGTTTATTTTTATACTTTCAAAAGCAGTTTTCATAACATTATTTTTGAGCTATCTATCATAAGCTTAGGGATATCAGATGGTATATTATTTTGTCCACATCTTCAGACTGGTTTTTATCTTTATCATTAAAAACTTGTATTCACAGCTGGAACTAGTGTATTTATGCATATAGCAGTCATCCTTAAAGTTTTTGAACCTAGGCTAATTCATTTACATAGTTATATAGATTTAATGCCAGATCAGTTTTTATATATTTTAATGAATTCAGTTTTATGCCAATTGTAGACTCTTTTTATTCTTCGATTAGGAAAATTAATATCAGTTAGCATTTATTGATTATTTAAACTTACAGTAGATGGCTTTAGAGTATGATGAAGAGACTGCTCTTGAAAATATTTGAGTAAGATAAGAGAAATCATGTGGTGTTTTGTAAATTATATAAAATAATTTAACATTACATTTTTACTCTGACATTATATACTTTCCCTACCTTTAAAGTTCTGTAGGCTTCTGAAAAATTAATCAACTTAAATTTAATATTCACATTAATAATAATAACTGTTAATTTAATATCTTTATAATAAATAAAAATTTATTGATTACATTTTTTAAAATGTTTTTGCCATCATTTTATTAACATTTAGCAGTTAAATTTATCCTTTCTTCTCCTTTTTTAAACTTCTTTGCAATAAGTTTCTACTAATCTTTTAATGGCAGGATTGTTTAATGTAAATATTTTTTTAAAAGTTATTGATTAAAGTTTGTTTTAGTTTGTTTTTTTTCCAATTTCTATTTTTTAAAAAAATGATCATCGTAAATTAGAGAAGAATTAAATGATTGTTTTCTTGTAGATCAAAGTTACAAACTAAGAAAAAAAAACGTATTTCCACATTAATTACATGTATTAATTTATTTACTATACTTAGTGTATTATTAATTGTACCAGTTTAAATAAAAATATTAATTGAAAAAATCCTGATTCCAAAATAATAATTTCTTGTGCCTGTGATAATTTAAAAGAAAAGTCTGTATTTTGCCTTACTTAACAGCAAATGAATCACTACCAATAATGATCATCATTAACTGAGATTCATATTACATTATGCCAAATATTATTGCTATTTATAGTTTCATTCATCTAACATTTGGTCGCATAAAATTTTGATAATCAATTGCATGGATATTTAAAAACAATTATTACCATTATAAAGAAATAAAATCTTATTTTAATGATCTTATATTTTTATAACTTTGTATTGAAAATGATGAAGATTTTGACAAATGATTACTTCACACTGAAGTTACTCTATCCTCTAATGGCTGCCAAAAGATAATTAATGGGATTTCATGAATTTTTGAATAAAATGCATCAGTGATATCAGCAATATTTTTCAAAAAATAAAATGATATTTATGGTTCCAGTGAAATAACATTTTTTATTAAGCTAACATTTATTTCAAAATATGTGAATGGTATTAATTTCCAAATTGCTTAAGATAGACAAGATTGTTGGAAAGGTTATGATACATTGCAAATTTTTTACAGTTATATAGAAATACCAGACTGTTAGAGACCAGAACTTTTTTTTAATATTAATTCCAAATTGAGTAATGAATCTATTTTTAAACAGTGGAGATATTAATAGACATTTGACAGTAGAAGCAGTTATTGAATTGCTAAATAATGTTCAATGTTATCTAAAATTTAAAAGTTTTTATTAAGGTTTTTCATTGCAAAAATAAATTTTTAGTTATTGTTCTTGTTATGCAGAAAACTTTTATTAAAAGTTATAAATTTTGTTTCCAATATCATATTTAGTTAGACAAATTTTCAATGCTATTTTTCATCTCTCATCAAAGGAGTCATTTGCAAATTTTTGAATGAAAAACTTTTAAACTTCACTTTATCTATTTATGATATTGAACCAGTTATTAATATTCTAAGACTTTTCCACAAAGGTATCCATCACATTAAATATTAAATATATTGAGATGGTTATGTATCTCATGGCATACATCAACATAATAGTTTGTATGCATGTGTATATAGAAAAGTTAAAAGGAAAAGCAGAAACAAACACAAACAAGATATTTTGAAGTTATTTACTATATTACACTAGAATAACAGTTAAGAGTTAAATAATAATTTTAAATTAAAAAATTATTATAAATTAAACATTTAAAAAGGTCTATTTAATGTTTTATTCTAATTTTGATAATTAAAACAAACATGTTTTTATGTTAAAATAGATCATATAGATAATTATAGAATTCCCCTATCTATTTTTAATTAGATTAAGAAATTTTTTATTTAATTAAATACTTTGATTAAATCCTACAAAGTTGTTTTTGAAAGGATTAAGGTGAACTGAAAAGTGTCACTAACTTTTTCAATCAAATAAAAAGATGGGTTTGAATCATTCAAGACACTTATAACAGTTTTACAGAACTATTATTATGTAGTTATAACTGGAGACAAGAAATGGAACTGCTGTTAATGTCACAATGGTAGTTTGAATTTACATGGAAGTAAGGACCAGCTTTTTTGTGATTCATAGCTCATACATGTGTATTTGATGGCATGCCTGAAGTCTACTAATTTATAGTGACTGAATGTCAACAATTATTGGATTTATATCTTTCCCAAAGATGGCAATAATTCAGTCCACTGTTTTGGAATGGACCAGCATACCAAGAAATCCCAGTGATAGTTGGTTTTCTGAAGGATTACCTTGATATTATGATTTCATATGTATGCTGATTAATCTATATGCAAAGAACAATGTTACTGTGGTCATATATATATATAAAGCACAAGCAGATATTAGTTGGTAACATCTATTGAAAAATGAGATTATGTTAAACACTTAGCTTTAAAGTTAAATATTTAAGTTATCAGTTTAGAAAATAAATAACTGGTGTCTATATTAGCCATTTAAAAGAAGGAAAAAAACCAGTGAATAATCATTTGGTCTCCTGACCATTTCTTCCCATTAACATTTATGGATGATTTATTCTAGTTTTGATTAATTAAATATTATAAAAGAAGAAAAAAAACCAAAGAGTTTTTAAAATAATTTTTGAATAATCTTTTTTAAAAAGATCTTTACAATTAAAAGTAATTTGAAAAAAAAAAAAAAAAGGAAAAGAAACTTTTAGGCAGAATTTTTCAAAGAAAAAAAACTTTTTTTTAATCTTTTAAATGTCATTTGGCAGATGTAATTATAATTAGTAATATAAATATTTTATTTAATAAGTTTATTTATTAACTAATGAAATATCATTAGAATATAAACATCAGTGTGTGCACACACATTAGAATAGATACCCATAAATATTAAAATCAGTCGTCAACCACATTATACTAAAATTAATTATTTATGTATCATTAAATTATGATAACTTACTTTATTATTATATGACAATATAAATATTTTACAACACTTCTTTGTGATTATATAGGTGCGTGTCATGTAGACACATATTTATACTAAAATCAGTGGAACATTATGAATTATTAAAATGAATTGTTTTTTTTTCTATACAGGCATATATAGATGTGTTTTATG
The DNA here is from genome assembly GCA_028023455.1 of Epiperipatus broadwayi. Lineage (NCBI taxonomy): Eukaryota > Metazoa > Onychophora > Udeonychophora > Euonychophora > Peripatidae > Epiperipatus > Epiperipatus broadwayi. The sequence continues at coordinate 4,987,467 of JAQFVV010006241.1, read as the reverse complement.
TAAACCTATTGAGATATATGTAAATTACAATGTAATGGCTTTTTTTTAAATTTTAATCAAAATCAGAATGCCAAATTTATATTTATGGCATACTTAACAGATCTTAATTTAATTTTATTGTCACTAATAAATTTATATTTCATTGTTTAAATTATTCCAGTGAATTTATTTAATCCTAGATTAGGTTTAAAACATATGTTAATATTATTTCTTGTTCACAGTCATAGTTATAGAGCTCTTGCTCACTGAACTGGATTCATGCATAATGATCAGTTATATGGATTGGGGTTTATGTTTAGTGTTTTGGATATGCAGTTGATGATGATTTAATTATTCCTCTAATGCTGGATGGTGCAAAGGGACATCCTTTAAAGCCCATGCACTACATTTTATTTAGTTTTTATTATTAGAAATTAAATTTATAGTTCATAAGTACATTAATGGTATTAAGTGGCTAGAGGGCATTGATGATGATCAGCATGTTTTAGTATCTCAACATTATTTGATTTTTATGTATATATTCTGATGGATTAGCATCTGAGTCTGTGCATCCAAATTATTGTTTATGTGTTGCTGCCCTAAGTTTGGCAGTAACTAAATAATTAGCCTGACTATAGTGGAGCACTTTCAAATCCAGTCACAAATTTGATTGTTGATTTATTTTATTGTTGCTCATTTATGATTATGAATGTTGGGTGAACATATAGTTAGTTCTTTACTTATTTCTCATAATATTTATGCTCATTATATTCATATGTATTCCTTTTGATTCATTAACTGGGGTTGATGATAATGATTTTCCATCACCTCACATTCCCCCCTGTTTCTCCACACCATTACAAATACATATAACATTTTAATTATATATGTGCTCCAATAGTCTGATTTAAGCCAGTTTCTTACTCTTTGTGCTAGCCAGGTAAAATCAAGCACTGGAAACATTTTAAAAACCTTCTTTTGTGGATTTTGTGGATATTCTAGATATTCTTGGCTAGATGACATGCAGGAATCATCCAATACAAATAAAATTATCCACAGAAGATGTGTTTGCTTCTTGTAGTTTATGGAGGGGTTCAACAGTCTGGAAATACGACTGCACATTGTATATTTTGTACTCTCTTAGTCTGACTATTGGTATGAATAATAGGTAAAAATATTAATCATATTTAACTCATCTGCTTAAAATAATGAAAATATTTATTATTAATTTGTAAATAACAATTTAATTTAAATATAGGACATGTTATTGTAATTAGTGTCTTTTTATAATAATAATCTTATTTTATTTCTCTATTTTTAATAAATGTGTAAAAAATTATAATTTTTTTTTATAAAACAATGACTGTAATGAGTGATAATTTCTGAACATTATAATTGATTATGAAAGAAATTCAAATGGGAAATATTCAAGGAATTCATTTTCCAATGATCTTCAGATGTCCATTTTTACAATATTTTTTTTTCAGTTCTGAATGCTGTATGAATCTCAAATAAACAACATTAAAACATTTAATACTAATTATAGAATAATATATAACAAGATTTGGTATAAAAATGTGATATAATTAATTCATTTGTTATTAATAATATTCTTATGTTATAATGGTTAGCATGTCTTTTTATCGTAGATACAGTTCATTCGGATAAAAACTGGGAATTTTTTATGTAGTAGATTTTTCCTAAGCAAGTTAAGTATTTTTTCATATAGTTAGCAATATTCATAATATAATTAGTCATTCGATTATTAGTCAGTAACTGTGGGATAAAAAAAAAAGGCAAAATCTTTCATTATCTAGCAATTAATATAGTTTCCTTCTTCATAATTTTTCTATGGATGAATCTAGGGAAGCTTTTGACTTGTAATCTACTATTTAAAGTTGTGTTATTATATTTTAATATTAATTACTTATGAGCCTCCCTCTATTTATCCTTTCACATTTTTTTTTTAATATTATAATTTATAAAAATATAACACTTTATCTCTGAAACTGTAATATAAGGAAATGAATACAAGCAATATATTGAGAGAAAAGCTTTATTAGTGCAGACAATTATGAAGTGCTTAACATGCTTATGACTGGATTGATTCATAGATGCAGAAGCTTTGTTCTCAATACATTGTTTGTATTGATTACTTATACAATTTATACAATAACAATCATACCATTTACAACTTTCTTAAACACTTTATCAATACTATTTTTTATATCAAAACTAACAGTTTCAACTGTCCCCTGCAGTCATCATCAGAGCTCTTTACAACCTATTTCTAAAAACCCAACTGACAAAAAATAAAAAAAATAATAGTGATAAAATGTTTAAGAAAATTGTAAATGGTATGATATGTTAAAGTAGAAATTAATATATAGGAAAAGGAAGAAGTAGAAGAAAATTATATTGCAATAACAATAATGTCAAATTTATGAATTATTTTGCAAATTTTTTTATTTTTATTAGTTGTTGAATAATTAGCCAAATTATTACAGAAATGTTTTTATTATTATTATTATTATTGATATTTTAAGCCATACATATGATTATATTTATTGTAAATCTAAATAAATTCTTGCCAATGTTGTCAATAATTTTAATTAGAACTTGTTAAACAAAAAGAATCTGTGACTGTGATTATTGGAATACAGTATATTAAATTTAGTTTGTAGAAGTTGCCACTTTTTCTTGTGTTTTATTTAAATGAATCATTGATTTCAATATCTTTTACCTAAAATATATCAGTATGGCATACCCATATATAAGTACATAATCGTGATTTCTTAACATTATTTTTTTATAAATATGTTTTTTTTATTATGTTATTCACTAACAGTACTATGGTATCTAGTATAAAGATCTACCCATTCTTATCTAGAGAGTGAACAAAGAAAAATAATTTTTAGCTCTCTTCTCAGCTGGACTTGCTTGATGAATATTGTCTTCTTCACTATTTTCCTGTAGATGAATTCTGGAGCTACTTTTTTGTCATGCAATAAGCTATTTGAAGGTTGTTTTATCTGTTATACAATGATATTAGTTCTATCATCTTTAAAACACAAAGAAAATCATTATTTAATTGGTTTTTATTCATAAAAATTTGAGCTAAATTTAAGATAGTTATTATGTCTGTAGTTATCACATAAAAAAATAAATTGCTATAAAGTCACCTTTATTCTTTTTACACTATTTAAACAGATACTTAGCTCCAGTAATAGTAATGCTTAGTTTTTGTATAAGAAAAAAGATGATTATTGAATATATCTTTACAAATTCAAATTCTTTGCTAATATTACCCAATAACAATAAATTAATCTGGGAATTTGGTTAGTAGTACCAACCATTGTCTATAGATTATTTAAAATTATAATAGATGCTTCTAGATTAGAGTAATAAAATGGATTATTGCTATTAAAGAATACTTCTAATGATTCAAGCGGTGTATTTTTGATGATATATAAGGTTGGGTAGTAGAATAAGCCAACTTTTTTTATATTTCTGTGCTTTATCATTATCATTAATTTATGGTCTTAATCTATTAATAATAATGATATAATTTTAAGAGTTTTTTCTTGGAATGTTAATTGTAGCTCTGAGATTTGATCAGCTTGAGCAATTTTAGTTTTTTTTCGATTTTGATTTATTTTCTCTCTCTACTTCCTCAGAACTTGAGCTAGAAGTTTTTGTTTTTCAAACCAACTATTACTTGTTTATCTGTTTATCATACATTTTTTAGAGCAGATTATTATTATGTTGAAGATGTAATCATTATATGTAGAAAAATCCCCATCTTATTCTTATTAAACTTGCACTTTTATTACTAATAAGATGTTTATTTTGATGACATTTTAATACTCTTAACATCATTCTTTTCAATTTTTCCTCTCCAAAGTCTAAAAAATTGTGGTTTTTGTTACACAACATTTAATAAATCAAGGAAGTATGATTAAATAAAGTCTTTTAGAAAACAGAACTAAAACCAAAGTACATTATAAATGGTAGTTTTGTTTCACATTAAATCTTTGATGATATTACTATTTTTAAATGTTTGCTTCTTATGTTTAAATCCATGAATAAGCATAATTTCTAATTTTTCTCATATAAATAGTATATAGAAAATAGTATTTATAAGTTTTGTGTTTGACTAATTTATTTTATTTTTAATTAAAGGAAATTTCACTTCTTGATGTCAGGAAAGAAATAAATTTTTGTCATAGAGTAAAAATTCCCATTATTGGTATTATAGAAAATATGAGTGCTTTTGTATGTCCTTCATGTAAGGTAAGAAATTACAATATTGTTACAATATATATTTGCATGAGTTTATATATGTATGTAACACATATAACCATGATACCCAAACTTACATATAACAAATGTGGTTCAAATTTTAATCATACTGAAATTACATGTTTATACATTAAATAATTAGGTAGTGATAAGCTTTAATATTTAAATAAAGGTTTAAAGAGAAATAAAACAAAAAAGAGAAAAGGATAGTAGCAATAATAAATCAAAGAAAAATATATAATATTCATAGGAGAGGGGGCTTCAATTGGTAGTACCATCTAATAGTTGCAAATTAAATGGTTACGTTTTAATTATTTTGCTCAAATAATTCTCCATTCATAGGAATTTTTCATTGTGAATTAAAAGTTAGTCTGCATAGCTGGATTGGAGGAGCATGAAACCCCCCAGCCCTTTATATTCACAAATTTCTACCATCAATAAAAATAAAAGTATTGTTTAATAATTCTTTTTCTGCCAATAATCGGAGTGAAATAATGGAAATTTTAATTATGATATATTTAATATAGATAGTTCACAACAGACTTTAAAGGAAAATTTAAGTGTACATACTAAAGAACCTGCTTATGAATATGTAGAAAAAAAACTTATAGTGAGATAACAATAGAATTCAACAAAACTATGCCAATTCATTATTTATTTCTTTTTAAAAATTCTTTATAGAAAAAACAATAATATTCTGATCCATATATTATATTTTATCAATTTCTAATAGCAAACTTTAAACAACATCTCACAAAAACAAAAGCAGATGAAAATACATATAAAATATATATCCATCTCAAGTCAAGATATATTTTATTGGAATTCAATGACCATGTATAAATGACAAAACATCCATAAGTTTTTTGAAAATCGATTTTTGGTTTATATAAAACCCCTATAACAAATTAGAATCATTGTTCCATATATAATAGTATCTGATTTCTATTTATTAGAAAAAAATTTGTAATACATTATCAAATGTTACAAAGGTAATTGTCATTACAAACAAAGTTTTCAGCAATATACCAACTCTACATAATATTGAGAATATTTTATGCATCATGTTTGAGAAAAGTCTTCAATATTTTAATTACCAATAGAGGCATATTATCAGAAGCTATCCACATATAGTATCATTCAGTTGTAAACAAAAACAAATAAACCAACCATAATAAAGAGATCTAATTATCACTTCTATTCATAAAGAAGCAACTCAATAAGAAACATGCAACATAGTTTAACCAAATATTAAATTAAAATGGTTTAACTAGAAATTATTAACACAGTATGATGAAAATAAGAATGAATAAAAAATTGATTAATTATACAATAAAACAATATAAGAAATAAAGATTTTTTTAAACTTGCATTGGTATCTGTAGAAATCAAAATTACTCCAAATAAAACCCCAAAGAATTTAAAATCTAATAATAGCACAAAAGCAACAGAAAATTGATCATCCACAAAAAATGATACTAATGTAAAGGCTAACAAATAATCAATATGTACCTTTTTCAAATACTCTTTAAACACCTGGGTCTCTGTAAATAAATCATCACTGCTTGAAGATATGCCAGTCTCTTCATGAAGAGCTGCTATAACCTTAATCCTAATAACATAACATCAATAAAAGTGAAGTTCATCAGTCTCTCCTGATCAAATTGTAATAAAAAATAATGAACATCCAAAGCAAATAATTATTATAAATAAAAATATAGATCTTAAATGATTGATAATTTGTGAATAAAATCAGTAGAACTAACATTTAACATAATAAATCACAAATAAATGGCTCAGCTGTGCAAAATCCTGACACATAACTTAATCAAAAATATATATAATTATGGACAAATTTTAACGTTGAAATTTGATCATTTAAAATAAGTATGAAAACATATCTGGATTGTGTATAAAATATTTATAAATATGTGGATTATGTATATATATCTTTTTTTTTTAACAATTGATAATTTAATTGTAATGCTAACAATATCTCTAAATATTGCAGCCATTAATAATTGGATATGTAATTTTTCAAAAAGATTGCACACTTTTTACAAATCACTAGTAACTAATATATGTATATAAGGTATAGGGTATATGAGCACAGACTTTCACACGACCCACCACTTTCCACTCTATCTCATAACACTGATACACTTTAACACATATATGTCAAAAAGATAAATAATCACCAATATATGTATTTCATGGAAACCAGCAATCATCAGTTGGTCCGGATTATCATCTCTACACATATATGCAATAAGTGCTCAAATGTATATTAAGATAGCCAATCTTCATACTTTAATGGACAGGTTTCAATCCATTCCACACTCTGACACTTCAACTGTCCATGCAATTGAAAATTTGATGATGGACAAAGGCCACCCATATATATATTTGTAACTGGTCAATTGGAATCCATAATACATCGTTCTTCAAATAATAATATCTTTCAAAAATATTAATGCTGTTAGGATATATTTTGTTCTCTGCAGATACTGGGCTCTTTATATCCAATCATAATCTATTCTCTTCATTCAGAATCTATCCTATGACAAACATATGTTAATACATTATTTCATTTTTCTCTAACCGTTATTTGTTTTCTTTAGTACACATATTAATCCTACAATATTTGCAAACATTTCAACAACACTAATTCCTACTCTTTTTCTGACCATACAGCTCTTACAAAAACACTAAATATGCACTTATTATATATATATTAAACTGGATGCTTTATCCGCATCAAAAATTCCATCACGAAATTAAAACTAACTTTTATTTTTATAAAGTTTTTAAAAGAAAATTATTTAAAAGTTTTATATGTTATAGCGCACATACTCATTTATATTTTAAAATTCTGTGATTTTACTTTTCAATAGATTTTAGTTTAAAATAATTTTCTTTTGATCTTGTTTTTTTTTTTCACAGTAATTAAAAGCAAGCAAAGTTTAATCTATTTGAAAAAGCATTTTAATTTTAAAAAGTTTTGATTATGATCAAGTTTCTTTTTATTGTTGATTTTAATCTATTTTCAAAAGCTGAGACTTATTTTTACATTTATTTTTTTAAAATTAATTTTGAATAAGATAAGAGTCCTGGTTAGATGTTTTTTTAAATTAAGAATAAGTGGGAGATGGAGATTTACCCAGGAAAAACTTCTAATTAAAGATGACTGGGAGATAACAATTCACATAAATAACTCTGGGTTTTTGACTGATTTTTATTCTGCTTATTATTATTATTCTGCTCATTATGAGTATTGATTTAGCGTCTTATTATTCTGTTGGTGATACCTATTTGGATTGCTGTGCTGCCTTGTATTTAAAGATTGCTGTTCGCGTCTTTATATCACAATTGCTGATAGTATATGCTTGCTGTCTGCTGATAGGAAATTCTGCTGATATCATATTACTGACTATTATTTGCTAAATAGTGATTGTCCCTGCAGAATGCCAAAACTACATTCCATGATAAACCTTCTTTACAATCTGCAGTGCTAAACCTTGCCAAAGATGAACCCCGGAGCTTCATAATTGTGCCTTCAAGAACATGACCTAAGAAACCTAGTCCAGAACTGATCCAAAGATTGCCTCCAGACCCCAGAACATATAAAAGTAAATCAAAATCTTTGTAAGGAACCGTATATAAACCTGGACTTTGCATATCCCACTGGAATTACTCTATGGACCATCTAAAGCCTGAAAGGTAACCGAACTTTTGCATATTGAAACCAGGGCTTAAATCTCTGTTAAAGTCTCAGCTTAATTATAAAAGAAATCTGTTTATAATAAGTTTTGCATACTCAGTTCAATATCTTTATTTTATTATGTATTTTATTTATAGTGTGTATGGGAGTCTTAGTTTTAAGATTTCATATTTTAAATTTATTTATCCAGGAGTGTATTGTGAGTTTCTATTTTATATACTTAGTGTTTTCTCTTTTTACATTACTAACCCTTGATAAATGCTTGGGCAGATATTAGTAATTTTCTTTTAACTCATCTGTCCTTTATTCTTTCATTATAATTAATTTAATCAATCATGGTTTGCATTTCCTGGAGACCGAAAATCTTTTGGCTAGTGGTTTATCGAATATATTGTTCTATTTTTCTTAGGGAGATTTTGTTTTTCCTATGTTTCATATTAGGCAATACTGTAATCTTTTCTTGTATTGGAATCAACCTTGATGATCTTGAACGTGATCATTTATGGGATGCTCTACAGACATATGACATTTTTAGTCCCAATGTTTCTTTTCCAGGCTAAGGAAAGCTTGTCTGTGCTGTTTCATTATATTCCCTACAATTCCCTTTATTTTGAAATCTCTAAATGGGGAAACTGGAATCTGTTTTTTATATAAATCACTAGCAGGAAGACATTATAAACCTCTTTTTAAATCTTAGATGAGAAAACGAACTTATCTGCCAGGGTGTTTAATGTTTTCAATACTCTTGTACACTCTCTGGTAAATACATTAGAGAAATCTAGGTCAAACTTTCATATTTTATTTGTCTGGGATTTATTATTGGTAAGTTTAATAAATTATGAAATTATTTGAAATTATTTTGGCTGACGTTTGTCTCTATTCTTTTCTCAGTTGTCTGAACAATGTTAAAGATCTCTTTCTCTCCCTGGATCTAGCTGGTAGCATTCATCATCATCAACTTTTGGATCACTTTAAATTAAATTTTCTATGTGATGTACTGTGCCTTCTCCTTAAACAGAGTCAGGAATCTCTCAGCAATTATGCCCAGAGAAACCTGCTAGCCACTTTACCTTCCCTTTCCATTCCCCACCCTAAGTTTCCCATAATCTGCTCCATCCCATTTCCACAACATAATCTTTGTCAACTCTATGACCTTTATATCTAAATCCCCCTTATCTTTTCACAAACCCAGCACAAAAACCAATAATCCACTTTCTGTATAATCACTTTGTTCATATTTATTCTTCCATAACTTCATTATTTGTACCCTTTCTGCTTTCAAGCATTTACATTCCATTAACAGATGCCTAATATTTTCTATGCCTTCCTTACACAATTTGCAGACTAAATCATCCATATTTTTCCATTTACATGTATATTCTCTTGTTGCTAAAGATCCCGTTCAAGCCTTAAACAATAAACTACTTTCCTTGCTATTATCATAAAATTAATTCACACCCAATGTTCCATTTACTTTTATATATGTTTAAACTCTTTTTACTCTCCATACTAGTTCTCCAACTACTTATTCTTTATTAATGCATCTATTCTTCTATCCCATTCCCTACCACTATAACACTCAACAATCCTCCTAACACAATCATCCCATCTTTTGTACAAGTATACTGATATAAATTCTTTATCCAAATCTTCTGCACACCACATTACCTTTCTCACCCATCTTGTTGCCTGCCCTTTACTCGTAACCCAATTAAATACTATTTTGGCTATTCTTTTATTATCCATAAACTGCAACCTACCAAACATTTTCATTTTACTTTTTGCATCTCTCATATAAAAACTTGACCATCCCATTTCTCCTTGAATTGCCTCCCTTGCTGTCCACATATCTGCATCCAATGCATGTCTTCCTACTTCCCTTTGTACTTTTTCTAAGTAATCTAATACCCCTTTACTAACACATAACGCATCATTACCATATGTTAACCCTGCTACTGCAACTCCCTTCCATACAATTCTAGCTACATCATATTTATTATATGAAAACACTGTTAATTTCTTTATCAATCTCTTTCTTTTCTTTGCTTCATTTATCAATTTTTTCTCCCATTCATCCAAGCAATTTTTCTGATTACTTAAGATGATTCCCAAATAACTATATCTATTCACCACACTTAACTTTATATCCCCCAATAAAAATTCTACGTCTTCTCTTTCCCCAGTATTAACCATCATTATATTTGATTTTTCTTCACTAAATTTAATCCCCATCTCTTTACCCACCCTTGCGCATGTCCTCAGCATAACTTTCAGATCTTCTCTTCTTTCTGCACACAAAAAGACATCATCCGCAAAAAAAAAAAGACCCAACAAAATATATACTTCCTTGCCATCTATTAATGGTATCTCTGTCCCTCTTCCTAGTCTTTCTATTGCTCTGTCCATTTCACTCAAATACAACAAAAACAAAATAGGAGACATAAGGCATCCTTGCCTTAGTCCCACCCCATTTTTAACTTTAACTGATTCTATATTCCCTAATTGATATGTATAGTAATTATTTTCATATAATTTCTTAATAATATCCACCAAAGCTTCATCCATTCCCAAATTTTCTAAACTTATCCATAATCTATGTCTATTTACTCTATCATACACCTTCTCTATATCTATAAAACTCATATATAACTGTCTACCTGAATTCCTGCTTATATCCATAAGTTGTGTAACTATAAATAAACTATCTCCTATACGCTGTCTGATCTAAACCCTCCTTGAACTTCCCCCATTACATTATTCTCTACCATCCATTTTGCAACTCTTCAGCTACATATGAGAAAGCTTTGTATAAAACTGATGTTACCATTATCGGTCTATAATTGTTTAACTTTCTATGATCCTTGCCCTTTTCTTTAAATAATAATCTTATTCTTGTATTACTTCAACTACCTGGAAAAGCTCTCTTCTGTGCCATCTTATTGAAACAAAGATAATAGCTTTACTTTTGCCCTATGTCCTAAATTCATTACCATCTCTGCTGCCCATCCAGCTAAACCTCTTGCTTTTCCACTTTTCAATTTCTTCCCTGCCTCATTCATATCTATTTAATATTCTCTCTAAGTCTTCTCTAGAGCTACACTCTATTCCCTCATCATCTAGTAATACTATCTCTCCCCTCCATTTCTTCTTTTAATGTAATTCCAAAATTTTTTACTCCCATCTCCTTCATTTTTATTAATATCCTCCAACAATTTACTATTCAATTTCATTCTCTCTCTATAATTATCTATTTTAGCCAATTTCTTCTTTTCTAAGTATATTTCTTCAATAATTTGCTTATATATGCATCATTATTTTAAAGTATTTGATAAGTTTATGAATTTAGGATCTAGAACACCTATAATGATTATGAAATAGATTGATTTTATGTTATGCATGTTGAATGAAGTAATTTATTACTCATTTATTATATATATGTTTGTGCTTATTAATTATTGTTTTATAATGAATTTTATTGATGAATGCTTTATGCTAAAAGTTGATGTAAATGGAATGATATTATCATGTATATAAATATGAAAATTTTCTTAATGTTTAATTGCAGTATAAATTTTATTATCTATATAATATTCCATGTGATAGACATTGTATAAAAAAGATTAATCAAAACTGTTTTCGGTATATTTGTAAAAATAAAACAGAAGTAAAAAAAAAAATCAGAATTTTCTTGCACATAATTTTTGATATTGTCTCCTAGTTTAAATCAGCATTAGCCTGGCTTTGGTTTGTTTTTTAAAATAAATAAAAAAATGACATATGAAAATTGGTTTATCATACACCATTTTCTTTATTCTGTAGCAAACAGGAAATCAAAACTACTTAGAGGTGTTACACAAAATCATTATTTATATGCAGTAATATCTAAAATATATTCAAATTTCCAAATAATATTGTTTTTATTTTTTTTTAAAATAATTTGAAATTCGCCATTCACAATCTTGGATATGGATAATTTTATAAATATAATAATGATTTCATATTGCATTAAAAATCAATGATGAATCTATACCCTTAATATCCTCAGGCTCATTAAAAAAACAAAAAAAGGAGGGTGGGAGTAATAATGTTCTGCTTTTCTTTCAAAGTTCAAACTTGGAAGTCAGATAATTTTATTGGAAATATTTTTCCTGTAAAGGACCTAATAATCTGGATCTTTGAAAATATCTAGGGTGAAATTATTAATTTTTGTTAATAAAAGTTAAATTTATAGACAAATAAATAATATGATATGATCCTCTTACTTATATTAATCTGTTTTAGACAACAGTTCTTTTTATAGCTGTAACATAACTAAATGAATAATTAGTACTCTTGCAATAGAAATAGATTCTCATGAACAATGTTTAATTCATCCTTTTTTTCTGCAGAAATATGTAGAACAAAATTAATTTCCCAGAACTGATTTAAGAATTATTTGTATCATTAAACGTCCATTGATTATTGACTTATGTAGTTTTACATTTAAAATGGGGAAGAAAATGATAGGTCACTGCATTCTAAGCATTATTACCATAATTTTTATTTGTATTTAAAAAATAATTCTTTATTCATACAAAAATGTAACACTATTATAGCTAGATAGACATCATGACTTAAATAAAACACATACATATGTATATATTAAATGTTTTTTGATAGAATGAATAATTTTTGTCGTAATAATTATTGTTGTGTGATTACATGTACCTTTGCATTAAGTTTTATTTGAGTGATGTAAATATTTTGAAATTAGGATTGCAAATTGATCCATTATTTTTACTAGAATTTTATAACAAAGATGTAATTTTTTTTAATTATCTTTTAGACAGTGTCTGAAATTTTTCCTCCTACCACAGGTGGAGGCGAAAAAATGGCTATTGATCTTCAGATTCCATTTTTAGGGAAACTTCCTTTAGATCCTCATATAGGTAAAATTTCTGTTAATATATATGTAATATGAATTTATAATAATAATTTAATATTTTTTAATTGATATATGGGAAGTTATTGTTTTCTGCTAATTAGGATTGAAAAAAAACATCAAATATTGAATTATCCAATAAATCAAATTGCCTTAGAAATATACTACTAAAATTTAATTGGGGCAGTAGCACAATTAACTAAAAATGATTATTTTTGCATATTGATAAGTATTATATATGTATGTTAATTTTAACATTCTCATAGGTAAGTGTTGATTTCATACTATTATTTTCAGATTTCATGTAATAAATAAAATAGCTAAATAATTGACATTTCAGTACAATAACAAGCTTATTCTTTCTCAAATAGTATTATGAAATCATAATCTACATATGTATATTTTTAAAAAATTCCTTTATACACAAGTATATTTATATAAAAACAAACAAAAAATATGCATTACATAAATTTAAAAATGTATGAAAGTTGAAATTTTCATACATTTTTATTTATCACTAATTATATAAATTAAAAAAAAAAAAAACATTCAAAAAAGCTAAAGTTCAATGTGAATATGCCATTGCTCACTAGTTGTGAGGCTTTATCATATTACAATCATGTATGTATTTTATGATCAATGTATCAATATTTTGAGACTTATCTTTTAATTAAAAATAGTTAGATATTCATTTTCTATTCGTTTTTGAATAATGGTTGAATTAAATATAAGTTAGCTATTTGAAAAAATCCTGGATTTGCCTGGAAAATTTATATGTGATGCGATGCATTATGGCTTCTTCTTTCTTGGATTCAGAAATCTCTCAGCCACTATGCCCAGAGAAACCTGTTAGCCACCTTTCCTTCCCTTTCCATTCCCCACCCTAAGTTTTTCCCATATTCTCTATTCTGTTCGATCCCATTTCTACAACATTATCTTTGTCCATTCTATGGCAATTATATCTAAATCCCCCTTATCTTTTTCCAAACTCAGCATAAAAACCAAGAACTCATTTTCTGTATAATCACTTTGTTTATATTTATTCTCCCACAACTTCATTATTTGTACCCTTTTTGCTTGTTAGCATTTACATTCAATTAATGGATGCCTATTATTTTTAGTGCCTTCCTTACATAACTTGCAGACTAAATCACCAACCTTTTTCTATTTATGTGTCTATTCCCTTGTTGCTAACAATCCTGTTCAAGCCTTAAACAGTAAACTATTTTCTTGCTATTATAATAAATTCTGTTTACTTCTATATATATTTAAACTCCTTTATTCTCCTTACTAATTCTCTATCTCTCCAGCTCCCTATTTTTTTTATTAATGCATCTATTCTTCTATTCCATTCCTTGTCACTATAGCACTCAACAATTCTCCTAACACAATCATCCCACCTTTTGTATAAGTATACTGACATAAAGTTTTTATCCAAATCTTCTGCATACTGTATTACCTTTCTCATCCATCTTGCTGCCTGTCCTTTACTCATAACCCAATTAAATACTATTTTGGCTATTCTCTTATTATCCATAAATTGCAATCTACCGAACATTTTCATTTTGCTTTTTGCATGTCTCATATAAAAACTTGATCATCCCATTTGTCCTTGAATTGCCTCCTTTGCTGTCCACACATCTGCATCTAATGTATTGAAACGATAACTTTCCAAGCCCCTATCGTTTCACCATCAAACCTAATGACACACTCATCTGTGCTAAGTTCGAACCTATTTAAATGTTAATAAATTTAAAATTCGCTCATGTCTATATAAACAGTATTATATATTTGTGTGCAAACAAACGCTATAATTAGATAGGATTAGTAAAATTATAGCATACTAAATTTATTTGATATTTCTAAAAATGTTCGTTATATTATTTAAGTTAAGAGTAAATTATTCATTTTGTTGTTTAATATTGTAATTTCGTATGTGGATATATAATCTGTGCTATATAGAAGAAAGACATGATTAAAATATGTAAAAGCCGTTATCTAAAAATAATATTAAATGTCTTTAAAAATTGTTAAAAGATTTCTTGTTTTAAATATATTTCAGGGAAAAGTTTCTCGAAAATATATTTAAAAGTTATATCAAAATATGTTTGTAAATTATTTTAAATAAATATGTAAAAAGGTTTGCGTTTTAAAAAAATGTTAAAAGGTTGTTTTTAAATAAAAAGAGTTTCTATTATATGTAAGATTAAAAATAAAAGCTGGTCAAGTAATTAAAAAGATTTCTGGTTGTAAACAAGTGTTATTAACGACCACACCTGGAATTCGTAAAAAGTAAAACTAGTTCAAAATTTACTAATTAAAATCTCCTTAGATAAGATTAAGTTATTTTAAAATCTAAATTAGACAATTGTTTGCAACGAAAAATCTTAATTATAATAATAGCTTATGGAATGTTTCTAACATAAGTTATCTAAGATCTGGATTATAAATTGAAAAATATTTAATTAAATTCCTGAGTTAAGTGAGTCTTGAGGCGATAGATTCCGATAAGGAAAAGATATAAATACTCTGTTTTTTTAACAAGAGAGACGGCCATATTTTTAGAGAGAATTGCAGCCATCCTTCACAATTGTTAATGTATAATATGTCCGGCTAAAAGCGGGCATCTTGTTGCTGTTACTCCGTGGGAGAACGGGGTTTCTGTCATCGAAATGCCCAAACCACCATCATGCCGATAGAAGAGACGAGCCTAACATAATGGGAAAGATGATGCCACCAGCCGCCCAGTCAAACTCACCAAACCAACAGCCAAGAACTTGCAGTCCAGATAAATAATACCAGTACCGTTTTATTTTTCAAACCGCAGAGCTCTGTGTAAATGTAAATATATCTATGTAAGTTAGCTAACTCTCTTTTTAAAATAATTATAAAACTAATATGTACCCAAAACTTAAATCCATTTAATTAATATTTTAAATATGTCAATTGCTATCAAAATTTAATGTGTTAAAGTTTAAATAATCTGACTTATTTATATTTTCCATTCACTTCAAAGTAAATTATTTAGTTTAAAGTTATATCACTGCGGTTGTGTCTATATTTCTTTGCTTATTTTAAATGCTTATTATATTTTATATGCCAATATTTCGAAACAGTGGACACTTAATTTCATCTTTTTAAGAAGATATTATTTGAAAATCTTCGTGTAATTTGTTTATAGCGTCAACTTTCTGCGCTGTTTCGAAATCCTATTTTTTTTATTATTTAAATGATTTAATATGTGAAATGTGGCTCTTTTAATCAACCAGTTAAAAACTTAACCTTATAGTTTTATTTAGAATTAAATTTAGCCTTGATCGTATTTATAAGTATATTTGACATTTAAATTCTTAAGTCCATAGAAATATACTTTCCCTCCTTAAATATTTATTATCTATAAGTAACTTAATAGATCGAGCATGTCAAAGTAGCATAGACATTTATTATCAGGCTACACAGGAGTTGGCCCCAATTTGATAAAGCTAATATGCTATTAACTCGTATTTCATAGTATGAAATATACTATTCTTTGCTTGGCGGATGTGATATATTATTTTATAAAATTATTCTCGTTTTGCTGCTATACGTAATATACATATCTCAAGATGGAGCCACGGCGTTGCCAGCACATCTTCTCTTATAGGGTAAAGCAGTAGCAAAGCCTGAGCCAAGGCCAGGTTAGCACGTAAGTCCCCCGCCATTCCTGAACACAATGTTCCTTTTCACGCAGCATTGCGATCGGTTACAGAGTACCGGCGCTTGTCGCAAGAACCCTGAAGTTATTTCATCCATCCGCAGAGTGACTTTTTCTATTATTGTTTACCTGTGCCATAGCGCATTGGTAAAATCTTATTTCAGCCAACTCTCCCACCTTAACATAACGCTTTCAGCATTCTGAAATTTTCTCTCGAAAGCCATGTTTGATCGATCATTACTTGAGCTGGTTTATGCGCTCGTTATTAAGTCATATTGTTTTTAGTAAATGAATTCATGATCAAAGTTCAATATAATTATTTATATAACAGCCACAAATGTAATAGGATTTGGCTTAACTAGATTTATAGACATAACGTAGTGATTGATTATGTATTAATTATAAAGCAACTCATAATATGGGCATATGTTAAACCCATGTATGAAAATTAAATGAAATTATTTATATAAAGCTATTTTGAATTGTATATAAAAAGAGAATGTGTTCTCTTATCCACCCAATGTTTGCGTACATTCGACGCAGAAGTGTGTAAAACTTATCAATTTCATGCCAATTGTAAATAAATATATAATTAGTTTAATGTATTTCATTCTCTGTCTCGTTATTGATCTAATTCAATCCAATTCTAATTATTATTTATAGTCTATATATGTGAAAACTATGCATTAAGTTAAATTAAATTAGTGATGTACTTTAGTCAATTAAGAACCTCTCTTTTAATTATAAGAGTCTCACTACGTCTCCGTGACTTATGTCGCCATGTGGAAAGAGATATACTACGTGTAACTTCAAGGTGGTCATTCATAGGGTCTTGAGTCTTGGAATCCTGGCTTACGAGTTGAAGTGTGGTCAGACTCTGGATGTTACAGTCCTAGTCTGGTCAGCTTCAGTCTCTTTTGCTTGGATTCTGAATTCTGTTACGCAAATGTACAAACTTGACTGTTACATAGTATGTCTTCCTACTTCTCTTCGTATTTTTTCTAAACAATCTAAAACCCCATTACTAACACATAACACATTCTTAGCATAAGTTAACCTTGCTACTACCACTCCCTTCCCTACAATTCTTGCTACAACATATTTATTATATGAAAACATTGTTAATTTCTTTATCAATCCCTTTTTTTCTTTGCTTCATTTATCATTTTTTTTCCCCATTCATCCAAGCAATTTCTCTGATTACTTAAGACGATTTCCAAATAGTATACTTATTCACCATATTTAACTTTATATCCCCCAATAAAAATTCTTTCTCTTTCCACAGCATTTATCATCATTACTTTTGATTTTACTTCATTAAATTTAATTCCCATCTCTTTACCCACCCATACACACATATTCAGCATAACTTCCATATCTACCCTACTTTCCAAGTACAAGAACATATCAGCAAATAAAAGTCTTGATAATATATACACTCCCTTGTCATCTATTAATGGTATCTCTAATCTCTTCCTAGTCTTTCTATTGCTCTCTCCATTTCTCTCAAATATAACAAAAACAAAATAGGTGACATAGGGGATCCTTCCTCTAATCCCACCCACTTTTAACTCTAACTGATTCTATATCTCCTAATTGATATATATAATAATTATTTTCATACAATCTCTTAATATGATCCACTAAAGCTCCATTCATTCCCAAATTTACTAAACTTACCCATAATCTATTTCTATTTACTCTATCATATGCATTCTCTATATCTATAAATACCATATATAACTGCCTACCAGTATTCCTAGTCATATCTATAAGTTGTGTGACTACAAATGAACTATCTCCTATATGTCTATACCAGTGTTCTTCAACCCCTGGTCCGGGGCCCGGCACTGGGCTGCGGAACTTTTCTGCAGGTCCGCGTGCTAGACGGGCAGCAAAAAGTTTGTAATAATAAATAAATAAGAGTTTAAACTTTTAATTAATATAGCCAATTTTTATTTATTTTTTCATCTCATTTTTACCCAATTAAAAAAAAAAGAAAACAGAACGAAAACAAAATCTAATCAATCATTCATAAATTAATTTGTTTTTCTAGTTATCCCAGATGTTTATGGGGGGGGGGGGGTAGAATTAAATTTTTTATTACTTTTCTAAAAAAAAGTTTTTTATTATATAAACTCCATATATATATAACTTTATCTTATATATTTAACATTGTTGTTTTGATCAGTTATAACAATTATGCTTATCTTTAAGAAAATTTATCTATAGACTTCTGCCTGTCTGCGAAATCTTATCCTTATTTTTGCTTGTCCGCGGAACCATATCCTTATTTTTACCGGACCGCAGGTATGAAAAGGTTGAAGACCACTGGTCTATACAATTGAAAACCTCCTTGCATTTCTCCCACTATATTATTTTTTTCCATCTATTTTGCCACTTCCAATCACCATTTATGCAAAAACTTCATATAACACTGACCTTACCGCTATCGGTCTATAATCATTTAACTTTCTATGATCTTTACACTTTCCTTTAGATAATAGCCTTGACTCTTATATTATTCCAACTATCTGGTAATTCTCTCTTCTGTGCCATCTTATTAAAACGTAGTTGAAACTGCCTGCAGAAAATTATGTTGGGCGGGCCGATCACCAGTGATTAGCTTGAGAATCCTGTAAAAGCCCAAAACTTTAAATGGTCTCTCACTACACTCACTAACTATATTCAACTTACAATGCACCTATAATTACTCTACAACATCTTCAAGGAAAAAGAACGTGCTCAATGCCCACTTCTGGAAAAAGACATTCAACCTACTGATCGGCCGTCCCCAGAGGACGTGCCTTGTTACTTCAACAGCAGATCAACTTTATCTTTGATAACATCCAACCAATGCCAACCTTATTTCAAAGAAAACTTGCATATTGGGAAGTGTTCGATCTTCTTGACCATCAAAAACAGAGGATCACCAGCTGCCTTTCAATCAACATCTCTCAAATGACAACGATGACCAAGTTCTGGAAATTGCCGCCAAAAATTGTAGACTTCCTGTTGAAATCGAACCTACATGCCCTCCCAACAAATGCCTTCCTCCACTATAAAAGGGGGCAGGATATTGACCCTTACTGCACACTGTGTCAAAGAAAGGAAGAGACTCCTGATCACTTCCTCTTCGAATGCACAATTTGAACAATTTAAGAATTCATTTTCAGCAAAACGTAATAAGCAATCACATCCAAATGAACCTCAAGACAGCAATTGAAAAGGGCGTATTCTCCGAGATTCGGCTTTTGGCCATAATTAACTTTTCCATCTAGGCATTGCACTGTGCTGGTGTTCCAGGCCGAAACCTTGAATAATATATTCACAGCATTTCGGCAAATACTAAACAAGGAAAGGGATAGAGATATGTGAACCACTGACCCCTTCACAGCTGCGCAAACCTGGGACTCCATTGTAATTAGATAGAGCTTTTCCGCAACTTCGCTGTTTATCAGGTGGCTGTTGTCTACATTTTATAAAACTGAAACATGAATACTAATATTACCTATTAACAGCATCTCATTTTAATTTTCCCTACTGCATTTACCACAAATAGATGTTGAAACTGGGGAACAAAGAGAATGAACTTCAGACAAATTATGCTTCTATGGTTTGTTCTCGAAACAACAAACAAGTCACAAATGTTTCCTGTGCAAACATCAACTCAGATATATCTTTTTTTTTTCTGTTTTTGCATGCTATCTCATAATCATTTACTTAAAAAATCATTTACTTGTTTTATACTTCTAGGTCTATATTTCTTTGGTCTTAATGTGCAATAAATTTGTTTTTGAAAGTAAAAATAATGGCAACAAAAAGTAAAACTTGTTAGCCTTTTTTTTTTAAACTATAAACAACAACAACAAATTAAAAAAGTATTACAAATAATATGCTTCTTGAGTTTTTAAAAACCAGTTTAAAACTTTTGAAGCTTTTTTACAATAACAACAACCAAAATTAAAGAGCAACAACTTTAAAAACTATTACCCAAATAAGCAATGAATACTTTAAACCATGTTTAGTGGTTTAAAAATCTGAAATATCTTAAAAATACATGAGCAATTTCAAACGGTATTTGTAAAAAGGAAATTTTTGTTAGATAAACATTAAAAAATGAAAACATTTGTAAAAATAAACAAGTTAAAAGAACAACAACAACAAATATTCAAATTAACTTCGATTTATATGAACAATTTCAAATGCTATATGTATCAGTTCAAGTTTTATTTACACAAGTGTGGTTAAACTGTAATTTAGCAAATAATCATCATAGCCCAGGATTTGATATTCTTTTCTTTATATAGGTGCCACAAACAGATTCCTGTTGTTTCTCTCCTTGAAGATATTATTATGAATGGATTTCAAAATTTTCTTAATATTTTTATTGATTGATATATTTCTAATTTAATTTGGCTGATTGAACTTTAATTAAAAAAATATACAGCAAGGTATTTGTCTGTAGATTTGGTTGTCATCACAATACTGGATATTATAGTATATTTAATGTTGTCTTTCATTCTCTCTCTCCTTTACAGATTATTTTTTTAAAATCTCATTTTAGACAGGCAGAAAAACTGACATACAAGTGATTTTTATGGTAGATTCACATTTTCTGATATAAATTTTTGTAACTGGTACTTAAAAAGTCTAGCCCTCAATTTGTAAGGTTATTATAGAATACTGAATGTTTTCCATTTCTCTCTTTTATTTTAAATTTTTTTATTCATTAGACATTCTCACAAGCAATTGAAAGATAACTTACTGCATAAGTGATTTTTTAATTGTGACTTGGTAAAAGTTTATTCCTTAGTTGTCATCCTAAATGATTCAGCAAACAGAGAAAGATAAAAAAATTAAAGTGATCCTACTTATATCCAATCAATCCTTGCAAGATTAAGGATTCTATTCTTTCGGCTATATCCTCACAAAGACTTATACTGTGTTTGATTTAAAAGAACAGTGTATAAGATAAAATCTATATTTTGAACGATTTAATACTTATTAGAAGAAATTTCTAATATTTTTTTAAAGATAATTTGAATATATTTTCGTGTTCTATAAAAATTGTTCTAATTGGAGTTCTAAAATATAAACTTCATTTTAAAAAAAAAAACATGTTTATAAAAACTTCAACTAAGTTAAATTAATATACTTTACATTATAAGGAAAATGCAAAGTGAATAGAACACTGATTTATCGTGGGATATATAAAATGTGCTTGTCTAGTCAAATATATATGTGTGAATAATTTCTTTTGCAAATGCCTATAAAATTATATAGAAGCTATATCTTCAAAATGGAATTATAATTGTTAATAAAGGAACTGTGTATTAACGAAGATGACATCTACATAAAAGGAGGAAACTAAATGTCAACTTGGGATATCCTATTATTTTCTTCAATGTATAACAACGAAGGAATTAAAAATTGCATCTTCGAAGGATTTTCATTCGCGAATTCCAGGAACATCTAAGACTATTGCATTGACTTTATCAATGTATAACAATGAAGGAATTAAAAATTGCATCTTCGAAGGATTTTCATTCGCGAATTCCAAGAACATCTAAGACTTTTATAAATACCATTTAAGTTTTTAAAAATTATAATTGGGAAACATTAATTTCATTTCCTTTATTATTGTATTCATTTCATTAAAGAAATGAATAATAAGAGAGAATTAATAATTTAAAATATTTTTGTTTTTATTTATGATTAATAAAAATTTAGATATAGGTTAAGAAATATTAATATGAGAAAGGCATGTAAAAATATAAAGGGATAAAGTGAACTTAGAGGTAAGAAATTAAATTATTATTCAATTCACATACTATTATTTTTTATGACATGACATTTACTTTGTTTGTACTAATCCAAATAGTCTAATAACCATTATGTATGGTAAGTGGATCTAATCCAAATAGTCTAATAACCATTATGTATGATAAGTGGATAAATGACTAACATTGATATGAAATATATATGTTTATATTAATAAACATAAATTATGTACAAACATTTTAATGAATGAAAATATTATGTACAAATAATTGGATTATTTGTATAATCTAATTAATATATAATAGTGTTAATATAGAAGTCTTAATATTTAGACAGTTATATTTTATATACGTTATAAAATCATGTAGTGTTATAAGTCAGAAAATATATCTGCCGTAAGTAAATAAGATATTTATATTTTTAATATAAGGAAGTAGATATATAAATAATTTTTATATATTATAAAGTTTAAGTTATTTATTTGTTAAATAAATAATTATTATGTTTTTTATATTAAACTAAATGAAGTCTTCAATCTAATTTTATTTATTTATTTGATTTTATAAGATAAGATCAAACATTTAATATAATAATCTTTATTGATTATTATATTAACTTCATGAAACCCATTTCAAAGAGTTAGTGAGATTTGTTGTTAATATTACTCTAGTATATTGATAGGAACCCCTGAAGAGAGTCAATTGTTAAACTTCCTTGAGTTCGAAAGCTGAGCATAACGGTTAAGTCAATTAAGGTGAAAATTGATTTGATGTGGTTTAGATATAATAATTTATTAATAATAAATTATTTATTGGGAACAGATATAGTTTTATATCAAAATTAAATCACATCATTCATGGCATTCTATATGAAGACTTTAAATCTAACTATAGTGAAATGCGACTGCCTTAACTTATCTCATTGAGAGAGTGCATACCGTTACAATATATTTATATATGTAGTTGCTGACATAGCATAAACAACTACACTAAGAATATTTGAAATTTTCAAACTGTTAGTTGGAATAGCAAAATATATCTGCTTATACATTGTTAACAGCATTTCTTTTCTAGAATACATCTTGTAGATAAGAAACAGCCATGGGAATCTAGTTGCAATATCAATTAGTGTCCATTGCTTTCTCTGTAGAGAGAACAAGAAAATTGCTGCTGCTTAAAGTATCTATTTAAATATTTCAAGTTATTAATTTATTATTTGTTAATAATGATTTTAAAAACCTGTCTTTTACAGGGAGAAGTTGTGATGAAGGAAAGTCATTTTTAGCTAAATATCCTGATTCTCTTGCTGCTGATGCTCTCAAAAAAATTATAGAAAGTAAGATTTTCTGGACTTTTAAATTAGTTTTTTTTTTCATCATCATTTAATTTTGGAATACAATTTTAAAAAATATCTAACACAATTTAATTATTGTTTATTATAGTTAATGTTTATTATTATTATTTGTTTTTTTTTTTAAATAAATAAATTTAATATCTATACAAATGTAAATCTTTGATTTTTTTTATGACAATTAACTTGCTGTGCAGATAATATATCTTATAGACAATACTAATTAATAATAATGATTTTGTAGCATAATGATTATACATCTGCTTGCCTTGCTTATAGCCTGAAGTTTGAATCTGGATAAAACTTGAAAACTTTTTTTAGATAGCTAAGAATTTTTTTAAATTTTAGAATTTCTTTCAGTGTAGTCAGCCTTGGATAATAAATGAATATCTAATATTAACTACAGTGAAACATAAATAAGAGAACTTGCAAAATTCTCTTCATCTGACAGTTGACTAACTTAATGAGTATTATCTTTTACTTCAGTATTCCTCTACAGGAGAATTTGGAAAGATCTTTCCTCTGCAAACATCTATTTAAGGCTTATTTGTCTTTTTATCTTTAAGAGTATTCCACAGAAAGAAAGAAAATTAACATATAAATATTTATTGTAAGAAAATTTTGTGATTTATAATAATTTGTTAATATGACTATTTCAAACAATAAGGATTGTTTCATATATATATATATATTGATTCTTTCTCATAAAACATTTTTTTTTATATTTGACAAGTTTTTCTATCCATAGCCAATCTCTGGTGCAATCAGTAATAATTTAACATATATAGTTATAATCCCAATCTTTTCTTTTGTTGTCATTAAATTTGTGATTCACTGTTAAATTATTGTCACACTTATACAAAATATTCATTAAACTGAAAGTTCTTTTAAGTTCAGCACTTTTGATTCACAAAAGCTAACTAACTGTCTTTTGAGCTTTTTTAATGTTAAGAAACTGAAAGAACTTGTTGATTTTACATTATCTATAAAATCATTGAAAACAATTCCATATTTTAAAAATCCATTGCCTTGTGCAATTTAGCACAAATGTGAGAATCACTGACTCAAGAGCTAATAAAAATTCCAACAGTTTATTTAAATTTGCGATTTGATTAGTTTCTTTTGCTATTTATATTTTTATCAGATTTTTATTATTATCATCAAAACCTTAGAGCATTGTGAGAAATTTATGGTGTAAAATCACTTTACACCATATATTGTTAAGTGACTGTTTTTATTTTATTTTCTAATTTGTAATTATATGTTGAACTATTCCATCATCTAAGTTGAATTTTTTAGAGAAATTTTTCAAATGTATTCAAGTTATTATAGAAGACAACATTTTGATAATATTCTATTTTTGGTTCTTATAACCTAATCGGGCTTGGCCACTTGATGGCGTTCTGGCTTGCCAAAACACCTAACAAATGCCGTTTACAAGGCCTGATTTACAGCTATAGAAAACATCTAATGTTTAGTCTTAGCCATTAGAAGGCCATTGATAATGACGTAATGCAGAAATAATACAGCCTATTTCTGCTTCGCGACAGTTACTGTGAATCCACACACTTATCGTTCGTGTACAGTTTGATATATATGTGTGTGTAGTTTGATTAGTCAAATTTTTACAATATACATTACACAATTTTTGTATTTGTAATGAATTTAAGAAACGTGACTTAATAATAATTTTCCAAATGGCCACACCCTTATTTAGAGAAGGTATAATGTGTAAAAGCTTGCCGAGGGTACGTCAAAACGAATTCTGCTGAGTTCACATGCGAAATCTCGTTTTCACGTGAAATACCACGTAGTTCATAAAATGGCTGGCGATCGTGTAACTTTTTCCGCAGTTGCCGAAAACAGAAGCCGAGTATTTCTGCTGTCCAATAAAAATATACACGATTTTTTGTAAATTTCATAGAAAGCACATATTATAAAGATGTTTAATAAGTAAAGAAGACATTTATATGTGTTTGTTGTTGTTTAAAAAAGTTTGAGTTTCTTTCTTTTGTCCTACTACGGTTACGATTTTGATATTTTTTATTTTAGCATTACAAACAACAGAACACACCCTAAAACTAACTCTAAACTAACCCTAACCCTACACAGTTTTGTTTTGTTATGTAGAAAGCAATAATTAAGTGAAATACATCGCTAAATAGACATCGCAAAACAAGTTCTAGCAATCAATCAATTAATAACTAAAAAGGAAGAATGATGATAATTTGTCCAAAAACAGCGATTTAAAAATATAAAAAAAGGTTGTCGTTTAATAAATACAAAATTAAAAAGGCATGAAAAAAAAAAAGTTATAGCAATCAATAAAAAAAACCAGTGATTTAAAAATCACACAGCCCCGTAAACCGTACATTGTATTGTTTTTGACTGCCAACAACGCCATCAAGTGGCCAAGCCCAATTATGTTATAATTACCCTATTTTTTAGTGATGCTGGTCTAATCGCTAATATTGGAATTGAGCAGGTGGCCTTTAGATTTGTAAATATGAATTTAAGATGACATTCTAATTAATTAGTCTATTCTATGAAAGTCAAAAATAATATATATTTGTGAGGATCTTCCTGATTACTCCATTTTTCTTTTTAAGGACAAAGTTTATAAATAGTTTTCAAATATTATGAATTATCATATTAGTGGTTGCCTTAAAGTTTATGGATAATGGCATTTTACCTGTAATTTATATCTGGATTATTTCCATAATCTAAAATTAATTGTTGAATGTCTTTAGAAAAATTTAGTTTATTTAAACTTTTCAATTATATTCAACTGCTAGTAATAGCTCTCAGTTTATAATTCAACATTTTGAGTGATATTATTCTCTGTTCTTTGGGTGTCACTGGCCTGAAAAGTGACAATACTATCATGAGAATCAAACTTTTGACCACATTAGATGGATTCATGGGATTATTTGCCATTATGTGTGCATATAACTGTTTACATTAAAAAAAAAAACCAACAACAATAAAGTTATTTACAAGGATAATACTGTATTTTTTTTTCTTATAAACATTTTATTTTAATTAAAAAGTATTTTAAATGAAAACAAAATTTTTTTTAAATTTTTGGTTCTATTTAAATAAAATATGAAGTTTAGTAATTGCAGCTATTCAATCAAGAAGAATTTAAGATAGTTTAAAGCATTATTTATAAAATGAAATCCTAATTATAGAATAAAAGAAATTTGAAAGTAATTTTATTAGAAAGAAAATCATAAAATTATTTTTGGAAAACTGTAATATTTTATTTTTATACTTAGGGTTTATAAAAATGTAATTCATGGAACATTAGTCGATGATGAAACTAATTATATGTGTGTACATGTATATGCAATAATTATATTTCATTCGGGTTGTGATTGTCAAAAACAAGTGTAAAAAAATAAAAATAGTTTTTTATTAAATAATGGATTAATAATAAATAAATGAAAAAAAAAAAGGCAATATATTATTCTACAAATAAGTGGCTTTAAACAACAATGTATTTATATGCAAATATATCAGTAATAAGAGCTTTGCTCTACTAAATGACAATAACCTCAAAGACTGGAAAATATTTTAAGATAAATAAAATATAGTATTATGTAGGTAAATAATCCTAAATATTAATATTTAAAAGAAAGTTTTAAAACAAACAATTTTACTTCAAAACATTCACACCAACAATATATTTCTATACTAAATATAAAGATAAGTTCTAACTCATAAGATATCTGTTTTTCCAAGATTGTTTTCCTTTAAATGCATCTATACATTACAGTAATTTATAAAGTTTATGTATTTATTTTTAACAACAAAACAATTGCAAAATAAAAAAATATTAAATAGAAAATTAAAATTCTTTAAATAGTCTATAGATTTCTGTTTAAATAATTTCCTCAATGTTTTTCCAAAGAATTCCAGGATGAGCTTTTTTTTTTTTCGAGAAAAACTCATTAACACAGATCTGTAAACAACAAGATGTTTATTGACTGTAGATTTTATTGTCTCCTTTTTTAGTATTTAGGCAATGTAGATAATAGTTTAGCAGCATTTCTTTTAGATATTTTGACGAAATTAATTTTTAAGCATTCTCTGTTCTTAGTTACTTATATCATTCTTATTTTAAATTATGTTCCAAGATGTTAATAATTTAAAGCAATTTGAAGGCTATTGCTCCAAGAGGTGAGTGTTTCTTTGGCTTATTAACTCTCCATTTTTGAAATAGCTGCTTTCATATGATTATTAAAATAAAAGCATAGGAATTTACAGTGCAAAGTCTATATAAATTTGAATCCATAAAGTTCAGTTATATTTATAACTTCTTATTTCCCTTATCAAATTTAAGTCATTATTGTCATGGTGTTGTACTAAGGTTCCTTTTTACACTCAAGTTTTATTCTATTTGTCCTTGAAACAGATGCTCATTGTTTAAAGATTCCCACAACCAACAATTTGCTTGTCAAAATGTACTGTTTTAGATGTTATGGCATTCTTTAACAAATAAAATATTTCAAATTATATAATAATATTAAATAAATATTTTACAGTTTAAAACATTAAATGAACAATTTTTAAAATAAAATTATATTATTCAATAAAATTAAAATATAAAATTATACACATCAAAATAAATCATTTTTCTTCCATTTATTTAGCATCATAATAAATGATCTCTTTAATAAATATTAAATGAAGTTTTATACTAAAATTTTAAAATAATATTTCTAAATTTAAAAATAGACAAGAATAAACATGCATGCACCTACATATACATTCTAAACAATGCACTAAAGATATATTATTTTAAAAATCATTTTGAAGTACATGTATATGATTTAAATACAAATAATTTATTATTCCTATTACAAAATCATTCATGCACACACAAAATATGTTTATAATGAATTAAGTTTTATTAATTTTTAGCAAGTGTGTTTGAATCAAAAATATTAACTTTTAATATTTTATTGCAAATTCAAAATTTTTCTATTATATAGGAATGGTTATTATTTAGACAGTGATGTATTTTAAATTTTAATGATCATTTCATAAGGTAGTCAATTTTAATATCATATTTGAAATAAGCTAATAAAAATTTTAGATTATACATATGATTAAACTTAAATCATTCTTATATATCACAATATTGTGTCAAAAAACAAGAAAAAATCCTATTGTAGACCAAGATTTATTTAAATCAGTAATATATACAGTATATATTTATTTTTTCAAAACAATTCTGTAAAAGGATAACATATATTAGAGGCACTCCATTAAATAATAATATTGTTTTCAGAAAAATATATGAAATGAGTAAGGTTGTTAATATATAGCTTACTTAAATGTTAAAATCAAAGAAATTTGTAATGCAAATGGATAAATGTATTGTGAAAGACAATGAGGCACAGATTTACTACTAATCATAAAGAATTTTCTGTAGATATTATTCTGAGGACTATTAGAAATAATTTTTTTATTATTATCTAATAGAAATAAAATACTCATGCAAAACTATATCTTCTGTGACAAATGATTCTTCTTCTATATGTAAGAAAGATATTAATAAAAAAAAATTCAGTTTCCAAATATTAATTCACTTGTTATAAATTGGACATAGAATTCTACAGTAAAATATATCAATTTAACTCACAATAATCAAAAAGAGGGATAATCTATGTATAAATGGACTGATCAAATTTCAAAATAATCCTTTAACATAAAATATTAATAATTATATTACATTCATATTTCTTTTTCACTTGAATGCTTTAACTACTTTACTAGCATGCACATTTGTTTTGAAGTGAATATTATACCTTTGATTATTTATCCAACAAATTTTACATTAATGAAAGCTTCTTTAAAAAAATATTAACAAATCATTTCTTTTTTTTTTTTTGCAAATCTTTTTTTTTTTTAATTTCAATAATTTAAAACTCAGCTAACTTTTTTTAAAGAAAAAATAAACATTCATTTCCTGCTTTAAATCAATCGATATAAAATATGATACATTAGAATTAAATATGTAATAAAATAAAACTTAAAATGGTTAATACATTAGGATAATAGTCTAAACAGTTTTTTTCTAATTCATTTATGAAGCAACAGTTCTGAAGTTGGGCTTCTCTTCACAGTTCATTGAGGTGTTTTTCTTTTTGGTCTAATATTTCCCTCATAATGACATGTATTAATTGATTCCATTTATAAGTTGCCATAATGTCCTTTAGCAAGCTGAAATTTGAGATTTAGATCTTACTTCATTTAGATTATAGCTTCCTTCAAATATACAGCTTGATCCGGTCTTTCAGAGATCCAGGATAGATTTCAGCAATCAATAGTTGTTCCTCTTCTCTACTTAATCATCATAATGGCATTCAATGTAGCTTGGCTAAAATAATCCAGATTGACTGATTTAAAGAAAAACTGACCATATATAGGTTTGGACATCATTTTTAACACCTTTAATATCAAATTTTGACACCATTATGATCTGATTTTATTTTAATTACAAAAATTTTAAACCACTTTCATTATTTAATTGATTGAACTTGTAAAATACTGTAATTATTAAATTGCTTGAATTTTTCTCTTGTTTTCGAATCTCATATCAAACAGACTATAGCTTTTTTTTCTTTAACTTATTTTTAATTTATTTAAAATCTATTTCTTAAATGAATTGTTTTGCAATACATTCCATATATTCTTTTACTCTTTGATAAGCAACAATTTTAACATAATTTATATAATTTATCAGTTTCTCTTAAATTAAAATATTTTTAACAAATCTATTACATTATCTAATATTATTTTACAATATTACATTTAATAATTTTAACATTTGATTATACATATTATTATTACATTTAATACCTTTTTTTACTTTGTGATTACTTACAGTTATGTGGAAGACCTCATGGCTGACAGTAAAATGAATAAGACATTATTCAATATATACTGTGTATCTACATAATTATGTGCACACACACTTATATAGAAATTTCATAAGAATGCATTTCATGAAAAATTGTCCTGCGGAACTTACTATAAAATGATGATTCCGTAACCAAAAAATGCCTGTATTTATCAGTTCAAGACCTCAGCCACTTGATAACTGGGATGTGTTTCTTATCTGTTTCAGAATTGAATTTTTATTTAGTTCAACAATTTGAAATTTAAGTAGATATAACCATTGTTATAATGTTAAAGTAAGCAAACTAAGTCAAAGAAACCATACCAAGACAATCATAAAATTTCATTTCCTTATACAGTCTTCTAGATAGAATTTGATTATTGCTATATTAATCTTGCTAATAAAGTGTTTTAGTTAGCAATAATTTCAAAACCAAATGAGATTAATTTAGATAAATAAAAAGATTGAGAATTATCAGTTATAATGGGGAAAATTCGTCAAGAGAGGAAAAGACTGCCTAAGAACCTATAACTGCATATTTCTTTTGCTGATCATGCTATAAAAATAAAACACAGAGAAAGTAGTTCTAACAACTCTACCAGAATTTCTACTTTCCAAGGGTTAAAAAAAAGCATAAAAAACATTACAAATCGTGTAGGTCTTTGTTACTGTTTTTATAAGCCTTGGCATTCTAGAGATGTATCGAGCATTTGTATTAATTAGTTGAATAAAGTAGATTGACTGCAAGATGTATTTAGCTCTTGTATTAATGAAATAGTTATGTATAATCTATTTGCAAAGTAGATTAATTATTATGATTAAATATAGTCACTTTACTTTACAAGTCTTTGTTCTGAAAGAAATAGTAATTCAATGAAGTCTCTTTAAAACCAAATAAGTCCAGGGATGATCCCAAACAAGTTTTTTAATATTTATTTAGAATACATGTTAGATAAATATTTGAAATGTGGAGTTAATATTGAAGATAGAATAATAAAATGTGTAAGATTTTCAGATGATATAGCTATTATTATAGCTGAGAATGAAAAGAATCTTCAGAATATGTTGAATAAATTGACAGATTTATGGATAGAAATACAAAAAGACTACAAATTGGAATTCATGATTATATAGTTCAACAGATAAATGGATTTAAATGCTTGGGTAATTGATTAAATGAGAATGGAAGAAGCAAAGATGGAGTTAAAAGAATAGCTTTGGTAAAGGAGACATTTATTAAGAGAAAGAAAATATTTTGTGAACCTTTGAAGAAAGAATTAAGGAAAATATTATTTAAATATGTATGGAGTGTACTTTTATATGGCTGTAAATCATGGACAATGAGTAAAAAAAAAAATTAGGAACAGATTGGAAACCTTTAAGATGTGGTCATTGAGAAGGATGGAAAAAATTAATTGGATGAATAAAATGACAAATGAATAAATTTTGAAAAGAATGAGGAAGTTAGAGATAGAAATAAAAAATGGATTGGATATATATTAAGAACAAGGAATAGTTTAATGAAAAATGTTTTGAAGGGAGTGGTGAGTGGAAACAAGAAGATGGAAAAGATCTTGCTGGATGATTTAATAAAAGGGAAGAGATATGTGGAATTGAAGAACTGGGCAATGAAGTGACTGAATGGAGAAATGGATGAATTTGTGATGTGACTGCTCTCTGGACCTATTCATAAGACAGAATACTATTAATGATCATTACTTATAAGCTTTTTAAAAAAATCATATTAATAATAAATTTTCCAATAGTTGACAGCTATCAACTCACATTGAAAAAGTCTTTCAAAATAAATTAGAAACCAATGGTACCTTTAATGATCTAACTTTAACTTATGAGTATTTAGAAAAGAGTATTTGTCTAAAGTTTCTAAGAGCTCTTAACTGCACGAAAACCAGTAATTTACCTGACAAAATGCTCTTAATAGAAAAATTCAAATGACATTAAATCATAGTAGATCCAAAATTTTACAGAACATTCTAAAGCAGGATTCAGATCTCTCACCCATTTTATTTAATATGTTCATTACTGATCTTTAGAAACAGAATGCAATAAAGTAATCTATACCGATAACATTGTTTTGATTTTTCAAAAAAGATCTTTTCCTGAAATTGAAAAATCTCAATAAGCATATGAAAAGATTAGAAATTTGTTTTGAAGACAACAGAAACATTTTGTAGTCTGCATAAGTTATATAGTCTACATATGACTTAATAC
This sequence comes from Epiperipatus broadwayi, assembly GCA_028023455.1. Lineage (NCBI taxonomy): Eukaryota > Metazoa > Onychophora > Udeonychophora > Euonychophora > Peripatidae > Epiperipatus > Epiperipatus broadwayi. Next base: position 4,954,574 of record JAQFVV010006241.1, on the reverse strand, counting down.
AATAATAGATTGAAATGACAGTCTTATCCCATATTATTTAGGAGTAATCTGGGATCATAATCTAACTTATTTCTCCATATTTATTTAAAAGTTAGATCAAAATAACCTCCTAGGAAAACTGGTTGGCACTACTCGGGATTGTGATACAAGTACTTGGCACTATCTTAGCAATAGCATATTCTGCTGTTGTGCCATTGTTTGGGGAAAAAAGTTACCTCTTGGTTAAATATTAACATGTGAAGTAATATTGTTTGCAATTATTGTTGTGGAAATACTTGCATGATTGATTATGCATGATTGAGAACATTATATAAGGAAATTTCTTAAGCTATATTTCAATCATCTCTGAAAATACCTGCTCTCATCAACATTCATAAGATGTAGAGAAATTTAAAATATAAAACTGAGAAACTAATTTAGCATTTATATCTTGAGTACCTGAAGGTCAGCAGACGTCTGAAGTATGACCAAAAATGTGTTGAGCCAGCATTCGACATTCAAGAAACTGCAAGCATATACCAGGTTACAGATATCATTGATAGAATCATATATTCTAACCCGTCACTCTTTTTTGAAAAGGACAAAGGCTGGCAGACTGTCTGAAGAATTTCTATGTTTAATAGCCAAGCTATGTTTTTACAGTAAGATATAGACCAGCCTCTGGAATAGGAGTGTGTATATCCTATGTTCATCCTATCAGTTAAGAGTTTTATTAATAATCATAATTTATTAGATGAGAAAGTTTAGATATGTAAATAGAAGTTAATATGTCCTTGATAGAATCATATTTGCTAACTTCTCTCTTTTGAAAAGGGCAAAGGCTAGCAGAATGTCTGAAGAACTTTCTATGTTCAGAAAACCAAGTTATGTTTTTACAATAAGATGTAGACCAGCCTCTGAGAGTAGGAGGGTGTACATTCTATGTTCATCCTATCAGTTAAGAATTTTACTAACCACAATTTATTAGATAAAGTTTAGATATGTAAATAGAATTTTATAATATAAATTGTAATTAATGTTTATTTATGAGATTAAAGAAACATTGTATAACATTTACTCGATGTAGCTAATACATAATTAGCCACAAAATCTGATGGAATTGAAAATCTTTTGACTCCAGATATCAATTGTCAGATCGAGGGAACAACTCATTAATAGAAAGTGCCTAAAGCACATGCTTTCACTGTTCCACTTGCAAATCAAAATGCAAGTTAACTAATCTAAGGAGAAAAAAATAGTTCTGAGAACTTTCTGGAATTATTTGCTCTCTAAAGGTCAAACACATACTCAAGAATCATTGTAGGCCCTATGATTTAGTATTTCTGTAAGCTTCTAATTTTAGTGATATATTTAGCTTATGTTTTGTCATTTGTAATATTTATCAGTCACATATTGAGAGAACTGATGGTAAACGTATTACACGACGCTTGAAACTTAAATAATGTAGCAGTAAATCCATCACTTCTCGACCCTGTCGGGTCATCATCTTCAGCGGCCATTTCATTCTGCTGCCCAAGAGGAAGTAAAAGCCCGACCTAAGAACTTTAATGCTAATAGAAGCTTGCAGTTATTTAAAAACTTTCATTTCAATTGCCGTGCTCGTGCAATACTAAATCGGACTCTTAAAATTGTAAGGTAAATTATTTCAAACCACCACCATTGAAACTAAATCTAGCCTAATTCCTCTATCAAGATTTCTTCTAATATGTGATTTAATTTTATTTTGTAACTTTATTTAAAATGTAATTTGCTTTTAAATGATTTTTATAAATTATTTATAGTTATTTATTACTTGATTTTATATGTATAGACCTGGGTCTCATTTTACGTGATAGATAGGTTCCTCAGAAAACGCCAAACGAAATCGCGCAAAAATAGACGTAACTTACATTGGAAAAGGGGGGATGCGGTCTGTGATTTTTCAAAATTCGCGTAAAAGCAAAGCATCAACGTAAAATCACTTTAAAATTCGCGCAAAAAAAATATAAGGAAATAAAATATGACTAATAAAAAATTTCAAATTTAAAAAAAATTGAGACAAGACAAACTTTTTTTAACTATAATATTTAATTTTATTCAAAATAATATATTTTTATCGTTTGCGAACAACTAGCGCCAACTTCACACTCATGTTGTAACAGTGGTTTTCTGGTGACAACGTAATTAGTAATTAATCTTTGAGACGATGATTTTATTAATTGTTTATGAAACTAACAACTAAAAATTAAATTCTTATTTTTGTCTTTAATTTTCAATTCGGTTTAAAAATCAAATTTCACATTAATTTCAAGTCGCAGTAAGTAATTTTTAAATTGTTAATTACAATTAAAAATCAGATTTTAATTGTCAAATTTAATTATGCCCACTGCTATTACTGACCTTTTAAAAATAAATTTGTGGACACTAAATGATTAATAATTGATTACATTCTTTTTTAAAAAGCAAAAACAGAATGTGATTTAAAATGCAAAATTAACCCGTACAATGTTTGAACAAATTTACATTATAATCTTGTAAAATTTAATGTGTGTATACATAAAATGTGGAAATTATGATTTTAATTTCATTATTGCATAAAATCTTACTATTATAAAGCACTGAAAATATTGAAATTACTAAGATGAAAGTCGAATTCCAATAATGTGCTATTACTTTCAATATAACGTAAGTGCACGAAATTTATTATTTAAAGTAATAGCGCATTATCGGCGTTCATACACGTGGGTCTCTTTTTATGCGGACTTATTTAACACACTTCTGGTGAAACACGAATCGCGTAACTTCAAAATCGTGTTAGATAAGTCCGCGTAAAAAGAGACCCAGGTGTACTCGTATTATTATTAATTTGTCAATCTCACAACCTGGCGAGCTTAATTTATAAAAATCTTTTCTGTCATTTTTAAGTAAACCTTCATGAAAAGGTTATTAACATCCCCTTAAAAATATATATATTATATAATGCATTGTAAATTAACACGTTTGCCAGATTGTTTTATGAATCAGCATTTTATGTTGGTTTATTATAAAAATATATTTGTTTAACTCTGGATTTTCTACCCGGTGTGAATCCAGAACTCAAGCTAATTAACGCTTTGAAATCTTATAAAAATATTCTTTATTCATTTCTGGAAAGGTGACCGATAATTTGTTTTCTATATAACTGCTAGTTTTTTTTTTTTGCTATACTTTTAAAATAGTCTATGCTTAAAAGATCATATACAGTATTTAATATATTCCAGTTATTGTAAAATCAGCGAAGGTGGGATTGATTTATTTTAAATAGCAGAAAAAGGGATGGGGGAAAATCTTAATGTTTTTTTAACTAAATGAAATCTTAACGTATATTTCGTTAATTTGAAATCTAAATCTTAATGTTTCTTTTGCTATATAAAATCTTCAAATATATTTTAAGTAAATGAAATGTAAATCTCTCTATATATTATAACTGCATAGCATATTATTTGTCTAAATTATAGTACTCCAACAAGGGTCATTTATTTTAAAGCAGTAAAATTTATTCAATGTTGTTAGTGACATTTATTCGTACTGCGTTTCTGACATTTAGCATATCTCTTCGTATATATATATTACGTGCTTCTAATCTGGGGGTTGCGACAAGTTCGAACCCATAGATTTCTTTTCGTACCTCGTTCCATAGATAGTTGAGCTATCTGGAACCACATTTATTCCATATAAAATGCCTCTGGTGGTGATCCCGTAAGTTTGGCACCCGCTATGCATATCTACTTTCTTCATGTAAGAAGGCCGTTGGCGGTGACCCCCAAGTCTGGCACACGCTATGCCCATCCATTTCTTCATATAAAAAGTCCTCTGGCGGTGATCCCTAAGTATGGCACACACTATGCCCATCCACTTCATTCTCATCCAGAAGCACGACCTTTTCCTCTTCGTTATTTTAGGTTATTATGTCAGTACCGCAAACTTATTATTATTATTATTTCTTTTGCTTCATGACCCAGTTTTAATGCTCTAATATTAAAATTACACTTTGCTTAAAAGATATATATAAATGCCAATTACTTCTATTTATTAATTAAGTTTATTTCAATCATATACAATCTCACCGTCGTGATTTATATATCTATATTTAAGAGTATCTATATGCCTTGGGAAAAGTAAAGCGTTCGTCTTACTATTGTTAAAATAATTTGTCATTAAATATTTTGTCATAGATTCAAATATAATCAAAGGTTTTCAAATGTATTTTATTATTTTCACGACCATAATGGCGTGAAAATAATTTATCTTATATCTGTAATGAATCCCAGAACGCTCCCCTAAATAATGTTAGTCACCATGTTTCAGCACCGTAATCCAAAGCGTTAATAACAATTTTATGTGAATTTTTCTTTCTAATAAGATTGGTATTTTAATATTAGACCCACCAAAGATGTGTGCTTATTTATAATATATATTTTTAGCTAATAAAGAGCATATGAGAAATAATAGCGTGAATGACCCTATGTAATCACTTGCTCATTCACACACACACTAATGTATATAATTAATTTATAACTGTATAATAATTTGTCAGTATATTAAAATATATTTTATTGTCTAACTTATTTGAGTAGTTCGAATTCCTTTTTCCTCCACTTCCACATATTACAGCCATGCATAGTTAATAGATGTCTCATTGTTTTGCTCAGCTTTGCTAGTCGGCCGAATTAAGATTAATTCTCATGTGCCATCACTATTATGTTATTCATTAGGTGTTTGATCTGGGGCTTAAAGAGTGGTTTGAATCCAGGCTGGTCCCTGACCTAAATCTTGGGCTTGACTGGGTTTGAAGTACATTTTGTGAGTTCCAGCTCATGTTAGATGGATAAACATGTTTTGACCGGTACATAGGATTTTTTTTTCCTCGGGCTTAGCTTCCCAACGCGAGGCTTCGATATAAACACCCACATACTCTGAGTACTGAATTCTGTTTATATATATATTCTTAAAAAAAAGTTATATAATTTTTTCCATGTTTGATATGTTTAAAATAATGTGTTCAAAGTGTAAAATTCACTGTTTAGAGTTAAAACCCATGTACTACAACCATAGTACATATGTATTTTTCTTCAATGTCATATATAAAGTTTTGTGTTATCGAGACATATATGAAAAATGTGTAAATAATTCATATCATTGATCACTCTGTCTTAGCTGGTGCCCTTATAAAAATAAATTTTGCTAATCAGTAGTGAGTCAAATGCAAAAATATTGGAAGTGGAGATTCGAACTCAGATAAAAAAAATTGAGAGCAAATTTTTTGGCTTAATACTATGATGTATCAATTTTAAACATGTAATAACCAGACTATGAGTTTTCTTTTAGATGCATGGATTTTTTTTCCAACTTTTTCTCCAAAGTTTTTTTTTCTTTTCCAATAGTATGTAGTATTGTGTAGTGTATATAGAAGTGTGTGTGTATAAAATCTCTGTACTTGTATATGGTAGCGCTACATATATATGTACATAGCTGTGTATGTGTGATGTGTAGGAACAGATGTGTTTGAAAATCTTTATATGCTTTGCATTGCTTTTCTTGGAAACCCATATGCCTGGAGAAATTGTGTTGTAGCCCAAGCATAGAAATTTTTTTTTTTCATTATATAGATGTGCAATTTTTTTTTTTCTGGATGTAACGTTTGAACAAATATTCACATCCCCAAATGATATTTCATATATATAGTTTTATATAACAAGATTGTGTATTGAATTTTAAAAATTTTCGTCGTTCTTTTGGTCGTCACGTGAAAACTCCTAGTCAAGGCATTTTTTTTTTAATGTTTTTGTTTTTTGTTTCATTGTATGTACGGAGAAATGAAGCAGTCAATCTTAGCTTAAGATTGAGCTTCATGTTTCCATCTACTAACCTATGTTTAAATCCCTATTTCCCATCCCGCTCCTTTTGTCGTGTATGTATATTTCATGTATATATTTGAGATGCGTGCCTAAATTATAAAATTTAATGTTTCAATAACATGTTTTAAAATTATTATTAATTCTTTTTATTAATTATTAGTTCTTTTTTATTAAAGTATTATAGATGCGGCTCAAATATATATATATATATAAGAGCGAAACTTACTAACAAAATATTGATGTTTTTAAATATTTATTATGTCATTTTTACCTTTTTCTTTTTAAATTGCTTGTTTTTCTATTAAACTGTATATTTTTTATAAAATCCAATATGGAAGATGTGACTGTTGTTAATTGTCCAAAAATAATTAAAGGGAGGTATTTTTTAATTAAAGTTTTACTTAAAATAAATGGGAGTAAGTAGATTAAAGATTTTCTTTTGTATAAAACATGTTGTCAAATCTATTTCTAATCTGAAAATAGATTTGAATTTATTTTTGGACATTATCTTACTGTTGCATTTTCAAAAACAACTGATAAAAGAAAAAGTATTAAATGACTGAATTTTGAATCACAAGGGAGATTAGCTACTATTGAAAGATCGGATTGTAAACATACTACACGTCGCTTGAAACCTAAAACGATGTAGTCGTAAATCCACCCTCTTGCTGACCCTGTTGGGTCATTCTTCCCGCTAATGTACCATCTAACTGCTGCCCTGAAAGAAAGTAAAGATCCGATGGAGAACTTTTAAAAATGCTAATAGAGAAGCTTGCTGTCACCAAGAAGAATTCATTTGGATCCTCAATTTGCCATGCATGAGCCGTACTTTGAAAATAGACTTATTAAATTTGCGCAAGGTAACTTTTATGCTACTATTTGAAAATGAATCTAGCTTCACTAATCTCAAATCCTGCTATCAAGATTTCTAACGTATTGTTCAATTTTCTATCTTTTAAATTAATATGTAAGTGTAATTTGCTCTTAAGTAATTTATTTTATTTAATTCTCATATGCTCTTAACTTTGGTGCGGTCATTTATTTACATGTATTTATTATTTGATTTATATATCTCCTTGCTTATTATTATGTCAATCTCACAAACTGGCGAGCTTAATTTCTAAAAATCTTTTCTGTTATTTTTTCCTTCTTCTAAACCTTCATACAAAGGTTATTAATGTCCCCTTAAATATATATATATATGTAATGCATTATAAATTAATATGTTCGCCAGTTTGTTTTTACAAGCCATTTTATTTGTGTTTTAATATAAAAATATGTATTTGTTTAACTCTGGATTTTCTACCAGGGGAAAATCCAGAACTCAAGCTAATTAACGCTCTGAAACATTTATTTTATAATTATTTATTAAATTCTGAAAGGGTGACTTATAATTTGTTTTCTATATAACTGCTAATCTTACTTCATTTTTCATACTCTTAAAATTTCAAATCTTGTATTTAAATATTTCAGTTATTGTATTTAAATATTTCAGTTATTGTAAAATCAACGAAGATGGGATTGTTTTATTTCAAAAGCAGAAAAAGGGATGGGGGAAAAATCTTAGTGTTTCTTTTACTAAATAAAATCTTAACGTATTTGGGAAATTTTAATATTTTACTATTTTAGTTACTAAGTAAAATCTCTTTTTCTATATATATATATTATAACTGCATAGCGTATTATTTGTCTAAATTATAGTATTCAAACTAGGGTCATTTATATTTAAAGCAGTAAACTTATCTCATGTCGTTAGTGACATTCATTCATTACTGCGTTTTTGACATTTAGCTGATCTTTGTGTTTTTATATATACGTGCTTCTAATCTTTTAATCTGGGGGTTACGACAAGTTCGAACCCATAGATTTCTTATATCTCATTCCGTAGATAGTTGAGCTATCCGGAATCATATTTATTTCGTATAAAATGCCTCTGGCGGTGATCCCGTAAGTTTGGCACGCGCTATGCATATTCTTTCTTCGTATAAAAGGCCACTGGCGGTGACCCCTAAGTCTGGCACATGCTATGCCCATCCATTTCTTCGTATAAAAAGGCCTCTGACGGTGATCCCTAAGTATGGCACATGCTATGCCCATCCACTTCATCTTTCGTCCAGAAGCACGACTTTTCCTGTTATTTTAGGCTATTATGTCAGCACCGCAAACTTATTTGTATTAGTATTTCTTTTGCTTTATGACCCAGTTTTAATGCTCTAATATTAAAATGCGCTCTGCTCAAAATATATATCAATGCCAAATATTAATAGCTAGATTAATTACTAATGTTATTTCAATCTTATCAAACAATCTCACCATCATAACTTATATCTATATTTAAGAGTATCTATATGCCTTGGGGAAAATAAAGCGTTCGTTTTACTATCGTTAAAATAATTTATCATTAAATATTTTGTCATAGTTTCAAATATAATCTTTTAACTGTCTTTTGTTTATTTTCACGACCTCAATGGCGTGAAAATAGTTTATATCATATGTATAATGAATTTCGGAACGCTCCTAGAAAAATATATGTTAGTCGCCATGTTTCTGAACCGTAAATCAAAGTGTTAATGGTAGTATTATGTAATTCTTTCTGATAATTGATTGGCATTTTAATATTAGACTCACCAAAGATGTGTGTTTATTTGTAATATATTATTTAGCTAATCAAGAGCATATGAGAAATAATAGTGTGAATGACACTATGTAATTATCTACCACTTGCTCATTCACGCACACACTAATGTATATAATTAACTTATAAATGTATATAAATAATTTGTCATTATATTAAACTATATTTTATTGTCTAACTTATTTGAGTAGTTCGAATTTCTTCTTTTCTCCACTTCCACATATTACAGCCATGCTTATCTATTATTTTAATATAGTCATAGTTAATAGATTTCTCATTGTTTTGCTCAGCTCTGCTAGTCGGCCGGATTAAGATTAATTCTCATGGGCCATCACTATTATGTTATGCATTAGGTGTTAGATCTGGGGCTTAGAGAGTGGGTTCGAATTTGGGCTGGTCCCTGACCTAAATCTTGGGCTTGACTGGGTTTGAAGAACATTTTGTGAGTTCCAGCTCATGTTAGATGGATAAACATATTTTGACTGGCACATTGGATTTTTTTTTTCTTGGGCTTTGTTCACTGTTTAATCTTCATTCCAAAATAAATACTTTATATGTTAATTCAATACTGTTTCTTTCATTTGATTTCTCTAATATATAACAATTATCATTTGCCATGTTATTTGTAGTATATTTATTTTGCATATATATAGCTTTAATACTTCAAAAATTATAGTACTTACAAATATTACAGGATTGTTCTCATATGAAAGTGTGTCATCCTTTTTTGAACTGCCCTATATATATATACTTCTCTTTTTTTCAGAAATTGATGCTTATTGCTCTGAAACTACCTGACATTCCAGATGCATATTATCTTTTAATTTGGTGAATTTCTTTTTTTTTTTTGTAATTATGTAAAAATAAACTTATATTTTTAATTATTGACTATTTGTTGACACATTTTATTTATATAACTTTGTATAAAAGGTAATGTATTTGTGCAAATTTACAAATGTAGAAAAATATATAATTAAATAAAATATTATATCAAAATTACTTATATGACATTTCTAGATAATGATGACTTTATTATTTCATACTAAGGATCCATTTATGAAAGCATTGAATATATATATATATATAAATTAATACAGAAAAGCTAACAAAATGTCTTTAGTTCAAAATCTGGAAGAACTTGAAATTTCCAGTCCATTAGTTGGATAACATAAGAATAAAAAATAATCACTGAATGGATACAGTTTGACAAGATCCTACATGACAGTTTCTATATTCCAGTGATAGGAATTTGTTTGAACTAATTAGCTAATGCTCCTTGATTGATCAATGATTAGAGAATTACATTGCTTTTTTGGGAAAATATAAACAAAACTAATCATCTAGCTTATTTATTGTGTGGAATTAATTTTTATTCTATAGTGCTAACAAAATATCAGTGCTAGGGGTAAATTTAAAAAAAGATTTTGAAAGTAAAAATGAATAAAATTTAATTTTAAATGTAGAGAGTGTATTAGGAAGAAAAGACTGTCTTGAATAGGAATTTTCTTCATGATAAAATAATATTACAAGTAAACAAAACAACACTCTCCATATAGTAGTGCTGTTTTGTTTTGAATTGTTTAATAACAATTATTGTGCTAGTATGAGATAGTGTTCATGTGATGTTTAATATTACAAGTACAGACATCATTATTAGTATTACCATTTATTTATTTTTTTAATTAAGTTTGGATAAGGTAAAAAAAAGTGATTTATAGTTAAGAACTTAAGTGAAAGATTTCAAAACAATATATAATTAATTTTTTAAAGAAACAAGATGATTATTGTGAATAAGTGAGCCTGGACTTGAGACAAAATTCATGGCTAGATATATACTTTCTCTTATGTTCAAAACAATTATATATGTATACATAATAAAAAAGAAAATAAGCAGATTAAATATTTTTATTAATATTCAAATGATTTATCACTTAATAGGTTATGAGACATTTGAGCACCAGAAATAACAGAAATGAATTTCAATTCAGGGAACTTTGGCTAATTTTTATGCAGTGGGTGTTTTTTTACTTTAATTAAATTCATAATCCTGTTTTGTTTAACTCAAACCAAATTCATTTTATAACAATAAATTCAAAACTGATGTTTTAAAAGATAAAAATAAACTAGGTATTCTTTACTTATTTATTATAATGATAATTGCCTTTTTACAATTGGTAACGAATACAGTTTACCATAAAATAAAATACACTATTTCACAAATTAATTTTTGTCTAGGGGAATTTAATATAACTAAAGGGTAACCATGTACATGTGGAGTGACTACATCCAAATTATTTTTAATTGACAAGTTGGTACTAGTCATAAGCAACAATCAAATTGAACCTACATAAAAACAAGTTTCCATGTAGATTCAGTTATATTTCCTGATCATTATCCCTCTACCTAAAAATTTATTACATTAACATGGTAAATAATCAGCTTGATTTGGATGAGAAATGACAAACAATGAAATTATTAACAACAACAATAACTTTAATTAAAGAATAAAATTTATTTATATGTTTACAATTAAGAAAATTATATGGCGATCATGTGTGAGAGGAAAAAAATCTTCATAACTTGCAATAACTCTTTGAGGATGTAATATTATATTATATATTGTAACGGTATACATATGCCGTTACATTATTTTAAAATAATGGGGAAAATAATCTTAAATAAAATCATTTATTTAAAACTAAAAGCCAAAATTAAAAAGAGTTATGTTTAACACATATATTGCACAGATGGAAAACATTAAAAGTATTTTTTTAAAAAAAAAATAAAAATAAAAAGTATTTGAACGTACTTTTTTATAAAAAAAAATAAAGATCTAAAGATAAAATATTTTTTTTAAAAAGTAACATAAATGAAAATAGAAATAAATGTTAATTTCTATTTTAAGATTCCTATGTAATCTCAGTAAATGGAAATGATTGTTTTATTAATTAAACGAAAAGCAAACTAGTCTTTGGGGCTCATATAATTAACAAGTCAGATAGGAGATATAGATAAAAATTAAAGATTGTTTTCCACTCTGAAACAGAATGTCCAATAGAAGTAGCAACCAACAGTCAGACCTTAATGAAAATCATTGGAATAGGAAACCATGTTCAGTGAATCCGGAGAATTAGGATAAAAAGAAAAAAATTTCCAATAAAAGTTAGTTCCAGCTTGACTTTTTGAGGAGGAGGGTGAAAAGATGCACTTTTCACCCTCTTACTAATTTCAAATCAAGTGGCTGTTGAAATATGAATGGCACTATTGTAGACCCCGAATCATAAGGGTCCTACAATAAAATAGTTCCAGGATCGAACCAGCTAAGGCAGTCTCCGGAGTGATAACTATGGTATGAACAACAGACCGATCTTCTCTGAAATTTTGAATAATAAAGACTTCGCAGGAATTTTAAAAAGTAATTAAGAACTTTCGTCAATATTTAACAAGTTTTTAATAACCAGCTAAACATAACTTTTAAAATGAACTTTTATCTGACTTATTAAGATTTCAAAATGTTATTAATGTTTAATTATATATATATGAGTTTGCTAATCCAATTCAATTATTTCCATTTTTTTTTATTAATATTTTTATTAATGAAATCAAAAAAATGTATTAAATTTTAAGTTGGGTGTAGATAGCTGCATGGATTCATTATGTTGATCATGTTTTAATTTTTTTTTTTACGTGAAAATGTATATATATCGATAAATATGACACCTCGTGCTGAGTGTCTAAACATATTTACTGTCGTATATATTTAAGTTGTTGCTGTCAATGCGGGACCTTACGATGAGTGCCATTGGGTTTACTTTATTGTAAATTTCCTTTAAGCAATTGAATTAATAACGTCATATTTATCATTTATGTTAGTTTAAAGAGTTTGATTTCAGACTATTTGTCTCGCAGTTAAGTTGATGCTGGTACAGAGATATATGGATGTTTATATTAATGCAATGTGAAGCTTATTAGCATACAGGGCAAACTTGTCCAACTGAATGCATGACCCCAAAGATGTAGTCATTACATTGCAATGTACACAGATGTATTTCCTGCGGCATTGACTTCCTTAGCTCTATGGATAGGGACTATAAGTCAGCAGATAGACTGCTCTCTCTCATATGTAGTATTTCTCTCAAATATTATATACATGATTCCTTCACCAGACAGATGCACATTTCTGTACTGGATGAAGATCATGTCCTTCAAATAATATCACACTGCAGATGCACATTCCTGACAGCGTGGTTTATGTTAGCATCTTCATATTGCATTGGTTGCATCTGTATATCTGGAAGCAGGTGTTGGGTTGGCTGCGAACTTTTAGTCTGAGATTGAATGATTGTTTTGAAAAGTTTTTAACTGAGAAATCTATGTAGCTTATCTATACTCAACATTCTAAAGTAAAATTTATTAAAATGTATTTCTGTGCGGACTTTCTTAAATAATAATTTAAATTTAAAAAAAATAATAATCTAAATTTAAAATTAATATTAAAATCAAGATAAATTTATTCCTCAATTTTAAATATTTATATATGTGCGTTAATAAATGTTTTTTTGTGTGTTATTACTGGCAGTGGCTTATTTTATTTTTTTAATATTAAAAATATATTTTTAAGAAGTATTTATTATAAATCTCTGCGTCTTCTTGAGCTAAAGGCATGGGCTAATGGTCAATATAAAATAAAGTTGGATCTTAACAGTAACTATTGTGCCGGTCAAAATCGTGTATTCATTCAACAAGACCAATAATCCAAGCGAAAGTACCTTGAATCCAACCATGCACAAGGTCAGGACAAGGATGAATCCTAACCTATTTGCCTAAACTATTGCCTCTCTGACTAATGGATAACGTTTGTGATGACACTAGCAGTGCTTGGTTTTATTCCATCCCAGCTGGAGATCATGGTTCACATAGAGACTCAAAATAATAAAGGGTTTACATGAAAAACCAATGATTTAATGGATTCTGATGATTGCAGAATGGTACAGATATGATTTGATCGATTACTAATGGATTGAACCGTAATAATGATAATTCTTTCTGGAAACATTATAAAGAAGTGAATTTAAATCAAGGAAATATTTAAATAAATAGAGTAATTAACCTTAGAGATTGGGAGTGATGACAAACTAAGCTTATTTAAATTAACAATATTATAGGAATTTATTAAGGAATTTAGTACAAAATAAGTAGTCTTTGTTTATACAACTTGGTTATTTTTATTTAATTCGTTTTGATGCGGCTTTGACAAACAATGTAAAAGTTTGTTAATTGGTCGGCCAAAACCAATCAGCAATAAAATATTATTAGCCCTCTTAAAGATATTACAAATAAATCTTTTATATATATATTACAAGACATGAAAGATGGGCATTTAAAATACTAATACATTTAAAATCATTTGTATATAATGAGTGTGGGAAGCAAAATAGTTCTTAAATAAATAATTGACAATTATACAGTCAGATTTAATTAATTACGAAATTTGTTTGTGAAGGACGTGCCATCATGGCAGAGAGCATTTCAGGTTTTCTAAATAAAGGTATAAAATGATGAAGAAGGCAATATGCTATTATAGATTACAACAAAAATAAATGAGGTCTGTTATGAACCTCTGGGTGGCTTTGCTAAAGGAAATTCCTGATATGTACAGGTAGATGATGAGAAATGCTGGCCCTCCAGCCAAAACATATCTGAATAATAATAAAATATTTTGATGTGCTGGACTTCCCATACACATCTTAAATGCAATGCCTGAAAATGGATCCCTTGGTATGAACTACGTCTACTTTGAGGGAGAGTAAAAGGTTGGACTGGTCAGTTAAATTTCCGAAGGTCCTGATGAGTAAGTAGCAAAGTAAAATAATAAATGAATGGTTGTAGCTATAAAAATATTAATGCCTTAGACATATATATATAGATAGTGTATGACTAACAAAATTAATAACTTAATTTCTAATTAAACTATCTCCCTGCCAAAATGGAAAGTCCCAGAAACCTTAGGCCTTGACTAAATGAATCATAAATATAATATATATATAAAAAAAGAATTAACTAAAATATAAATTGTTTTCCACACTTCACAAATATTTCATTTATTAATAAGTTCTTAAATAGTTTATCAAAGATTACAAAATAAGACTGTTTTTAATTAACATAGACGGGCATTGAATATCAAACTAATAAATTGTAAATCATAATTTTAATATTTTTCTGACAAATAAAATATATATATGAAATATAGACTGATAAAATTCTATGATAAATTTTACTTAATTGATTCACTAAAATTATTTATTCTTTCAGAAATAATGACAGGGCTATTTTAAATTGGAGGTAATAGTAAGATACTTTTAAAATAATTTCAATCATTCAAATAAATTTATATATGATGTACAAAACTAAATGAGCTTTCTATTAATTAATTTACGGGAAGTAAATCTCCTGTAATAATTTTTAACTGGAGAAAATAAGAGGAAGGGGATTTAAAGTTAGTTTTTCATCGAGTTTTGTACTTGGCAATGTCAGTAAGTCAAATATTATAAATAAACCAACAAAATTTAATTTAAGTTTGCCGCATCAAAATAATGTAGTCAAATATTATAAATAAACCAACAAAATTTAATTTAAGTTTGCCGCATCAAAATAATGTAAGATTTTATAAGAATTGATATTTTAAATTTAATAAATTTAAACTACACATTTTAAAACTAAGTTGTATAAACAAATATAGATAATATAAATTAACATTGATTTGGAAAACAAGTAAAATGGAATCAATGGCTTGTGGCAAATTGGACGTTACCTCAGAATCAATCAGTAGGCATTCCATGGCTTGAAACAAGCAGTTAAAACAGTCAGATCATTTCAGGCTTCCTCGACACAGACAGTCTCTGGCTAGATGTTTAAAGCACTGGAAAGGCATTGATGAGCTGGTAAGACAGAGCTCCGGAAAGCAATGGTCGATCTTTTAGCCAGTCATTCTGTAGGCACGATGTACTATATCTCTAAACTACTCTCTTCAGATAAAACTCAACAAATAATTAATCCTTATCAAATTTTCCACTATTTATGTGTTCTGATCTTTATCTATAGGATTGAATCTACAGTAACAACTGCCAATTGTAATTGCTCTAGGCAGTTCTGAGGTTGGTGCCTGCTTTGGAGGGAAAATCTATAACTCTGCATGAACATGCCCCAAGGGTTGATTTGCTAATTAAAAAAAACAACAACAAGCATATTAAGTTTATCAGTCATTGTACTAACAAAATCTATTTAATTAAGGTTTAGATTAACAAAACTAGATTTTATTCAGAAAAATTTTAGGAATTTGGTACAATGACTTTCAAACATATTTGACATAAACTTAAGCAGAAATTTACAAAATATTTCTTAAAAATATTACATTGTTTAAATAATTGATTCTCAAGTGTACATTGATTAAAAGATAAATATAAAATGTTACCCACTAATTAATTGAAGAAAATGAACTTTAATAAAGAATTTGAAATATTTGTAACATTTTATAGATATCTAGGATTCAATTCAATTTAATAAAATAAACACAATATACATTTTTACAAATATAAAATAAATAAACTAATATAAAAGGTTAGTTTTAATTATAAAATAAGATTAATGAAATATAAAAGATTATAATATTGATTAAAATATACTATCACCTATTATGAGATGGGTGTCAGTTAATAAAGATTGGGTTCAAACTCAGACTAGTGCTGATGACCTTGGCACTAGGTGAAGCAGGAATATGTACTATATTTCCAGCTTCACTATCTGCCTACTATATAAATTTTCCAGGTTTGAATGGCCTGGTGGCGCCCTATCCGGCATATACACTAAGATACTCCCCAATTGTTAAAATACATTTGGCAATGCAATAAGGAAGATTAGTTCTTTGAGGATGACTATAGAAAGTTCAGCTAAATCTAGTTTAACATCTTTATAAGCTCATATATATATATTGTATTTGTAAATGTGGGAAGATGGCTATTAATCATTAAATTTTAATGTCTGCTGGAGTTTTTCTAGAAGAGTTTCCATTGCAATTTTTTTTCTGAGCATTTAAAATAGGTATATTCACAGATCAATTTATATGGGATAATCACTTTAGATCAGTGGTCTTCAACCATTTCACACCTGTGGACCGGTAAAAATAAGAATAAGGTTTCGCGGACCGACAGAAGTCTATAGATAAATTTTCTTAAAGATGTAAACTGTGTATCCTTAGATGAGCATAATTGTTATAACTGATCAAAACAACAATGTTAAAGATACAAAATGCAGTTATATATATATATGGAGTTTGTATAATAAAAAACTTTTTTTTTTTTAATTTTGAATTTTTTTTAGAAAAGTAATAAAAAATTTAATTCTACCCCCCATAAACGTCTGTGATAATTAGAAAAACAAATTAATTTATGTATGATTGATTAGATTTTGATTTCGTTCTGTTTCTTTTTTTTTAATTGGGTAAAAATGAGATGAAAAAAATAAATAAAAATTGTTTATATTAATTAAAAGTTTAAACTCTTATTATTTTGTTATTAAAATCTTTCCTGCCAGTAAAAAACTTCTGCTGCCCAGCACCAGTCCGCGGACCAAGGATTGAAGAACACTGCTTTAGATGACTAGTTTTCCTTTTCTTAGCAAGAAAATATCAAATATTTTTTTATCTACAGTTCCATACTCAGCAACAATTTTGGAATGATCAGGGTAAGCATCCTGGAATGCATAATATTAACTTAAAAATCCTTACAAAATTTTTGACTTCTATACAGTAAAAGACACGATGACCAAGTGTTACAATTCTTCCCACTGTTTCTTGGGAAATAGATGATTTAGAAAGCTTCTTTTGATTCCCATAGCAACATTTTTGTTTTTAAAAAAAAATATTTATTTTAAAAGAGTAAAATAATAACACAGTTTATCTTTACACTTATTTTTTTAACATTTTAAAACACTTTAAAATTTATTCTATGTCCACATTTTTTAATATTTTGTTATACATAATAAAAAAATATTAGTATAAAAGCAATGCCTGTAAACTCAGACATGAAGGTTACACTACATATAAATTTAAACAAAATAACATTTATAACTAATATATTTGCACTTTTTTTTTTGACAACATGATAGTACTGAAATTATTTTTGTATCTACCAATGTAACATTTTTTATTTTATAAATTTCAAACCTAAGGAATATTAGACAAGATGATTGTTTTATAAGTCTGTAGAAGAAATATTAAA
Organism: Epiperipatus broadwayi; assembly: GCA_028023455.1. Lineage (NCBI taxonomy): Eukaryota > Metazoa > Onychophora > Udeonychophora > Euonychophora > Peripatidae > Epiperipatus > Epiperipatus broadwayi. The sequence goes on along the minus strand of JAQFVV010006241.1, from coordinate 4,936,788 downwards.
CCTATATGAGTTTAAAAGCAATCAAATTATTACTGATTGATTACTTATAAGATTTATGTCTAAATGGAATTGTTGATGTTACAAGATTAGTAAATCTTAATAGTATAAGAATAAAATTTGCATAGAACCAGCCATGGTCAGAAATTAACCTTAATTTAAAGTAATTGACAGACATTTTGAAAAACAATAACTAAAAACAGAACTTTAGTGGAATAAATCTACACCATTCAACACCCATGTATAAACTCATTTCAAAGTCATTAATTTTTCTGAAGCATGCTGCAGCAAAGAAATAGTGGAGTGTAGAACATAGGAATGGGAAAATAGATGATTATAGGTATGTCATACTTTTTTTTTTTACTTTTCCCAACCAGATAAATTTTATTTAATAATTGTTAAAAAAAAAAAAAGCCTTTTAACTATTATATTTTCCCAGCTATAAAATACAAAGATGGTACTGTTCATGATTTCAGAGACATTATCTTGTTCAATTTTTAGTTTAAAAACCACATGTCAGCAGATAATTTCATTATTCTGAATACCAAGTATATTCTCTAAGACACAATTCTTTCTAAACAATTCATCTTTTTCTAATATTGCAATGTTCCAATTTATAAAATCAGATTTGAGAAACATGAGAATGATGCTACACATTGAGACTTTATGGAGATAGTCTTAAATAGCAAATGACAAGTCAATATTTTTCACAATTTATAAGACATAGCACTATAAAAATAAATGCTTATTTACATATGTTTAAGTTTCATTTGAGAGTGATGTTTAGTAAATTCTAGATAATTTTGTTGATATCATTCATTCAGACATCGTAAACAGTAATTTAAAGTGAGTGGTCTATCCTCACGCTTTCATTTCCAGTATTTAAGATTTGCCCATATATAAGCATTTGGGTTGGAAAGAATAAGTGGATTCATTTTATTCTTTCATAAATACTATATCTTGTGTTGGGAATGAAAGTATTCATTTATTATTAACACTTGTAAAAAGCGCATGCACAATAGCTTGAAAAGGCTGATCTTTAATGTATTACAATAGGTTTTGTAAATACAATATATACATTGATTTTTCCTTCATTCAGATCTATTTAAGTGTTAAATAATTTTACTTATACAGAATACAAGTAGTTCTTATGTAAACAATAATCCTACAGCATATTAATAAAAGTATCATAAGTGTTTTCATTATTTTATTGTGTGTGTGTGCATCTGTTCATTTTGAAAGAAATAATTTAGATAGATATTTGAAACTTATTATCCTTATGCAAAACCCATCTGACAATATCCTATCATTAAACAATTGTAGTTACTAACCAGCTTTTTTTTTTAACAGAGACAAATGGATTGTAGAACATTATTTGTTTTTGAAGAGTTAGAGCAGAATTTTTTTTTTTGTTTGGTTGATTGTACATGTGATTAAGAAATGAAATTTTCTACAGAATATAAAAATTAGACAATTAAATGTCAAATGTATTTTTCTGTTTTATTTTTAATAGATTCTGTTTTTTCTGTCTTAATAGCATTAGTATTTAAGCTTATCTCTATTATTTATCATTTCTACCTGTTGTGGATTCAAATCTTTGAGTTATTCATTTCTCAAAGATAAACAATTCTTTTTTGCTTATCATTTTTAATGCTCTGAATATTATTTACTTTTTTATAGCCTTTGAATGAAACTATTTAATTTAACAGTATGTAAGAATTAATGAAGAAATTCAAGAAATTTTTATTTAATTCAGTAGATAGAGTAGTTAATGCATTAATAAATCAGAATCCAATATTGAGATTTTAGTAGATGTTTTACAAAATAAAATAATTCTTATGGTTAATTATTGTAAAATAGTGTCAATAGTCTAGGAAAAAATAATTTATTGTACTCCTAAAATGTTACTCATATTTAAACTCTAGACTTTACAAATAATTCCTAATTGTAACATTCATTTGTCTTTAATGATTAATCTTCTCATGGATTAATGCTTTAAGTTTTCACGGGTTGATCAATTTCTGGAAATACTATGGACAAAAAAAATCAATGGGTCATTTCAAATCTCCATATTACACTATGTAAATCAATATTTACCTTGTAAAACATGTTATACTCAATAAAGTCTCTCTTTTATATAAAAAAAAAATTTATAGTCATTCTGGATGTTATAATTAAATTTTAAAAATATTATTAAAATTAACTCTGATCTAGTTCCCAAAATTTTTTATTTAAATTCAGATTGGCATAAAAAATGATTGATTCTGTTCTCTAGTAATTTTAACTCATCATTTTTAAGTATGTATATATGTACATACACTGTTAAAGTTAAACATTGAAGTTTTTAAAAAACAAACTATAAAGAATGACATGGAAATTTTAATATCTTTTTTTAGAAAAAGTACTTGTGATTGACAATAAAATTCATATTTACTTGCTTATTGCTGATATAATATGTATACCTTTCTGGAATCAGCAAATATGTATATACATACACTAAAGTAAAATGCTTTCCAATAGAAAATATATTCATGATAGATAAATACAAGCTAAACAGTTTTCAGAGAAAAATTTAATTAAAATATATTCACATAAATAAGCATCTTGATATAAAAAGTATTATAATTTGTTCCTAGTACTCTATTATCTAGTTATTCAACCTGTCTTCGGGCTTCTAAAAAAATAGATATTCCAAAGTAATTTTGCAAGTAAATAAATAATATAGGACAATATTTAATACTTAGCTAAAGAGAAACTATTTTAATGATTTAATCTCTAATTTGAGAAATGCTTTGAGATTCTCATCTTGCAACTGTTCTATGGCTTGTAGTGCTTTTTCACCACCATCCTGATAATACTGAGCTAGCTCTTGGGCATAAGTTATCCAAACACAGTTGGCACAGCCACTCATACAACATGTAGTTGGAAGTTCTGGTGGAGAACCTTTCCCAGGGATGATGTCTGTAGAAGCAATTGATGGAGCTTGGGCAGACTGATCAATTAAAGCTTTTAATGCAGGAGAATTGTCTACATCTTCCATACTATTATCATGAGATTGTGAAGAACAGTACTTAAATATACAGGATTTATATTTAGCATTCAACACCTGGAAAAAATAAAATAAAATTCAATATATATCTAATGTGAATCTGTGCTTATGAGGAGTTATAGAAAATATAAATAACAATTAGATATTTAAAATAGAATAAAAAATATATACATTATAAATTATTGCATATTTTTTCCTTAGTTACTATTTAATCACTACACCCTAATGACATTTTTTGTTGCAAACTTTTACAAATAGTATTTAGATATTTAACATTCATTCAGACTAAAAAAATTCATATTCTGTGTAATGATCTTTTACAATTATGCTAATAACTGTAAAACTTGGACTCGAGTTTTTAACCTAAGCCACAAACTATTAAAATTACTTCATAATTCTGTATTTTAGAACTTTGGTTATCAGCTAATTAATCTAAAAACTCAATGTGCTCAACCAAAGTATCACTTGATTCTCAGTAATGAAAGATGAATATCCAGAACCAGCCTGGAGTCTGCAATAGTGATTGTTACTTTCTGGTATTCCTAATCATATAAAAGATTATAATGAAATGGATAAATAAAAATGAATTTTTATAAATTTTAAATTGAACCCTTCATTCCAACATATGTTTCATAATTTTCCAACTTTTAGAACTTGCTCAATCCCACTTATTTTTTATGTTTTAGTATTCTTACCTATGAAATTTATTTTTTCATTTTCTTGAAAAATCATATACATAAAAGTACTTTTTCTTTTCAAAATATGAAACAATAGATTCATTATATCAAACTTCTTTTCAAGATCACAAAAATATCTTAGTCCTCATTCTAATTTTTTGTCCTCTATATTTCCTAAAACACAGAAGACTAAACAATATAGTGCAGAATGAATAAGATTTAACTTAAATTATTCTATATTCTAATATTTTATAGAATTATAGCTTTCTTTATTAAAATTACAGCCTTTAAAAGAAAATACCAAAATTATTAATAATATTACAAATATCAATTAATTCTCTCACATCTTATTCATCATAACCTTTAATAATTCATCTGAAAATGCATCTTTCTTTTTTTGCATTTTATAACAAAATGAAAACTTGTAAAATTCCTACCATATAACATATATTTATTTATTTGACATATAATCAGTTGCTTGGGAAGTTTTGTTTCATTTAAGCACCAAAAAAAAATTCTGATTTTTTTTTTTTAGTTTTATTAAATGGGAATCCATTCAGATATATTTTTCTTGAATCTGCCACATTCATTATTGGGCTTATCTGATGATCCGATTAAAATAGAATAAATTTAACCTGATTGTGTTTTAAGTAAGAGTTCATATCTAATTTCATCAAGAATTCATTACGTTTGCAGTTTGTTATAGTTGAGATTTATATTCTGGATTGACCAAATGTAAACATAATTGAAAAAATCAAAAGAAATTATATCATAAAAAAAAACACAGATCAATTAATAAAGTTAATATATTTAATAAATGACTATATACAAAACCATCACTATAATACGATTTTAACTTTCAATAGTTTATAATGTTATATGTTCAACTAATGCAGCAAAAGATTTACAAAAATAATGAGATCTTATACAATCTTACGTTATTTCTCTATCTATTTATTAATCTGCAGGAGTGGACACCCAAGAATGAGAATCCAATAGTTCTGGCTATTTATAACTAAGTTTTCTAAAGTACTAATCTCAAAAATAATAGAAAAAGATTTAGCAAACAGTTTAACTTATAATAAAGGTTGTTGTTTTTTTTTTTAAAAAAAAAATCTATAAATTATTTAATTAAAAACTATTACCTTATTCTTTTTTCTGAGAGATTATCATAATCCCATTTAAAAAAGTATAAGAATTCATTTGTAATAATTGACTATATATAATTATCTCTCTATGTATGAATAGCACACATTTTATGAGTATGTAAATATTTTGCAAGCCATCAATATTTTTTTTATTTTTTCTCAGTATCCAATTTTCACAATCACAAGAAACATCATAGCTCCCTCGTTTGGTTACAAGATATCTCAATATATGAGGGGGGACCCAAAAATAACTGGAATCATTCTCTGGTTTGCATACCTGTTGTAGTATACACTTTTACTGTTACATCTTCCAGGAACCCTTGTGTATCAATCTACCAAAGGACATCCTGTCATGTGAAATCATGGGTAAAGTGTGTTTCAGTTGTGTCAATTTTTTTATAATGGCTGAAATGTTTGAACAATGTGAAATTCTGTTTTCATTTACAGTAAACAGCAAGGAAAAAAGTTGTAATGCTTGAAACAAATAATAAGCAAGCTGATCTCATAAAAACCCAAGTTTATGAGTGGCTTAATTGAAATGTTAAATTTATCACTTCCCTAAAAAGCATCACAAGCCCAAAGTCAAAACAACGCTGATTTTTTTTTTTATGCAAACAGCATTTTTCTCTCAAATTTAGTTTGTAATCGTCAGGCATTTTGTCTCCAAGTTCTGAAACATCTACGTGATGCAGTAAAATGTAAACCCGTTTTGTGGCAAAGAAAACAGTGCAAGCTCCACCCCAACAAAGTGTTGTTTCAAAGTCTTGAGTATGAAATACTTTTTAATTAAATTCAGCATGACCTAGCTTATCTATTAACTGTATTCACTCGATCTCACTTTGTGCAATTTTTTTTTAATCGCTCAAATAAAAAAATGTCTTAATTTTTTTTTTTTTTGTAGGCTTAGAACTGGGTGAAAAATGACAGAGGCATTAAAATGCATCACTTTGCAAGTATTTCTGGATTACTTCAAAAAATGACAAACATATTAAAAACAATGCATTGCATTAAACAGATTATACTTTTTAAAGTGATTCAATTTGCAACAACTAAAAATAAATATACAATTTTTTATTTATAAAATTCTGGTTATTTTTGGGTTCCCCCTTGTATATTTTCAGATTTTCAAAGTAACTCTACCCAAACTGTCACCTACTTCTATGCCGTTTTATGTCAATTGGTAATTTTATAATCATATTTATCTTGTCTTTTTATTCTATTATTTGACTTTCTTAATGAAAATCTTGATTTTCAATATGTATGTGTGTTATCTGATCCACAATAAGTAATAGACAAATTCTATGGCATTTGGAGTCTTCAACTGCAGGTTGGGCAAATACTAATTTGATCAATAAAATTTCGCAAGTGAATTGCTTCTAATACAAATATTCAATCAATGAAACTTATATGTACTTATATACATCATTCACTTAATTACTATAATCATAAATATTAAATTAAGCTCAGCAGCCACTCATGAATGAATATGGCTAGTCCAACTAAAGAGAAAAGACATAATAATACACTAGAGATGAGTTTTACATATTGAACATGTTGATCCATTTGAATTTTTTTGTAGTGAAATTTTAACTATACCACTCATGTGAGGTAGGGACTGGTTTATATTCACTTTTAATGTTTTGTGGAAGGATATAATCATAAACATATGACCAAAGATATATGAAAAAAGTATGATTCCCAGAATGCACATTTTGCGCCAAACCGACACTCATCAGTTGGCCTAGATCACAATCCCTTACAATATATCTTTATCATTGTTCAATATATATAGATAACAAATACTGCAATTTAATTGATGTGTCAAAATTGCTGCCCTCACAACTTTGACACAAACTACTTGATGGAAGTATATTAATAATTTTATTAGTCATTCATTAGACTAGAGATTATCCAATAATAAATATTTCTGTAGTGTAATTTCCACTACCCCACTCACACACAATGGAGAGACTGGCTTCTATCAATTTTTAACACTTTGTGAAGGAATGTAATCATAAGCATATTACCAAAAATGTATGATCCCCAAAATGCACATTTTGTGTTGAACTAGAATTCATCAGTTGGCCCAGATCACAATCTTACACATATCTTTATCATTATTCAGTATATATAGATAACAACACTACAGTTTAACTGATAAGTACCAAACTTGCTGCCTTCACAACAAACCAGTCCTTACCTTGTGTGAGAGTGGAATAGTGAAAATTACACAACAGAAATATTATTCATTGTTGGATAATCTAGTCTAATGAATGACTAATAAAAAATTATTAATATACTTCCATTAAGTGATTTGTGTAGTAATTTGCTATCTATATTTATTGAATAATGATAAAGATATGTGTAAGAGATTGTGATCTGGGCCAACTGATAATTGCTGGTTATGTATGAAATATGTATCATGGAGATCATACATTGGTCATGTTTATGATTACAATCCCTCCACAAGGTGTTAAAAGTGGATAGAAAGCAGTTCCTATCCCTACTTTGCATGAGATTGTAATAAAAATTACATTACAGAAATATTAATTATAGGATAATCTCTAGTCTAATGAATGACTAATAAAAATTATTAATGTTGATATATTTATTTATTTTGTGATGCTATTTTTTTAACTTTTTCAGCAAATTTTCTTTTGTGAAATATTTCAACACTTTATCTAATTATAGCTCTCTGATGTATTCTATCCATTGTCATATCTTCCCAACAAAAACAATCAATATTGCATTTCTTTAAAATGTCTTTGAAGTAATTTTTATAAAGTAAAAAAGATTGGCTTCTCCCATAAAACACTCTTTTAAGATATCTTGTATTGTTTGATTTACATATCCAATCTAATTTTACAATAATGTAGTGTATAATATACCATTCAACAAATTGAAGAACATGCTGATTGGTCTTATGATCTTGTCATTATATATTTTAAATTTTATGGAATATTTTTAAACGAGATTTTTCTGATATCTTTATGTTATGTCAATAAGCTAGATTCATTTGCATATAATAAATTAGATAAAATAACAGCTCTATAATTTGTTAATTTAGTTACAATAATTATTTCAATGAGATAAAATACCCAATCTTTTTAATTTGTTAAAAACTGCAGCAGCTTACTGGAATCTATGCTCCATCTCAATATCTAAGTTCATCTTTCTACTTAAAAAAGTTATCAAGATATTTAAGTTATGATACATTCAAAACATTAAATACATTTTGTAGATCATCTTTTGAACTGGCTAAGATACCTTAATCATCAGCATATTGAAAATACAGAAGTCAAAAAGATGAAGTCTTTAATTTTGTTTTTAATTGATTCAAATTAAAAATTCTAGCATTCATTAACTATCTATAAACAGTACCAAAGAAACAGTGTTATTTAACCCCAATTTTCATTTCAAATGCTGATTTTCTACTTGTAGTCATAACACTTTAATTCAATTTATATAGAAGCCATATCATATGAATAAACTTTGGTGATTAACCAACTAATATCAAATAGTACTATAAACCTGTTTGATTGTCATATGCCTTGGCCAAATCAAAAACAGTATGTAAATTATTCTTTTGTTTCTGACAATTTTCTTGAATTTGGGCAACAAAAACTACAACTATGATGCTTCTTGATTCTATAAAACACATTCCCTAGTAACCATCTAAGATTGAAAGCAACTTATTTAATGAAATCCTTAAAAGTAACTTTATTGATGTAAAATATTCAATTTATAATTAATAAATTTGGTTATAGTGCTGCAAAAGAAATCGATAAAAGAAAAATGTTAATTAAACTAAGTTAAAAAAATAAAAGCTTTGATTAGAGACAAACAAAATAAATGCATATATTAATTAATTTGTAGATCTAAAAAGTTAGATTATAGTGGAAATAATTTCCAAAGATAAATGGGGAATTAGTAATTAAAGTTAAGAGAATTTCATTGTACAATAACTACTGATTTAATGGTAGATAACAAACTCTGAGTCTAATAATAGTTAAATTATTTAAGCAGAACTAATTAAAATAAAAGTCAAGAAAACCCCTCCCATTGAATTACATGAAAAAAATACATTAATTACTCCAGAGAAGAAACTAAAAAAAAAAGAAGAGGGGGGTATATAAAGCTAGAGAAGAAAGGACTGAGTGCTCTTAGTACTGTTCTGATTCCACATGTAAGTGGCAGTGAAGATCATCATCATCGGTGGACTACATTACCAGGATCTCAGCTCATGTAGGTAACCAAGCTGATTAGAACTTTTAGCAGACCGTCCCCGTCTTATTATTTTATGAAATCCTTCAAGAGACTCACCGAACGATTTGTGTTTAAAAGGGATAGACAGTATAGTGAAGGTAAAGTACTCTGTACGGTTACCTAGACTGTTTGAACATTTTTATTCAATTATTCTTTTGGCTGATTAGTTATGCTTGTATAAGTGCAGACTTGTATGTATAATGAAAATTTAATTAGTTAACTGTTTTAATTGCTAATAAATTGTCTTAATACAAAACTATGTGTTGTCATCTGTTAATGTCAATTATGTATTCATGTTTGCTGGCTGCCCTGTCATAGTTGGGGAACAGTAATTATAATGACTAATGATTTTCCACAAAAAATATGCAATCTCATTTATTCTCTTTGTTCAAATATTGGAACAATCCTTAAGATAAATAGGCACAAACTTTGCAAGTCCAATAATACTTGATCTTTATTTTTAAAAATTGGAACAATAGAGATACGAAATTACAAATTTATAAGTCCATATATTTCTAAAAAAATCCCAATATTTTTAAAACTAATGTATCATCATATCTTAAAATTTCTCCAGATACCTTATTAGAACTTGCAGCCTTTCCATCTTTAAGATTCATCATCATCATCAACCATTATCAATCCACTGCAGGATGGTCTCTCCAAGTTCAATCCATCTTTTCCTATCTTTAGCTTCTCTTCTCCACATGACCCCTGCACACTTTCTTATTTCATCTATCCATCTCACATGTGGTCTCTTTCTGGGTCTTTTACAATCTTTTGGAATCCAGTTTAAAATTTCAATTGTCCATTATCATCTCTTCTAACAATATGTCCAGCCCAACCCACTTCAGTCTTGTAATTTTTTCAATGAGGTCAGTAGCACCTGTTTGTTCTCTTACCCATACATTGCGTTTTCGATCCCTTGTTACTCCCAACATGCATCTCTCCATACTTCTTTGAGTGGTCTGAAGTCTCTGTATTGCTCTTCTATTAAGTGTCCAAGTCTCAGATCCATAAGTAAGAACTGGCAAAACACATTTATTAAAAACCTTCCTTTTCAAACACATAGGCATATTTCCTTTTAGTATCAAGTTATTTCTACCAAAAGCACTCCAACCAAGTTTAATTCTATGATTAATTTCATCCATTATATTTCCATCTGTATTAATAATCTGACCAAGGTATTTGTAACTGTTAACTTCTTCTAACTCATCATAATCAATCTTTATTTTCATATTTTGAGAAAATCTATTAAACATTACTTTAGTCTTTTTAACATTTATCTTTAGTCCTTCTTTCATCTGATAACTCCTGCAACATTTCCTGTAGCTCTAAAGCATTATTTGCAAAAACAACTACATCATCTGCAAAATCTAAATGACTTAAATAATCTCCATTTACTTTTACTCCTTTAGCTTCCCATTTTAATCCACAAAATACTTCTTGCAGCACTGCTGTAAAAAGTTTTGGAGATATGGAGTCACCCTGTCTTACACCCTTTTTAATGTTGATTTTCCTACTATCATTATGTAATCTAATTGTTGCTGTTGCATTTTTATAAATATTCTTTAAAATAAACAATATCCTGGATCTACACCTTGATGATCCAATGCTTTAATCACTGAAGAAATGTTTATAGAATCAAATGCCTTTTCATAGTCTACAAATCCTAAGCATAATGGCAACTCATATTCATTTGTCCTTTCTATAATTTCTCTCAATACCTAGATATGATCTATTGTACTAAAACCACTTTTAAATCCAGCTTGTTCTCTTGGTTGGTGGAAATCCAGTTTGCTGTAGACGAGTTGTAATTATCTTAGTAAAAATTTTGTATAAAACTGATAAAAGACTGATAGGTCTGTAATTTCTAATATCTTCTTTATCATCTTTTTTAAATATTAATATTAATACTGCATTCTTCCAATCATCTGGTACATTTTTATCATTTAACTTTGCAAAAAAATTTCTATTTCTTCACCTGCTTCTTTTAATATATCAATTACAATTCCATCATTACCTGGAGCCTTCCCTTTCTTCATAAATTTAATTGCATGTCTCACTTCCTCATTCAAAATTCTGGGCAATTCGAAAGATATATGTATAGGAGGCACTTGTTCTTTATTACTATATAATTCTTGATAAAAGTCTTTTACACATTTTATGATGTCATCTCTCTTTTTAGTAATAATGCCATCTTTTTTTCTTATTGCAGATATAAATTTCCTACCAATACCAAAATGTTGTTTTACACTCTTTAGACTTTTATTCTCTTCTACAGCTTTCCTTACTAGTTCACAATTATACTTTCATATATTATTTTCAACTCTTTCCGCATCATTTTCCAAAATTCAAGATATTCAATCTTTTTAATGCATCATTGTTGTATATACTCATATTCCTTCTTTTCTTCATAAATTCTCTAGTCTCAGTAGAAATTTTATTGGTCACTTGCTGCTTTTTTGTACCAACTATCTTTGTTGCAGTTTTTAAAAGTGTATTGCTTATTTTCCTATTAATGTCATTCAAATCTGAATCATGTTCAAAATCTATTAATACTTGAAACCGATTTATAAGTTCTAATTTAAATTCATTAAAATGTTTCTGAAGATTAGGAATATCAACTGTAAATATTGTTTTTCTTAATAATTTTTGTCTCTCTAGTTTTGCATTAACATTTATCTTACATCTTACTAATCGATGATCACTTCCTGTGTTAAATTTATTAAGAACATTACAGTCTTGAAATATGTATTTTCGGTTAGTCAAAATATAATCCAATTCTGCTGTACTTTCATTTGGATGCTTCCATGTCCATTTCCTATTAACATTTTTCTCAAAAAAAGAATTCATAATATAAAGTTTTTCTTTTTCTGCAAACTCCACAAGTCTATGTCCTCTCTCATTTCTATTACCATAACCAAAATTACTACAGCATTTTCATCTTTCATTTGTTTACCAATTCTAGCATTAAAGTCTCCCATAACAATTTTAAAATGTTGTTTACTCTGATCAAAAGCCTTTTGTACATCCATATAAAAATCTTCTATAACTTCATCACTATGAGAACTTGTTGGGACATAAACCTGAATTATCTGCATTTGGTATCTGCTATTAAGTTGTAAAACTAATCTTGCCACTCTGTCTGATACACCATCAATTTCCACAATGTTATTTTTCCATTTTTTATTTATAATGAATCCTACTCCACTTGTATTTCCAATATTTGTGCCTTTATAGTAGAGTATATGTCCACTTTTTAAATCAATTGTTTCTTCATCTTTTCTTCTAACTTCACAAAGTCCAATAATGTCCCATTTAATATAAGACAGTTCTTCTTCTAAATCTTGCAATCTTCCTTCACTTGAAAGTGATCTGCAGTTATAAGTACCTAAATAAAAAATTGTCATCAAATGGCAGCCTGAGTCCTCAATCAGGGGATTCTTAGCATCCTCCTGGGAATAAGGGCCATGGTTTATTTTTGTTCTGTCATGATTGTATATATTGAAAAAATATTCTTGAACTTGGAGGTAAAAAGCCAATAAACTCACCATGCTGGCTAATGCATGTTGGTGAGCAGCCCATCCATGTTCGTATACTATATGAATAATCACATAGTAATAACAGCTGCAACGATAAGAACGTATGGAGTGGACATTAGGAATTTGCCCTGCTCGGTTCCTTTAAGGCTTCCAAGAGGAATCAAAGGGTCTCCTTTCAGTTAATAGCAAACTCCTTTCTACAAAAAGCTATTTTATCTTCATTAAACTTGATATTTTTCTCCAAATCTAAAATGATTCAATAAAATGGATAAATTATTATTTCAATTCTTTTATCATTATTCAAAAGACAATAAAAATATTATTTCCACTTGTTCAAAATATCATTGTCATCATATCAGAAATGCCAACGATGGATTTAATAAAATTGTAATACCATTTTTCAGGTTCATAGATTATTTCCAATACAGCAAAAAAAGATTTAAAATGACAAGGATTATGAATGCTTGTATTGCCTTTGTTTAATTTTATTATTTCCAAAAACTTTTAGCTAAGGCTACTATTTGTATCAACATTTGTATTAAAGCCATATGATCTTTTAATAATATTACTGTAATAATGCTATCCAATAATAAAAATTTTCTCTGAATCTAAAATTGGAGCATATGTGCTAATAGAATGAGCAGACCAAGTTTTATTATTATTAACTGTTTATAAAAGATACTAAATTAGACATAACATTTGCCCTTCCAAAAAACCCAGTCATCTATCTACCTGTTCTATTAAACTTCCTATCTTTGAAAGAGTTTCACTAAGAGCAGCTATACCAATCTTAGCCACTAGTACTATGAACTGTTCAGATCTTAAAAAAGTTATGTCAAGTATATATTTCTGTAATGTAATTTTCACTATACCACTCTCATGCAAGATATTGGTGTATTGAAAATTATACTATAGAAATATTATGCATTATTGGATAATCTCTAGTCTAATGAATGACTAATAAAAGTTAATATACTTTCATGTCAAGTAAAATTTTATATTCCATATACTACATTTAGAAAAGAATTAAATTTAGATTTGCCTTACTACCAATACCTTCTGTTTTACTATTGTAACATATTATTTCTAGTACTTTAATGACAAAGTTTTAACCATATTTTCTAAGTCTCACTTCTCTGATAACGTAGGATCCCTAAATAGGATTGCCTTAAACATACAATTTTTTCCAGACTGCATTTCCTGTCCTAAATTCAGTTCCAGTCAGATGCCTCAAGCAAAAATCACAATGACAAAGAAAATTGGAGTCAAAATTGCATATAGTTAATAAGATGGTAATATGATTGCGCAAACACTCAATTCCATGTTAACAGTTAGTATGGGAGATGATCAATGGAAATACTCATGACAATAATCTTATACTAATTTAAGTGATGGATATGAGTAAGGAAAAGAGGGATTTAGAAGATTATTGGAAACAGTATCTAATCTTTGATGAATTAACATCCTATCTTACAAAATAGGAGTTAGTCAGGCACTTGTTATTCATAGTTAGTCCTCATATCTGAAGGTCATTCCACTATTCTTAATATAGTGACTTAAGCTATAATCATATATACATAAAACTAAGTTATAATTGAATATATAAAATGAATACATCTTAAAAATTTATAAATTAATACATCTCCATATATAAATAAGCAAATACATTTCTTTATATAAATGAACGAATACTAAAACTTTGAAATTTATTACTTACTATGTTCAAATGCTAAATTCACACAAAGGTATTACAAAAATAATATTGAAGGTCGGACGACCTTTAAAGTTCTCTATATTTGTCTTCCCATTTTAGAGACAATTATCTCCCAATTCTTACTCTCGCTTTTCTCACAATTAAGGAGATCAATTACAATGCTTACAATTTCAAAGCAATGTCAGAAAGAAGTTTGTAATTTCAGTTGTACCTCGTTTGTTTCTCAACTATTCTTTTCTGGAATAGCCAATCATTTAAAAGATGGAAAATTAGCAGTGCTTTTCAATTAATTCAAGGATTATTGGTTATTTGTTTGTTTTATATAAGATCTTTCTAGAATTTGAAAAACTCTCGTGTTATTTTCAATTAGTTTTTTGTTTACTCTAAAATTTTAATTATTTTTTCCCGCTTATTTTATGCTATTTTTAACAGATATTAAAATAACATCATTAGAATATATCTCACCTATGCAGAATTCATATTTGTCTTCGTCACTATACAGTACATTATTAGTAAAATCTGGTTAAAAGAAAAAAAAGGTTCGTTATTATCATAAGCATTGAATGTCAATGTATAACAAGTTATCTTTCATTTAAAAGAATTTGATTTATTTGTAAAGGTCATTATTTAAAAAAAACAGGGGTAGATTTTATAATTAATCTCCATATTTGGAAGTTTTCTATTATGTTATTTTACACCTGTCTAAATTTTATTGATTAGTATAGTTTTATCATCCACAATTCTTTAAAAAAAATCATACGGTGACGTGCATTGAAAAAAATGAAAACAAAACTATTTGATGTCAATTTTTCATAATATTCTAAAAACATTTATCTTTTTTAACGGCTCGAATTAGGATGTTTACATTATACTGTATTTATAAAAATAAAGGACAAGTAAAAAAGAAAAGTAAATAATATTCAAGGTTTATCACATTGGCAAATTAAAGACTGTTTAATTTCACTGATTCGTTAAAACTTTAGTCTTACTTTTAATATATCGTTATTCCATGGTGATCGCAAAAATGAATGACCCAATGATATTTTTAACATCGTAAGTTATTTTTATGAAAATACTTTTTTTGCCCCCTCATTATGCTGTTCATATTGACCTGTCAAGTTAAGATAACTACACCGGAAGTTTAGCAAATACTGCGCATGGCAGTTCTTAAAATCTCCATGTTAAACATGAACATGTGTTAATTCCTTTATAATAGTGGCTAGAAACTCAATTATACGCAATGGGTAAAATTAAAAAAAGTAAGCGACATAAAAAAGTGAAGCCTTTAAATGCGTACTGCGATGAAGAAGGATTTAGTCTGATATTTAAGTGAGTGCTTATAATTTTAATATACTCATTATTTCAAAAGTAATTTCCCCGTTGATTTTTCAATTAGATTGTTGTACGGTTTTTGTTTTGATCCATAGCATTAATTCCTTACATTATCATATATATAGTTATAGTTATATAGAAAGCATATTCATTTACTATTTAACTTTTTCATTTCTTTTAATTTAATTATTACTATAATATTTTTAACTTTGGCGCATACTTGATTGCCTGCTAACGCAGCCATTCATATTAAGAAGTTAATAATCGGCAATGTTGTACAAAGTAATTTATATATGATATTTTAAATACATAAAGGATAATTTTGCTAAAGATTAAGACGATAGGACCAAACTTGAGTTTTGTATCCTAATTGCAATTACTATGAACAGTAATGTGATTTTAAATGACTTCCTCTTGCTTTAGAAGTTTCAATGGTACTTGTGTACTATTCATTCTTATTTATGTAAGAAGAGTTATGACTTTCATTTATAAGAATAAGGGCCGAAAAGATACAGATGCGACTCTGGATTGGAAAATAGTAATCCATTGAAAGATTGGTCTACATTACAGTAAAGGAAGGTTACAGAAGATGGGCATATTTAACTTGACCAATCGTTTTTAGATCTATGATTATTTGTTCAAAAAATCTGAATTTTTGAAGTTGTGTTAATTTGTATTATTTATTTGAAATTATAAATGTAAAGTTAAAATAAAAATAAAAAACTATTAAATTATTTTAAGAAATTTAAATTTTATTTTTTAAGTTTGCTCTTTGTAAATTTATTAATAATGTTCTCCTAACAAAGATTTTTGAGAATATCTTTTTCTACGTACTGTATATTCTTGCCAGTTGTAAAAGTTTTTGTTCCGAAAGAGTAGTGCGTAAATAATTTTTTCCCAGTTTCAGTGCGGAAAATTCATGTTTTCCATCGACATTGTTTATTGATAATGTTAAAATCAGTATTAAAATTATTCTGATGTTAGAAAATATGCATATAATTTTATTTTCGATTATAAAATTAATTCAATTTTCAAAATAGCGAGCTTTAATTGATATATTAAACTGTTCCATTTTCATCAATATTTATTTTTTTATTCTAGATTTCTTTTATAAGTTTTGCAATGCTCACAAATTTAATGTTTTGGTTTTTATGTGCATTACATCAGTATACTAATCAGTAATCATTTTATTACATATGTTAATTCTAAAAGTTTCATCTAATTGTATGTTATTTTAGATCATTCTTTTCTTTTTTCCATATCTACTGGGATGTTTGTAAGTGATTATTATTTAAAATTATAATTAAAGAAAGTTACACATTTATATTTTAATAATACAGTAATAGTAAAGTAATTTAATAAATATAAATTTAAATAATGTTTTATTTATTCAATCAAAAAGTCAAATGTAAGGGGGAAAGATTTCAGATATGTTTACCATAAATTAAACAATTTTCCAATGTAAAACAGTGTTATTATCAAAAGGCAAACTTGTCATTTATAATTTTAAAGAGAAAAAATATATATTACTTTTATGCAAATAAAAAATTTGTTTGAAAAATTCCCACACATTATAAGAAAACTTCTTACTCTCAGTATTCAGTCTTCCAATATGTGCTTATCTAGTGATAGTAGTTTTTGACTGCAACTATATTCCATCAAGCTATATGTAGGCATGTTTTCCTCTGCTTCCACTAATGTAATGCTAGTATTTCTTGAAAACAATGTATATTTACATCACAGAATTGAATTGTGGAGCATCCCTCCCCCACATCAAAGTATCAATAAGCCCAAATATGATAATAATATTGCAGTAAATATTTTATGATTTATACTTATAATTTTTATTTAGAAATCAAGTTTATTAATTTTATATCTTGCTCCTCTTTTGCTTAATTATAAATATAGCCCAGTTTCATTTTATTAACAAATCACTCTATCAATGTTAACACATTCTCTTTCTTTTCCTATTATATATTAATAAAAACTATTTAGTTAGTTCCAACAAAAGGATATTGATTAACTAAAAAGTCATAAAAAAACAACAACTCTTAATTTTTTCATTCCTAATTTTTATATTTTTTCTCAGCCAATAAGACTAATGAAACCTATTAGTCATCATATTTTTCTATAAATTTATTAATTGAATTTTTTCTGATGATGTGCATTCTCAAGGAGTAACTGGCTAATTATTTTCCACATAGTTTATAAACAAATTATTCAGTTTATGTATTTATTGTCTAAGTTGCTAGTGCCCCAAAATAGACTATTCTTAATATTATAAAATGATTCATTCCTAATAATCTTATTTTTATATAAATTCACATTTTACTTTCACATCTACTCTTCAACTTTGTGCCATTTTTATTGAATTTAAATTTCCAATTCTTTAGCATATCCTACTATCTTATTCACTTTATTGCTTGTCCATTTTTTAAAATTCTATTAAAAACTGTTTTAGCTATTCTATTTTTATCCCTAAATTGCAATCTAACAAATATTTTCAATTTTTTTTTTTTTTTTTTTGCATCTGCTATATATATGTAAAGAAGTCAGATTAAACAATATCACTCCAGGTATACAAAAAAATGGTTAGTCAGAAAAATGCAATAAAGAAATAATTTAGAGCTCACTAAGGTAAGATGCTGATCTTTTTGGGGGACTTTAGGAGCTCTGACCTGATTGTTTTGTTGAAAATATCAAAAAGACTACAGAACTGAAATGTATGAATTGTATAGATTATGTAATTTTTGTAAATTTGAAGATTAACTACAGATATGTTCTTAATATATGTGTTATATACTTCAATTGTAAATATTATATTCAGCTAATGATTAAGCATTATACTTGATATTGATTATACACCCGGGTCTCATTTTATGCGGTAGATAGGTTCCACAGAAAACCCACATGAAAAAAAATCGCACAAAAATAGACTTAATTTACCTTGAAAAATGGGGGATAGGGGTTATAATTTTCAGAATTCGCATAAAAGCAAAGCAACAAAGAAAAATTACTTTAAAATTAGCATTAAAAAAATAAGCGAATAAAGTATGACTAATAAAAAATTTCAAATATTTGAAAAATATTAATACAAGCCAAACTTTTTTTTTTTTTTTTATTACTACAGTATTTAATTTTACATTTTTCATACATATTTTAATCATTACCGCTAGCATTCGTTTGTAAACTGGTAAGAAATCAGAGTCAACGTGATGTGATGTATTGTAGCTTCTCCTTAAACGAAGTCAAGAATCTCTCAGCAATTATGCACAGAGAAACCTATTAAGCCACTTTATTTTTATTCGTGGTGTGATGTACAACTAGCGCCATTTTCAGTCTTGTGCTGTGTTAATGGTTTTCTGTTTTTATATTAAAAAATAAGATCGCAGTCAAAACATTATCATTAGAAAGATTATTTTCAGTTTATAAAATCTTCGTTTTTATTTTAAAAATCTAAAAGATTATTTATTTATGTTATATATAACATAATACGTTTTAAAAGTTTAAATTTTTTGAATATTTATTGCGATATTTTTATATGTAAGTATAAATCTATTATTATTATTTACTCATTACTATAAATAGGTTATTTACATAGAAGCTAAGTTCTAAATACAGTTTCAGGCCATATTCATGTTAGCTGCTAATATAACGTTATATTTTTGGAAAAAAAAAAGTATTTCAAGTCAAAATAAGTTATTAATAATTTAAATTTTTTGATATCTAATAAATATAGTGAAATATGAAAGATATTAAGAAAAAATATGAATCGCATAACTTCAAAATCGCATTAAAATAATCCCATAAAACGAGACCCAGGTGTATATAAATTTTTGCTAACAAATATTGGTAACAATTCATAAGCTGTACAGGTAATAAGAAAGAAAATTATATATTGTTGTTAGGTTAAATGAACATGTTAACATGAATACATAAAAATAAAATAAAATGATACAATCAAGAGAATTATAAATCAAGAACTTAAATTATTAAAAGAGTCAAATACAGCAGAATTTAGCAAATTAGTATGCAATATTATGTCGGGGCAGTTTAATATATAAGTTTAATGTAAATAATGTAGGCAAAGACAAATCTAAATATTACAGCTAAAAATTTTTTTTTTCTTAAATAAATTAAGATTAGTAAAAATTAAGAAAGTTGCATTACTTTGTTTTTCAGGTGTAGATGGGTAGTCAAGATCATAAATAAATTTTGTGAATAAGAAATTAGAAGAATACACATATTGCAGAAATAATAGAAAAATTAGAAAATTATTTTAGCCTAAAACCAATCTGACATTTAATGTAGTTAATTTTAGATCAGATAACAAGAAAAAATGACAGGCTGTATAAAATTTAACACTTTGAGTATTGGCAAAGATGTGTTTATGGAAAGTGCAAGGAGGAGCACTGTTCCAGAAGTTATTGATAAGGATATCTGAAGGTAAAGTATAATAACAGTTAGTAGCAGATAAGAAAGTAACTTACATGGAACAATATTCAATAAAATAGTATATAAACTAAACTAAGGAATTCCACATCCTAAAAATGGGGGAAAAGAAGCAGATTATTTGGAAAATTAGCAAGAACAATTTGAAAAAATATTAATGCTACTGTTGTGGTAAAAAATGTTACATGACCTCGAGATATAAATAGAGGAGGGAAACTTATTGAAAAAATAACTGCCAAAGTTATCTATAAAAAAAATCAGCAAAAGTTAGAAAATCTAGTGTTAGAGACCATAAAACTGAAGAAAAAAATGCAAAAATAAAAAAATCTCAAAACCAAATGGTCTGATTATTTCCTTTGTGTGTGTGTACAATATATATGTAGAGGTAAAATTAATAGAAACAGAGATAGTGGTTCAGACATTTTATGATATTAAAAAATCAGATTAGTATCATAAATAAAAGTGAATTAGATCCATAACATGGTAAAATATAACTTACAGTAATGGCTGAAAAGTATGAAGATTGCATTTAATATCCACATAAACATGTATCATATATAGAAAATACTATTTAAACTATTAAGCATTAAACAAGTAGAATTAATCTATTGATTACTGAAAATGCCATATTTACTTTCTTATGTTTCTGGTTGAAGATGTAATTTTCACAATAAGTACATAAAGTATATTAAAAAAATATTAAATGCTCCATAAAACTAACAAAAAAAATTAAGAAAATGTAACTTTTTAAACATTTTATATTAATTTTAAATTTATTTATAAATTGAGAATTTTGGTATGTTTTAAAACTAAAGCATTTTAAATGCTTAAAATTATTTCTATATGAAATTTTCTATAAAATGGTGTATTACAACACCTATTGGTTATTATTAATAATTTTTTTTTTGTGTGTGTAGATGTGTGTGGAATAATCATCTAGATTTTTCCAGTAAAACTTAGTTCTAAGTAGAAAACATTCATATAGATCTTTCTTTCTTAACAAAATAAATATTAGATATATCTTACTTTATTTTTAAGTAATTGTTTAATAAAGTTAAGGTAGAAAAAGTAAGAGAAAAGTATGAAAAGAAATGACAAGCATATTAGGAATCTCAAAAAATTATTGACTACTACAGATAGCATTCAAGAATGAAAAGAATGATTTATGGAAAGATGGGGTAATGGGTAAAAATATTCTATATCATTATGAACAATATGAATTTAATGATAAAAAGAGTAACTGAAGAACAGAATAATTTGAAATATGTAAATCCACAATTAATGCATAACGATCCCTGTGAGATCACCAGCCAAACATATTGGTTCAGAGAAAAGGCTAGCCTTGACTATTATGAGGTAGAACTTAGGCTAATTCAACCGCATGAAGATGTATCAGTCCTTTATTTGCCTTTCTTCTTCCTCTAATGTCTTTTGATGCTTTATATATTTAATTAAATTATACTTAAATTTAGCTTCATTGGTTCTAGATTAAATAACTCTATAACCATAATTAATTCTGTCTTGCTTAACCATTTCCTTTATGGGTTCCATCTTCTTTTTCAAGTCACTCTGTGTTTTGTCCACTCTCTATCTTTATTCTCTACTTTATATCAACCTTCAGTTCCTGATGTTTTTTATCAATCTTAATTTTGAGGTTTTCTTATTTCTATTTGTATTCTGAGCATTATCTAAATTTATTTTTACAGTTTTTATTGGTTTTATTTGTACTTTATAGCTGCATCCATATCCATCATTTTAGATTTACCATTGACTGTTTAGTGTATGTTACTTACTAATTTCCATTCTGGCATCTAATTTAATCATTTATTGCTGATTATTTTCACTTTGGCTTTTAATCTTGTCATTGCAGATTGATCTCTAATTTTGTCATTCGTTGTTGCATTCTGACCTTCATCTCAAATTAGTTAAAGGTACATTTTCTGATGGAATCACTTCAAACTCATGATCTGCAAATCCTAGTTATCTTGAGGTGTCATCTATTGCTATCTGTGATTTGTTCACATAGTCTAATACAAATTGTATACTTATGATTGCTTGAATCATTTTTTTTTTTTTTGTTAGCTTAATTTTTTTATATTTATTCTTGATGTGTTTGAACTTGTTTAATGTGCTTGTATATTATTGTATATCAATATGGGATCTTTCTTTTTATAGTGCATAATCTAT
Organism: Epiperipatus broadwayi; assembly: GCA_028023455.1. Classification (NCBI taxonomy): domain Eukaryota; kingdom Metazoa; phylum Onychophora; class Udeonychophora; order Euonychophora; family Peripatidae; genus Epiperipatus; species Epiperipatus broadwayi. The sequence continues at coordinate 4,914,424 of JAQFVV010006241.1, read as the reverse complement.
CCTACTCTATCTCCAAATGTTCATTTTTTTAGAGGTCACAATATTTGTGTGTTATCTTGACTAATGTATTTTTTATTTTTATCATTTTAAATGCATAAATTTCATGACTCTTCAAGATCATTTATTAAAATAACAACAAATATATTAAAAGTGCCCTCCTTTGACATTTTTTTTTGCTTCTTGATCTACATCTCTTTTTTGGGTGCTAATGTTATCTTATTTTCTAGTGTATATTTTATGCTCACTATTGTATGAATTACCAGTGATGACTTATGGCATTGTGTGTTGGCATCTTCTTTCAAAATCTTGTGAAATATTGATATGTTTTTGCTAGCATATATCTCCTCCTGCAATTTGATATCTTTTCATGCCTCCTGATTTTACTCAAATACAGTCATATTTTGTTTTACCAGGCATTACATTTTTGGTAATTTTTTTTTTTTTTAAATCACAAAAAAATAGGCAAAAATCAATAATTACACATCAGTGTAGTGTAGATATTAAAGAATTGCACATATGGTGTATATATTCTTTGGATAAGTTCAAATATTCACTTCCTGGTGTCTTATTATGTATATTTGTCTTTCCTTTTTAGGGATACCTTGATTTGATTAACATATGTATTTTGTGACTAATAGGTTTTTCAGCATTTTGATAGTTTTTGAATGAAGACACTTGGCAACATTTTCAACAAACACTTTTCCATGACAATGTACTCAAAAATAATACACCATAATTTATCCATCAACCATTCATTCATGTTCCTCCAACAATAAATTTTCAGTATTACTTTGTAATTTTAATGTTTTTCTTAGACTATATTCAATCCATTCCATTATACATTTTTAAACATCTGAGCTTCTTTTAATAGATTTTTTATATTTGAGTCATGGTATTAAGATTTTTTTTAACTTTTTGTCTTGCTCTATTTCTCAGGATATTGATTATCAAGCCTTTTACTTTTGGAATTTATTTTATCATTCCCACTTTTTTTTGCCAGAGCATTAATATATTATGGTTAATTAACTTGAATTGAATTTGGTATTAATACAAACATAGTTGGCTTTTGTTTGGATAAAAGTTACAAAGATCTTTTTATCATTTTGTTACACAGAAGAAATTGCTGACTCACTATTCAGATGGCCATTCTTACTATTTCATTTTATCTTTTACAAAAAGGAAGTAAAAATTCTAAAATAATCCAAATGCACTGTGGTAAAGTTGACACATGTATATATATATAACTATATTACTTTTATCTTCAAGATGTATTTTTTATTAAGCCCTTAGATTCTTTTACATTAAATTCTTCATTGGCAAACTGTCTATGTAGATTATGAAGTTTATTTGATAGTATTTTTCTTTAGAAACTTGTATTTGTGCATTATCTGAGATATATAACTCTCAGCACAATCTAGCACAATTTCTTGTCTTCATCTAGATTCACCAAAAATAATAAATATATTTGAAAATGAGAAATTCTACTTCTAATAATTTTGTTATCAATATCCCATAAACCAGGAATTAAACAGTGATTCCAGGTTTTATTGGAAGCTACCTTCAAGACATAATTGTGAAGATCCAAAGTAAAACACTGACATAGACGACTATCATTGTAAAACCTGGAACAATTAATGTTCTTTTTTAAAAAATAATGATCAGTATCATTAAACATATTATCATCTCTTGTGTAATATGACAGAGAATGACAAAAGTTTTCCTTCAGTTTTACTGCTTGTCAAATACATTACAATAATATGAAAAACAATGAAATAAGCAATATCATGTTTTCATCATTTTCAACAGCAAAGAAATTATTGCTTTTAATTTTACTTATTACTGTCATCTCAACATTATTTAACATCCTGAAATCTTCAAGATGTTACATTGTTTTAAAGAAGAATAGTTTTTACTTTTGACCCTTGTTCTTTTCCAAGCATGCATAAAATGGCACCTTTTATACATGGAAAAAAATCAATTCTCAGCTATAGTGTAATTCTTACTTTTTGGTACAATACAACAACTAATATGATAGGACATTTCAAGTGCAGTTTTGTTAGCTTATGATAAGAATAATGTCATATTGTGATATTTTGTGTTTGTCTCTCTATTTTTTGCACTCATTTTTATCTCGTCAAAAGAAAGCCGGATTAAAACTTTTTTCTTTCACAACAGAAGATTTTTCAACTGCTGATTTTGGGAATAATATTGGTATGTTGTTAGCCTATATATAGGAGTATTGGATTAAACCTGTATAGAACTAAATTAGAAAATTAAATATCAAATCAATATAAAGCAAGTTGATTTTGTTGAATTTAAATGTATTGAATGATTTCTTTCAAATAATATTTCTAGCCCCATAAAATAAAATGTTAAAAGGTTATTGATACTGAATACTGGTTTAATAGTGCCAATAAACTGTAGTTAAAATGTATAAATCCAAATAACCATTGTTGTCTTGAGTAATTAAGTTGGATATAAATAATAACAGCAAGATCCTTTAAAATGTGATTAAACCAAAAAAATTTAAAAAATAATTTTATACATTATTATGTAAAAAAAATTAATAATGTATGTGATTCATCATATTTTTAATTGTTTTCAATATGAAACAAAGCCTGTTTTAAAACAGTAATAATATTAATATAATCATTTTATTTTTGAAGGAATAATGAAAAAATTAATCAGCCTCCAAAAGAACTTGATGATCAGCCTATATCAAAAAAGTGGCAAGTATTAATGGATCTCAAAAAAAAAGTAGAAACACATACTCTGAATGAGAAATGTTCCAAACAAAAAAGTAAGTAATATATATTAATGAAATTTAACTGTAGACCTCTTATTTTAAAATGTTATAGTAGTATGATAGTTTTTAAAATTGTTTTATCAGTATTTGTTTAAAATATATGGGTATATAAACAAATTGTATGTATGTATGTGTATATAGTAAAACCATAATGAGCTAAATATTTGGGCTGAAAACTTTTTTGACCAGTTCATTTTACTTACGTTATCATTATTCTTTAACCACCATTACTATTGAATATATATATATTAGCTGCTTTTTAATGTTATTAATCACAATGCAAATAGAAGAATTAAAATGTTGTGAAATGATTTAATAGATTTAATATTTTATTTTTAAAAAATATGTCCTTATGTTTGAAAACTTTTGTCTTAGGTTTGTGAAATGTGAACTTTAAATTCTAAAATTAATCAATAATTGCAATGTTGAATTAGAAATAGAAATGAATGAGTTTAATTCTAACTGATATTATTAACCTTTTTGTAAATATTAATAAGCTTAGCTAGAGATAGGCATATATCAAAAAGATGTTGTAATCAAAGAAGTATGGTAATTTTCAAATGGATATTGACAGACACTGAGAAAATGCTCTCTTTGGGATGGTGTAATAAGAAATTTTGTGGGATTATTATGTAAAAAATTTTATAATAGAGATATTGGAAAGGATTTTAGTTTGAAATAAGCTATCAGTTTATTGATAATAATGAAATATTAAATGATTCTTGTAAACTTTTAACAATTCATTTTCATTTTTTATATTTTTTTTATCTTATTAGAATATAGTTTATTGTATAATTTTGGCTGTTTGTTTTTTTTAATTAATTCTTATTTTGCACAGTTTGTGATTAATATAACAATAATAATTATTATTTATATATATGGTTAGCATTATTAATAAAATTAAATTCCATTATAATAAGGTTAGAATTTTAGTAAGAGTCAATGATCAATTCATTTAACAATATTGTCATAGTAAATTATGATGATCTTATTTAGGTTTGGTCAGAAGGAAAATTTTTTAGATTAGATTGTTATCTAGTAACTAAATGAATATGTATCCAAACTTTATTTCTTATACTAGATATCCTTTCTATTGCAATCAGAATACTTTGGCTCTGAAAAATCTATGAACACTATTAATTTATCAAAAATATATATAGACTTTGTCCCAATATAAATATGAATAATTATTATAAATTTTCAAAATTAGCTATAAAATAATTTATAAGAAAAATATAAAAAAATATCTTTAAAAAGTAAATGGTGATTATTTAATTTATCCAGATTTTGCAGATGATGTAATTATTTTTGCAAATAATATTTCAAAGTTTCAGGAAATATTAAAAGAATTATCAAATGAAAGTAAGAAAATAGGGCTAAAGATAGATGCTAATAATGAGAAAATATAAATTGATAATAATCAATTAAAAGAAATTATCAATTAAGAATACCTTGGTCAGAATTAATATAGATGCAAACATAATGGATGAAATTAATCATAGAATTAAACTTGTATATAGTGTTTTTGGCAGAAATAACTTAATATGAAAAGAAAATATGTTTATCTTTTTGGAAAGTTTTTAATAGATTTGTTTTACCTATTCTTATATATAAATCTAAAACTTGTCTGCTTAACAGAAGAGCAATACAGAGACTACACAAAATAGTATAGAGAGATATATACCTGGAATAACAAGAAGATATTAAAATGCTAGAGTGAGAGAGCAAACCAATATTATTAACATCATTGAAAAATTAAGAGACTGAAATTGAGTTGAGTGGATATATTAATAGAAGAAATGATAATAGATGGACAGTAGAAGTTTTAAACTGCATCCTAAGAAATTGTAAAAAACTTAGAAAGTGGCCTCATGTGATATGAATGGACAAAATAAGGAAGTTTAATGATGTGATGTGGAGAAGAGATACTGTGGATTGTAAACGGAATTAAATTTAGAAAGGTTTTCATCCTGGAATGGATTGATAATGGCTGAAAATAGTGATAATGTATATCAATGATGACAAATATAAAATATAGAGAAATTCAGTTTTACATAGAAATATTTTTTGAATGAAACTTGATTATATTTGATATAAACATCCTTTTGAAGTACAGTCATAATTAATGGTAGATGGAAGAAATTATTTATAATTTTGTCAATAGAATAAATATCACTAAGCAATTGTATAAAAATGTAAAAAAAATTATTTACCCTGGTGAGTAGATATACATTTGGCAAGGAATAATTTATATTTTTCAAAAGTAATATTTGCTCTTACCTTACTTGAAGCTGTTCTTAGTGTTAAGTTTTATCATTTTATTAGGCACAAATATATAACAATTTAACAATAACAATCTTGAATTTTGTGGCCTGAAATATATGATCTCAACCCTGATGATTTTTAGCTATGATAATATGTGAAAAGCATAATTTAGTAAGTGTGTACTGAACTAACTGTCAATATTAAGAACAATTTTGTAATATGAGACAAATGAATTTTTTTTTACAATAATCAAGTCGAGATCACATTGAACTATGTGTAACTTGTTTTAAAATAAAAAAATAATCTGTCTTAATAGTTCTCTCTCTCTCTTTTTAATCATTAGATTTTTATTATACTAATCACATCTTGTCTATTTTCTATGCCATATTTCTTCCTGGTAGTAAAACTAAACTTTTTTATTTTATTTTTTTAATATGCACATACTGTATCACCAAAAAAATCTTTTGAAAGAGTATTTATTTTAAATTTGATAAGTTTCATTCACATACAAGTCACATACAATTAAGATATTTTCCCTATATATAAAAAATATGTGCAAGTGCTAAAGAATGTTATAAATAAGCAATTTCCACATGAGTATATAGATAATGGCTGCAAAAAGGAGTTTGCTATTAACTGAAAGGAGACCTTTTGATTCCTCTTGGAGGCCTTAAAGGAATCAAGCAGTGTAAATTCCTAATGTCCACTCCATACGTTCTTGTTGTTGCAGCTGTTATTACTATGTGATTATTCATATAGTATACGAACATGGATGGGCTGCTCACCAACATGCATTAGCCAGCATGGTGAGTTTATTGGCTTTTTACCTCTGAGTTTAAGATCAAGAAACACCATGGTCTTTCTTCTCAGTTGCCTGATAAGGCAGAATGAATGTTTGTGTAAATGATAAATATTTTTCCAATAGATATATACAATTATGACAGACAAAAATAAATCATGGCCCTTATTCCCAGGAGGCTGTAAAGTCACCACCAAGGCAGCGGTTGGTGGCCGAAGGCAGAGGGTGCTAAGAATCCCCTGATTGTGGACCCAGGCTGCCATTTGATGACAACTTTTTATTTAGGTACTTACAACTGCAGATCACTTTCAAGTGAAGGAAGATTGCAAGAATTAGAAGAACTGTCTTATATTAAATGGGACATTATTGGACTTTGTGAAGTTAGAAGAAAAGGTGAAGAGACAATTGATTTAAAAAGTGGACATGTACTCTATTATAAAGGCACAAATATTGGAAATACAAGTGGAGTAGGATTCATTATAAATAAAAAGTGGAAGAACAACATTGTGGAGATTGATGGTGTATCGGACAGAGTGGCAAGATTAGTTATACAACTTAATAGCAGATACCAAATGCAGATAATTCAGGTTTATGCCCCAACAAGTTCTCATAGTGATGAAGTAGTAGAAGATTTTTATATGGATGTACAAAAGGCTTTTGATCAGAGTAAACAACATTTTAAAATTGTTATGGGAGACTTTAATGCTAGAATTGGTAAACAAATGAAAGATGAAAGTGCTGTAGGTAATTTTGGTTATGGTAATAGAAATGAGAGAGGACATAGACTTGTGGAGTTTGCAGAAAAAGAAAAACTTTATATTATGAATTCTTTTTTTGAGAAAAATGTTAAAAGGAAATGGACATGGAAGCATCCAAATGAAGGTACAGCAGAATTGGATTATATTTTGACTAACAGAAAATACATATTTCAAGATTGTAATGTTCTTAATAAATTTAACACAGGAAGTGATCATCAATTAGTAAGATGTAAGATACATGTTAATGCAAAACTAGAGAGACAAAAATTATTAAGAAAAACAATATTTACAGTTGATATTCCTAATCTTCAGAAACATTCTAATGAATTTAAATTAGAACTTACAAATCAGTTTCAAGTATTAGTAGATTTTGAACATGATTCAGATTTGAATGAAATTAATATGAAAATAACTGATACACTTTTAAAAACTGCAACAAAGATAGCTGGTAGAAAAAAGCAGCAATTGACCAATAAAATTTCTACTGAGACTAGAGAATTTATGAAGAAAAGAAGGAATATGAAGATATACAAAAATGATGCATTAAAAAGGATTGAATATCTCGAATTTTGTAAAATGGTGCGGAAAAGAGTTGAAAATGATATAAGAAAGTATAACTGTGAACTAGCAAGGAAAGCTGTAGAAGAGAATAAAAGTCTCAAGAGTGTAAAACAACATTTTGGTATTGGTAGGAAATTTATATCTGCAATAAGAAAAAAAGATGGAATTATTACTAAAAAGAGAGATGACATCATGAAATGGGTAGAAGACTTTTATCAAGAATTATATAGTAATAAAGAACAAGTACCTCCTATATCTATTACATCTTCCGAATTGCCCAGAATTTTAAATGAAGAAGTGAGACATGCAATTAAATGTATGAAGAAAGGAAAGGCTCCAGGTAATGATGGAATTATAATTGATATATTAAAAGAAGCAGGTGAAGAAATAGAAATTTTTTTTAGCAAAGTTATATACCAAATGTCTAAATGATAAAGATGTACCAGATGATTGGAAGAATGCAGTAATATTAATATTTTAAAAAAGGTGATAAAGAAGATATTAGAAATTACAGACCTATCAGCCTTTTATCAGTTTTATACAAAATTTTTACCAAGATAATTACAACTCGTCTACAGAGAACATTGGATTTCCACCAACCAAGAGAACAAGCTGGATTTAAAAGTGGTTTTAGTACAGTAGATCATATCCAGTATTGAGAGAAGTTATAGAAAGGACAAATGAATATGAGTTGTCATTATGTTTTGGATTTGTAGATTATGAAAAGGCATTTGATTCTATAAACATTTCTTCAGTGATTAAAGCATTGGATCATCAAAGTATGGATCCAGGATATTGTCATATTTTAAAGAATATTTATAAAAATGCAACAGCAACAATTAGATTACATAATGATACTGGGAAAGTCAACATTGAGAAGGGTGTAAGACAGGGTGACTCCATATCTCCAAAACTTTTTACAGCAGTGCTGCAAGAAGTATTTTGTGGATTAAAATGGGAAGCTAAAGGAGTGAAAGTAAATGGAGATTATTTAAGTCATTTAGATTTTGCAGATGATGTAGTTGTTTTTGCAAATAATGCTTTAGAGCTGCAGGAAAATGTTGCAGGAGTTATCAGATGAAAGTAGGACTAAAGATAAATGTTAAAAAGACTAAAGTAATGTTTAATGGATTTTCTCAAAATATGAAAATAAAGATTGATTATGATGAGTTAGAAGAAGTTAACAGTTACAAATACCTTGGTCAGATTATTAATACAGATGGAAACATAATGGATGAAATTAATCATAGAATTAAACTTGGTTGGAGTGCTTTTGGTAGAAATAACTTGATACTAAAAGGAAATATGCCTATGTGTTTGAAAAGGAAGGTTTTTAATAAATGTGTTTTACCAGTTCTTACTTATTCTGAGACTTGGACACTTAATAGAAGAGCAATACAAAGATTTCAGACCACTCAAAAGAAGTATGGAGAGATGGATGTTGAGAGTAACAAAAAGAGTTTGAAAATGCAATATATGGGTAAGAGAACAAACAGGTGTTTCTGACCTCATTGAAAAAATTAAAAGACTGACATGGAGTTGGGCTGGACATATTGCTAGAAGAGATGATAATAGATGGACAATTGAAATCTTAAACTTTACTGTGCAAACAAAAAAAAAAAGGAATGTATGACCATATAAAATATATATTCAAAGATAAATGTTGTCTTATGTAAAATTGGATTAGTAATTTTTTTTATTTTTTTTAATGAATTGCATAACAATGGAGAAAATAAATATTTTGGACTTTTATATCCTAATATGCATAATAATAATTTTATGTGTATATATATTTAGGTTGAAATGGTAAAAATTCTTAACTTATTTGAATCTATTTTTTTGGGCATGATATGTATATATAGTTTATTTTTTTAGAAATTCCTGATTACAAACAAAAGCCATATGAATCAGAAGAAGCTCATGAAAAACGATTGGATATTGCTTTTAAACAAAAATTAGCCAAAGCTCGTATTGAAGATCGGTATAATGTTAAAGTAATTGAAGACAACAGCGGAAGTGTTTCTTTCAAGAAATTAAAATCACCAATGAGCAAAGCACAAAAACAGTAAGAAATGTACAATATTCTCTAATTATAAAACATACTTTCTTATTTTAAAAAAAATTGAGGATAGGATTAGAATTTATGAAAAATTAAAAATTTCACTTTCACTATTAATAGGCTAAGAAAAAAGTTGTCTGTTAAGAGGTGTGTAGAATTTATGGATGCCAGATTTAAAAACTTTGACCCATTTTTATTTTGATTGCAAATCACTGAGAATGGGATTGGAAAACATTTTATTTTAAATATTAGGATCATTTCTATTGATCCTTTGTTTGAACAATATGAAAAAAGATAATCTTGACATTTTTATCTTAAAACAGATAATGATGAGGATAACTCTATACTATTTATGATAGTGCTTTTGAAATAGAGTTCAAATTTGTAGCTTGATATAAGATTCTCATTATAAATTGACTAATTTTATTCTAGCAAATTAACTATGCTTTCTGATAGATGATTGTATCTACTAATGAGAGTGGATCATAGGGAGGGATACACAGTTAATGTCATAAAATTCTTAATAACATAATTATATTAATTACAATAAATAAAACTAATACTTTCTATGTGCTTTTTTTTTTTTCATATTTATAATAAATAATAGAGCAAACAAACTTTCTCAGTCCTTGCCGCCATTTTTTTTCCCATATCCAGGAAGTAATTATGAACCTTTTTGTGTGTCAATAAAACTTAATCTATTAAATAAAGGATCTCAAAAGTAGAATTATCGATGGTGTATGTAAAATGTTTACAATTAATGTTGCTAGAAAAAAATAATGAATTTGTATTGCAAATGTTTATGTTTTTATTGGATGAATTGTATTTATCATTGCATAAGATATAATATTTTTAAATGTGGACTATTAATTCTTATTTTTAAAGGAAAAAATATTAGCAAATGTATTTTTTTTTTGGGGGGGGGGGGTATTTCTATATATTAAAATTATATAAAAAAGTGTTAATTTTTTTAAATAAAATTTTCTTTAAAAATAAAAATAAATAAATATAAAATTTATAAACATCAAATTGTTTTAATAACCATAGCCACCACTATTCTATTAGGCAGAATTGGTTTTAAGTCAGTAAACATCACATGATCACTATTTCTTATGCTTGCTCTTAACTCTTATTAAAACAGCCAAAACTCTCTCTATATATTGCCACTCAGTTAAGAGCAAGCATAAGAAATAGTGGTCATGTGTTGTTTATTGGCAAAAACTCCTTATAATAAGTAAATTTGTATTTTTTAATTTATTCATCCTTTCATTTTATTTTCATCACTTTATTTTTTTATATATATTTCCTAACTTTGTTTCTCAATTTTCTGAATTATTAACTCTATATCCATCTTCTTTTTTTTCAGTTTTTTCAACTTTTTTTTTCTTATCATGGTCACAAAAGTTTTTAATATTCCAACATAGCCCAAAGTCAGTAAAAGTTTTTACTTTTCTTTTTTATATTTTAAATAAAACCAACTTTCAGATGATATAATTTGATTATACTTTTTTCTTTCCCATGAACATTTGCAAGCATATATTAAATTTCTTAAATATATACAATTTTTTCTTTGTAACTTACAATATTGCACATATATATAAATGACAGCATGTTTATATCTGCATCTCTTAAAAATTTGCTATATTTTCTATTCTTTATATGCCTCTGGTGCAGTTAATGCAATTGAACTTTTGCTTTGGCATGGCACTTTAGTAAGTTCAGGAGTGCAACATTTGGTTAATTAGTCAAAATGGGAAATTATGTATATGTTTGAGAGACCGTTATATTTAATTATATTATATATATTTGATTTATAATTCATTTGTTTATGGGCATTAAAATGAATAAAAAATATTTTTAAATTTTATTATCATATAAATGCAATATCACAAAAGCATAAGATGCTCATATTTAGAAATATTTTTACTTATACTTTACATAAATATTAGATTCTTAATAATTTTAATAAACCCATAAATAAACTACAATAATTTATCAGATCTCCAAAGTATCATTGAAATAAACTTACAAATAATATCCATTTTTCAATCTATTCATCAAATTAAAAAAAGGTCATTTTTTTATTTGACAAATAGATGGGCATATTAGTTGCAAGTTTATTTAAATGATTCTTTGGGAATCTAACTTGTGAATTATCATAGCAGCATTTTCAGATTTAGTTGTTACATGAATAGATTTATAGAAATTTATATATGGATACATAGAAGCAAAATGAGGAAGAACATTAAATTTAAAATATTAAATTGTAATTCTTCCTTGATAAGAATCCTATAAAAATTTATAGAAAATGGGACTAAGACTATTTGTTGTGAAAGTTGAAAAAAAGTGATATTTTTTAGTTTTATATATAATACTAAATTACTGAAATCAGTTTTTAATAAATTGCTCAATTTTAAATTACAAGGAGTGCTATTAGACACTGTTAGCATCACTGTTATGTTTAAAATTAAAATTTTTAATTTTTGCTAAAATTATTTACGAAATCTAAAAAAAAAAAAAGGTAATATCATCAGGATTACATATATATGCAACTAGGTCAAAATTCAATTATAAAATTTGATCTAGGAGACAGACCAAAAAACAAAATAAGTTATATAAAAAGCTTATAAATAAGAAATGTAGTTTACCAGGAAAATTAGAATTGTATATATATATAAATGAGGTTGTGTTTATATCTGGGATGTATTGGATTTCCCCTTTGTTAAAAATTTGCTAGATTTATTACTCCTTGTATATATCTTCAATGCAGGCATTATAAAGATACGTTATGGGTTCAGTGTGCTTAAGTATACAGAATGTAAAAATAAAAAAAGCTATTAGTATCATATAAGAAAAATTGTTTTTCATTTAAACATAAGTTAGAAATCTAAAAGTTATTGTGATCTGACTCCAGAGTCTATAATGATGCACAGATTTAGGAGAAATACTTAGTTGAAAAAATTCATTGAATATTGGAATTAGATTATAAGTTGGATGTAATAGGATACTTGTTTATTATATTTTAAAGTAACCAGTTTCCCTATTGTTTACAGAGATTCTAATTGTAAATTTCTATATCTTACTAACTGCAAATTAATAGGCAACCGAAAATCTCATCAGAAATAAATTTGGGCACTAAATTTATGATATTATTTCTTTTATCATATCTGCATTTATCTGATTAATCTTGATTATCCTATAGTTTTTACCCTCCCTTTAAGAATAATTAGTGAATCATTTAGTAAATAGTATTGGATAATAGCAGGTTGGGTATATGTCACTTATCTGAAATAAGATTTTAGTTTCACTCAGGTTTATTCAGGATATAACAGGCAAATCAACTAACTTTTACACCATAAGTATATACATCTTGTAGATTCAATGGGTTTTTAACCTAGGGTGTATACCCATAATTTTATTTGATGGTAAATTGAAGTAATTAGTTACTACTCTGGTGGTCAAACTTCTTATGCACTCCCAAGCAATAAAGCCATTTAATTATTTGTAGTCACTAATATATTCACTCATTATAGTAATGCAATTGTTATCTTTTTTAAACATTTTTTTTTCAAGATTTTCACTATTCAGAGGTGTATTATAAATATATTAAATAAGATCTTACATCACTGAGATTCCAAAATGTATGTGTAATGGATTAACAAAGAAATATTATTTAAATATTAAAAGCTTTTCTTCTTTTGTATGTATTTGTTCCTAATGAAAGTCGACAAATGTTTGATGTGAAAAAGTTCTAATTTATTATACTATATTACGTTACTGTAAATGATTATATCATAACTCTGATATTTTTAAAATAATTTGTAGACATCACTTATATGTTGATTTGATTATTAAGCAAAATATATTATTTAGAAAGTAAAGAAATTATTAAAAATAATTTTTGTCACATGTCTGTAGTAGTAAACTATTGATAGTTTTAACTATGCACAATTGAAAATGCAATGAATGAAATTGGAATTAATGGTACAATTTCCTTAATTTTAGACATTAATGGAAATATTTTATACAAAGTTATATGAAATATTATTGCAGCTTCTAGTATCAGTTGATTTTAACTAGAACAAGCCTTGATAGTGATCTGATATTATGGAGTGACGATATTTTGAATCATTTTTCCTTGAAAAGTATTATTCATTAACAATCAATAAAATTTATTTTAAGTATTCTTAGCTTAATAATTAATTTTTGATACTAAATAATTATAAATAACACAGACATAATTTTATGCAATCACAAAGTTTAATTATAGCTCCAACTGTGCTTCATTGAAAATGCCACCAAAATTAGAATTAAAGTTATAATTTCTTTTTAATTCAAAAAGTCTTAGAATAGCTAGTTTAGCTAACAAGCCTTGTTTTAGTCTAAGTCTATTGATAGTAGAAGCCCAATGCTATTTTTTATAATTCTATACACATTCATATTTTATTTTAAAATAAAAATTTGTACTGTAAATTCTTATTTCAGATCTTGCATATCCAATCATATATGGTTGATATTATCAACAGGTTTCTGATTACATATATTTTATCTATGCATATTTATAATTTATTATATCTGTGTTATACATAATAAGAATTTTGTTTTATCTATATATTTTTTTCTTTTGATAGGAGAATTTTAAATATGAAAAACCGAAAAAAGTTACGAAGATTAAATAAACAGGTGAAAGATTCTGATGACTTTGTGAAATTTACAGGTGTGATATTTAAATTTTTTAGTTATAATATTTATATAAAGTTTTCAAAAAATGATATTCTTATGTTGATTATTATGTTACAAATAAGAATTTATTTAATCAATGTAAAATTAGTATTTAGATTGACCATTACTATCTGAAGTCTCAGTTTCCAATTTTTTTTTAATTAATAGTGATAATTTGTTCATAATAGTAAAAATGAAAAGTTTTGCTATACAGCAGCATATAAATTAAACCAAATTTAAATTTATTGCTCATAGTGCTTATGAAGATTATTACCTTTTTTTTCATCTTTTTAAACATTTCATTAAAACAAAGCTGCTTCATATGTTTGATCTTTCCCAGCATAATAATTCTTAATTGGTCACAAAGAAATATTTTTTCTAATAGTTTGGTCAAATCAATAAATTATTTAATGCTTGCTTAGCTTATTTCATTGTAAACATTTTATTTATTTAAAGTGACACAAAATAAAAACTATGCATATATTTATTGTTATTTAGAAAATTTTTAACAGTTTTATTAACAAAACATCATATCATGTTAGTCTCCCAGATGTCATTAACATTTGCATTAGGAATAATTTTATATTACTCAATTCCATGGCCATTTGTTAAGAGTTTCAGTAATAAATAAATGATGCTAGATGGTAATACCAATCAAATCCCAAACTACTTTTTTTTTTATTTACCTTAAATACTGAAATGCATTGAATCTGTGTACACATATCATTATCACTTTTTTATATATATTATTTCATGCTAATTACTAGAGGATTCAATAACCCAAGATTTTGATTTAAATCATCTTACTTATATAGCTATATATATCTAATACTAGGTAAGAAACTGTATACTTTAATGACATTAAGTATAAATTAATTGTAAGGACTTTTCAATCTTTCTGTGTAAACTTATCACAACTACTTTATATATATATTGTTCATGCTAATTACTAGAAGTTTCAATGATCTAAGATTTTGATTCAAATCATTTTACTTATATAGCTATACAGATCTCATACTACACCAGATACTGTATACTTTAGTTATAAACTAATTGTAGTTACTTTTCACTCTTTAACAAGATGGCATGTAATATAAAACAAAATATCTTATGACTTTCCTATCTTATATTAGGAAACCTAATCAGTGAATATAAGATAATAGTAAATATATCTTGGATACAAAACTTTTAGATGTTTGAGCTTGGATAATATAAAAGAAGTAGAAGTAGTTGCTTAATGACATCTATAAATCCAATGTTTCTTGTTGGCAAAAACTAATTACAATACAAGAAATTAGTAAAGATTTATTTAGACATGCCATTTAATACTCCTAAAATTTTCCAGTTGTGATAGCCTTTTTTTATTATTATTTTATTGTTAATAAGAAGGGAAAAGTGTAATCACTCGCAAGTAATGGATAATAACAGATTATAAATTTGTTTATTTTTACATAATAAGATCACAAAATTTCCATTGCATTCTTATAGACACTCCAATAAATTATTATTTTATAATTGTTTTTATAAGATAAACAAAATGAAAAATTAATAGTTCTCTCTGCATGTGTTTGTATATATGTGCATGATCATTATACATAGACATTTGATATATTTGTACTTTCAAGTTGTAGTTTCTTTTAAATATTTGGAAACAAAAATTATTATATGTGTTTTAATACTTAATCAACCCTCTTCATACAATAGTGCCCCCAGTGCAAGTTATAATTATCAATGGATGCTAGAAAGTCTGTGCATCAAAATCCCAATCTAGTGCCCACTCATACAATATTTTCAAAATAGTTTCCAGCCTATGGCTTTCACTATTGGGAGTTTGGATTTGAGAGTAACTGCACCTAGATTTTTAGATCTAATTTGTCCTTCCAGAAGCCATTTTTTACCTTTTTAGTTAATTATAAAGCTATGAGCCCACATTGGAAACACAATAATGTTTCAATCCAAGCTAATTTGCTTGTATGATCTGAACCCATTTTTTGATTTTTTAATAATCTGTCACCAACATTCTTTGACTAGGATTGGTATTATTATTGTGCTATAGCTTTATAGTCAACTTTAGGTAAAAGATGACTTCTGGAGAATTGTATTAGATCCAAAGATCTCGATGCAGTGCTCTCAAATCCTCACTGGTGAAAGCCATGGGCTGGAAACTAATCTGGAGATATTGGATGAGTGGGTACTAGATAGGGATTTTGATTCACAAACGTCTAGCATCCATTGATTGCTATATTTTGCAGTAGGTGGCACTATTGTATGGAGATAGTGGCTATTGTTTTAACACATTGTATAAGCATAAGAAATGGTGGTCATGTGATGTTTTAGTGCTTTAATACCAAACCTAGGCAATGGATGTTGTAGCCGCATGTGTTATTAAAAAAACTAAAAACATCAAAATATATAGATTCTGAACTAGGTTCAGATCTGTATGACCATACAAGAAAATTAATTTTGATTGAAAACATTATTAGGTTTTCATTTTGGGTTCATAGCTTTATAAATAACTAAAAATGTAAAAGATGGCTACTGGAAGGTTGTGTTAGATCCAAAGATCTAGGTGCAGTGCGCTCAGATCCAGGAGTCCCCATAGTATGTAAACTAATCTTGAGATATTGGCTGACTATGCATTAGATAGGGATTTTCATACACAAACCTTCCAGCATTCATTGATTACTATAGCTTGCATTGTGTGGCATTATATATGGAGAGAGTTGCTACTGTTTTAACAGATTGTGTAAGCATAAGAATTGGTGGTCATGTGATGTGTTTTAATCATAAATTTTATGACGAATATATTGTCAACTTATAAATATTTTGCTAACTTTTTAGGTAAAAAGGTAACTGTGTACTACTGCTACATTTAACAAGTTAAAAGATAGAATGTTTATCATAGTGTTATATTCTAAAATAAATCATCACACAATTCTTCCATCTTACATTTAGCATCTGTATTAACAACAGTAATTTAGTTATTTATATATGCATGAATAATTAGTTAACATTAGATGATAGTACTGAGATACCTAGATTAATTTCTAGCTTTTGGTCTTCATTTTGTTGGACTCGATTGCAACATTCATCTAGCAGTTATCTTTACTTTTTTAATATATTGTGACAGGACTGGATTCAAACCCTGTTTCACAAAAGGGAAATTTGTATACGCATATGTACATAGTTCCGATATTATTTATTCGTGTATATTTGATTTTGTTTTTTTTTAAGTTGGTAGAGAAAACATTAAAATAAATACAAAGTAGGAAAGTGGGGGAGGGTATTTGTGCTCTTGTATTTTATTGAAACACAAGTATGTACATATATTTGCTGTGTGGATGGATAGATGAACGAAATTCAAAAAATATATATAAATTTGATTTCAAAGATGGAAGCTAATGCAGCCCATTTTATATAAAAAAAAGAGATTTTAAATGAAGAAAAGATATTAAAACTGTATAGATTATTATCTGAAAAATTTAAAAGGAAAAACAAAGAAATAAAAAATTGAAAAATTACAGGTGATCAGTGGAATTTCCTAACCTTGAAAGTAGAAAAGGGTTCTAAAAAGCTTTTGCTTTGTTTAGAGAGAAGCTGGACCTCAACATCACATGGTAATGGAGAAGAATAAGAACTTTTTAGAAGAAAAAAGAGGAGTGGACAAAAAGAAAAAATCGAGGTATAAAACACAAGAAAAGTGACAGTTAGTACGGCACAGCTTTGAAGAAAATAATTCTCAACGCGTGATCAAATATTAAAAATTTCAGAAAAGCAATCAAGGCATTCGCCAGCTATGAACATGCAGGGGTAAAGGCCTAAGCGTGCTGGGCTTTAAACCTCATCCCTGAAGAGACCACCCGTGACCTACTCTGAAGACAATCAATACCAAGCCGGGAAATAAATTTAATTGTTCACACAAGAAATTACCTATTTTTACGCACCATCTGAATGAATTATTACCATTGCTTTTATATTTCCGTCGTTATCCCCAGGGAAAAATAAAGGTAATATAAACTTTATTGTATATCTTTCTTTTATTCCCAATATTACCGCATTCTCCATATTATAATAACTAGAGATATTTAGAAAGTGATCAAACTTTATCTGTAATTTTAAAATAATAATCTACAGTTAAATGGATTTGACATGATTATTTTTTGTCTTATAAATTTCTTTATTCCTTTGTCAATCTGCACGATGTGTGTGTGTATGCTTGTGTTTTATACATGAAATAAAAATATTTGAGCACAAATATTAGTTTTTATGATTTATTAATTATGTCTAGTATTAAAATTAATAGCAAGCTTATACATATCTATGTTGATTACTTATTTTGGTTTGTCTGCAGAGTGTAGAGAAGGGGGATAAATTTAAATGAAATAGAAATGGTTAGTTCGAGTCAGTACAGATAGGTTTATCGTCGTCCCTCATATATTTTCCCACGGTTCAATAACCACCTGCCCTGAGGGGCTAGCTAGTGGCAGGGCTGAATAATTACCCTTATTGTATTACCTCTCTTCCAGCATAATTCTTATGAAAATAATATTGATGCTTGGAGTCATAAATTGATGTCCATAAATATACTGAACGAGAAATACGATCGGATTTTATAAATTGTTTGAAAGGAATATAAATCTCAATATTATTAATACCAGAAGGTGGTTTATTCAAATTTATACATACATTCGAGGGTACATGATATTCATTAAATAAGTAATTACGTTATAATTACATATATGGGTGCGGGGATATAGAAAAGCAATAGAGAGAGACGGTGGGGCCCTTTACAATATATATAAGCAAATTAATGACTTGACAATTGCCATCTTACTTAAATATTTTTGATGCTTCAGCAAAAAAATTGTATAGCAAAATCAAAGCATCACATGCACTAACTACAGTATTAACGTTATCCACTTTATATCATTATTCTAAGTTATATATGCTATGGTAATACCATTCAGTGAGTAGCAATATATCATACTTTCACCAAACAAATAATGTCTATGGCTATTTAGTTCTTCACTTGTATAGGTATACAAGCAAATTGTGGCATTGTCACTTTTATATGTAATCCAATACTCATCACTACTGAAGACCAATAGTCAGAAACTAGTCTGTTTATTTAGTTGACATTAGAATCTGGTTTTCTTTGATAACTCATATATACATAGATGGCTCTAAACTAGCGATGAAGGATGGATTACTGCTGTTAATATAGATTGACATAACTATAGGTAGTATTCACTTATCACATTCACATGGAACATGATTTTACATATCACAATTGAATAATTGTAGAACATTATGTATGGAAACTTCATGGGTAAGAAATTTGAAAATAAAATCTTTTCACAATGAATAGATCTCTTAAATATGTGATAGCTAATTTCAATTTTATCATATTAGTGATCTGTATATATTTTGATTGCAGAGCATTATCTATAGCTTCAATATAACATTAATATCTTTTTAAAAGAAAATGCTGTTTTTGTTAGCTTAAATATAAAATTAGAAATTATCAAAGATAAACAAAATATGTAAATATTATTTGACATTTTTAAATGCTATATTATATCTAAAACCAACATTAGAATATTAAAAAATAAAGATTAACTGAAAGCAAAAATTACATTTAGAATTACAAAAATTCAAGCATAAAGCTTAAATGCAAATAAAAATTTAAAAGCAAGTTTATTCTAATGAAATTAAGCGATGATTACAGACATGATTGATGATTATCTTACAAAACAAAATTTAACGTTTACCATAAAAAAAACTACAAAAAAAAAAAATTTTGAATTAGCTGTTTTGATTTAAGATCAGCTTCCGCACTCCCCCTAATACTAACAGACTTATTAATAATGCAAAGGACAGAATGGATCCATCTCAAGCACCCCTGGTCTCGTATAGCATTTCATGCTCTCAGGCTGGATGCAGCACCACATACTACGGCGAAACCAAGGCCACTGTCTATAATAGAGCTGCTCAGCACATGTATACGTACAGTAGAGCAAAAAAGAATAATGATAACTTCTCAATATTTTTCAAACATGAGAAGCAGGATAATCATGTGTTCGAACCCTGCAACCCAAAATAATATGCTCTGAAGCCAACGATTGTAAAAGAAAGATCAAGGAGGCATATTTTATTATCAATGATAACGCAATCAATAGATGCAACACGTGTTTTGCTATTTCAAGAATATGAACAAATTAATTTACATATCTAAAACCAACATTAGAATATTAAAAAATAAAGATTAACTGAAAGCAAAAATTACATTTAGAATTACATTCTTATTTACATTATTATTATATACATTATTATTTAGTAATATTACAGCAATGGTTTATAATCTATTTTGGCCATGAATATGAGGGAAAAAACCTCGAAAGTACTAGACCTAGATTAATTTAATTTAATTGTTTTTGTTATTACTGACAGCTTCTTATTCAGCGTGTTAAAGCGCTTACATATACTAAAAGTAAAAATCTTGAAAATATCAATTTTTTATTATCACATATTATTTATTGTGCAAAAAAAATTATTAATCATCTTGAAATTATAATTTAAATTTGAAGTTAAAATTATAAATAGTGATATTACAAGAAAAAATATAAAGAGTGAAAATGAGCTTGCATATATTTTTTTTTTTATTCTTGTTTTTATAAATATTTTTTATTTTCATCTAAAGCTTTTAATCCTTTGGTTTATTTAATAAATGTATATATTTTAAATAGTAAAATATTAATATTCTTACTATGTGCACCATTATTAATATATATATATTATAACGGGACAATTCTTTTCAGGACTCGAGGAAGTCGCATCTAACTATATTCGGACTTTGAGTCTTCTTATAGAATGCCATGGATGATGTGATTTAAAATATAATCCAATCCACTCCTCTATTAATAACCTCGTTACTCTCAGAATTCGAGCTCAGAGTAGAAATCGCAATTGACTCTCTTCAGGCATTTCCACAAATATTCCATAGTAATGATAAATTTAGTATAAGCTATATATAACTTCTTTATAAATATTAAATCACTAAGTTGATTTAACATATATATGCATGAGTATGTATATTTATAATTATTGGTTTTATAAAATGACTAAATAAAATAAACAAACGAGACGTGTTTAATTTTAAAATCAAGTTTAACACATTTTAATCAGTAATAGAAACAAAAATATTATCACGTAAATAATTAAAAATATTAAAATTTAGAATTATAATCTGTGCTTATATATAATACAATAATAAACTATTTAACATCCAAAAAAAAACATAATGTAATTATTTACATATATATAATTTAAAATCATGTGTACAATAAATAATAACACCATACTATAACGTTTTCCGTTTTGCTAGGCCTCTACACGCTAATATAAACTCCGCGTGAGTTGATCAAGCTATGTCAAAAAAGAAGAAAGTTATATTTCTATTCTAAAAACATAGCTATATTTCCTGATCAACTCGGCCTATTAATTGTTGAGAATTGTGCTATTGACGAAATCAGCTTTTAATTTATTTAATCTGGGCGCCAGAATTCCTAAGAATTCGCTGAAATCGTCATATAATATCTCACAAATAAAAAAAATGCTTTTAAACTAATCGGTATTACATCATACCGTAACGAGGATTAATTTTTTAAGATTATTATTCCTGGGCTTATTCAAACATATTGGCAAAGGTAAATTACATTTTTAAATCTTATTAAACTACTAATAGATTTAATAATAAAAAATAATAACTATTATTAATAACGCACAAATGAAAATTGGTATTAGAAATATTTTTATTCTAATAGATAAAAAAAAATACTTGAAATAAATTACTTATCAAGTAAATTAGAGAGAACACATATTAATTCAAATAGGATGCAATCAATAAAATAAAATAATTAATTAAAAAGTTCTGTATAAACAAAAGTCTCTTGTACAGATAAAATGAAAGTCTCTATCGGGATTATTTTTAGACTTGTTTGCAAACGCTTAATGTTGTCACAATCAGGAGTAATGAAGCATTACTTACCGGTAAGTTTTGGGAATTCAGTAGTAGATAACTATGCATAGTTTTTTGGGTAGAATGAGCTCGGCCTTTTGGTTATTATTTGATCTTGTGGTCCATTCTCCTAGTCGGTCACGAAAGCTTTTCTGGTATACATCTTCAGGCACGATGTTTTCAGAAGCTCCGGTTCACTCCGACATGCCGAATTACTTCAGCGTAGAGCGATCTTGGATATATTATTGTTATCCAAGACCAACTAGAGAAACCAACGAACAAGATGTCCTTCAAACTGATCTCTGCCTTTTATACTCTCTAGAGGCCCAGTTTTCCGACTTCTGCGCATATCTTTTGTTTGTCCAAATATCCGTTGATAATCTTATATATTCTTTATAAAATTTATGTTACAAAGTCTCTATTTTTTTCAGCATAATTCTGCCATCTTTAATTAGTTGAAATATTTTTACTTTCTCTTATCTAGATTGGTAATTTGTGTCTTTTGTTCTCTCCAATTCTAACTTTTATTTCTAATTACATAAAAAAAAACCGAAAGAATAATTTAACTTTCATTGTACGTTATTTTTTTTAAAAAAAAATTAGTCAAAAAAAAATCTAAATTTACTTTTATTTTTTTAGCTTCTACCAAATGCCAATATATTTGCAACGTATATAAATAAACGTTACAATACCACCAGTGCCAGGAGATGAGAATAAAATAGGGGTTTACACTAATTTTATTCTTAAGTTTTTTAAATTCATATTCGTGTTGTTTTTTTTTTTTTTGTAGTAGCGTGCTGATATATTCCGTAGACTCATTCAACAAGCGACGTTCGGCTTTAACGCCCACTTTTAGGTCTAACACGGCGGGAATGGAAAATATTTCAACATTCATCTGTGTCCTTTCCGCTTAAGTGTAATAGTAATGATAAGAAGCCCAAGTTATAAGCACTAACGAGCGTTGCTCATCGTTTTGAGTCTTACAGGCTCGAGGCAACTTGGTCCGCCTTCCCCTTTATTGGGATCCCTGCTAGAAATAGTCTGATGGGCATATAAAGGTGGTCTTATGTTAATATACTGCGTACTAGGACTCGGGGCTATGTTTTTCCCCTCTTCAGTAACCGCCTACCCGGTCAAATACTTGTGACTTATGTCTACATCAGCCACGATCATGTTTTATTTTAGACATATCAAAAAAAAATATACATACATTTTTTCTTTCTGGAAGTCATATTAAAAAAATATTTTTTTTTATATTTTAATAATCAGGGTTTAATTAGTTCGTTAGTTTATATAATTTTTTTTTTTTTTTAAAAATTACTATTTATTTTCCGGCTGTGAGTTTCTTTGGGTCATCGTTGTAACGTTCTTTATCATTACAACTTATCTCAGGTTGTAGTTGTTAAAGTTAAATCGAAGCCCCACATTGGGCGCCATTATAATGTTTTCCGTTTTGCTAGGCCTCTACACGCTAATATAAACTCCACGTGTGTTGATCAAGCTATGTCAAAAAAGAAGAAAGTTATATTTCTATTCTAAAAACATAGCTATATTTCCTGATCAACTCGGCCTATTAATTGTTGAGAATTGTGCTATTGACGAAATCAGCTTTTAATTTATTTAATCTGGGCGCCAGAATTCCTAAGAATTCGCTGAAATCGTCATATAATATCTCACAAATAAAAAAAAATGCTTTTAAACTAATCGGTATTACATCATACCGTAACGAGGATTAATTTTTTAAGATTATTATTCCTGGGCTTATTCAAACATATTGGCAAAGGTAAATTACATTTTTAAATCTTATTAAACTACTAATAGATTTAATAATAAAAAATAATAACTATTATTAATAACGCACAAATGAAAATTGGTATTAGAAATATTTTTATTCTAATAGATAAAAAAAATACTTGAAATAAATTACTTATCAAGTAAATTAGAGAGAACACATATTAATTCAAATAGGATGCAATCAATAAAATAAAATAATTAATTAAAAAGTTCTGTATAAACAAAAGTCTCTTGTACAGATAAAATGAAAGTCTCTATCGGGATTATTTTTAGACTTGTTTGCAAACGCTTAATGTTGTCACAATCAGGAGTAATGAAGCATTACTTACCGGTAAGTTTTGGGAATTCAGTAGTAGATAACTATGCATAGTTTTTTGGGTAGAATGAGCTCGGCCTTTTGGTTATTATTTGATCTTGTGGTCCATTCTCCTAGTCGGTCACGAAAGCTTTTCTGGTATACATCTTCAGGCACGATGTTTTCAGAAGCTCCGGTTCACTCCGACATGCCGAATTACTTCAGCGTAGAGCGATCTTGGATATATTATTGTTATCCAAGACCAACTAGAGAAACCAACGAACAAGATGTCCTTCAAACTGATCTCTGCCTTTTATACTCTCTAGAGGCCCAGTTTTCCGACTTCTGCGCATATCTTTTGTTTGTCCAAATATCCGTTGATAATCTTATATATTCTTTATAAAATTTATGTTACAAAGTCTCTATTTTTTTCAGCATAATTCTGCCATCTTTAATTAGTTGAAATATTTTTACTTTCTCTTATCTAGATTGGTAATTTGTGTCTTTTGTTCTCTCCAATTCTAACTTTTATTTCTAATTACATAAAAAAAAACCGAAAGAATAATTTAACTTTCATTGTACGTTATTTTTTTTTAAAAAAAAATTAGTCAAAAAAAAATCTAAATTTACTTTTATTTTTTTAGCTTCTACCAAATGCCAATATATTTGCAACGTATATAAAAAAACGTTACAATACATTATCAATCTATGTATTGTGTCAATAAAATGATTCAGTGTGTGTTATATGTTTGTACCAGATAACATCCATTCACACTAGAATAACAATAGAATGTATTCTTATATTAATTATGTTATTGATTAAAAAGAAATGATAATTGTCAGGTGAGGTTCAATTTGGAATATAATAAAACTTACTTCCAAATTGAAATAATTTAAAAACTTTTACCTTAGTCAACCATCGCTTTCATCAGAGCATATATCAAAATATCAACATGTAGATTTTATTAAATAAATAAAAATAAAATGTTCATCTTATCAGTTCTCCAATTTAATATACGAAGTAATTTTTCCACGTAAATATAATTATCCCCAAAGGAAATAAAGTTTAAGAGTTATTAAAGTACGCAATGAAGTATTCCAAGATGAGAAAGAATAATGGTTTTATATTCCTCAGACGAAATAAAATGACGATGAATGTTGAAAGAAAAAATTCATTGATTATCCTTCGAAGAGGCAATCCCAATATTCATTCTTTTAAATATTTGCGTAGTAAAATATTTGGAAATTATGATGATTATATTTTAGGCATTAAGTAGGAATAAATTTACATGTTCATGTTTAAAACATCAGCAGAAATCCTTGGCATAAATTTTCTAGCCAGAGAACATCTTTGTAAATTTTTGTCTTAAACATATATTTTGAAAACTCATTTCGAAGATGTTGATTTCTCTTATAACCTTGTCACTTTAAATGATTATTTTTTTAGTTCTTTATAATATTAAAAGTAAGTAAATTAATTACTTGAAGAAAGTTTTAAAATAGTGAATCTTCTTTTTTTCTTAAATGTGTTCTAAATTTGAACACATTTAAATTTACCGACGACGTAGTTATTGCTTCGATAACTAAATAGAAGATTATTATTATAACAATATTAGTTCGTTTTTATACTTGGATTAATTTCCAAAAGCATATCACATAATCATGCTCATGCTCTCTATTGTTTAAATATACAATTTGTAATGAACTCCAAATGTTTATTTCCTTTGTTTCAACTGATAAAATACAATGTTGACTTAAGGCTTTGTCAATGTCAAGTTTTGGTTAATAAAAAAATACTATTAGTTGGAAACATTTATTTATGTATACATATAAATATATTAAAATAATTCATTTTTAGAATTATTATTTTAATATTTAATTAGTTTATGTATATAGCTGATATACGAAAAGCTTAAGATAGGTGTAGGTTATTTATATCTGTTAATTTGAAATAGGCACAGGTAAATTCATAAAGAATCAAATTGTTTTATATGAGGCTCATGTGGTACTCTCACAATATATATATATATATTGTAAGAGATGGCTTACAACTAGCTTATACAAACCTGGCCCAATGTCTTCTTCAATACCTGAATTCAAACCCAGTGGTAGGAAAAATAAATATCCTACATACTTGATTATATAAATGTAATATATACCTTCATAAACATACATATAGACTGATATGTTTGAGAAATTAATGTTTTTTTTTATCTATTATGAGTAAGTAAATAAATTGTTTGTTTACATGGTTCGTATATATATATATGTAGATAAACATATGCATAGAAAATAATATGTTTGTTTATTGGTAGAAATTAATTGTTTTCCTATTTTTTTATTCATTTAATTTTATTAATTAAAAAAAATACTAATTGACTGACATAGACAGACATAAAGATTAGATTTATATGAGGTCAAGATTTTTAATAAATGGTCGAATTTGAAATAATAAATATACTATTTTATAATGTGATTTTTTATTTTTATTTTCAAGTTGCAATAATATGGGGTTTTTAGTAGTCACGTGATGAAAGAGCGCTTCTCTAGACAATTGAAAAAAAAAAAAGCAGACGATTGTAGAGACCGGGAAAAACAGCAAGAAAAGTAAAGCTTTTATTTCTTCTGAAAGGGAAGAAAACAATTCTTTTGGCATGTAAAGGAAAATTGTTTGTAGTTTCCAGAAGTTAAACTTTAATTTAAAATTAATAGTAATGAACGATTAGTGAATCAAGTTCTTTACAAGTTAAATTCATTACAGGAATATTAATGCAAAGGAAATCTGAAACTGCTAAAAAGTAAAAGTGACTGTTTTTTTTTAAAGCTATTTTATATATATATAATCAAGCAAAGTTATAAATATACATTATAATACAGGAAACATTATGATATATATGGGGTAGAAAAAAATTAATGCTGTGGGACGTTTCTAACTAAATTCTACGTCATTGCTTGATTATGAAATTATAACATCTGTCATCAAAATGTCTATTTTGGAAACGCTGGTGCACTACCATTTTTCTATGGATTCATCCGATGAAGAAAGCTATTCCATATATATAAATAACAACAACAAAGTTGGTGAAATGGAACTTTGCCATGGATATTGACATTTTTCTTTTATTGACTGAACGCTTGCTTTACTCCAGAGAAATTGTATAGTTAATTCACGTGATGATTATTTTTGTTTTGTTTATTTTTTTTATTTGAAAGTTTATGTTTGTTTTTTTTATTGTGTGTTTAAAATGTATTTTTTTCAAATTCGATCAACTACAACTTAAAGTGAACAAATGGATGGAAAAATCTTTTGTTGATATAAATTCAAAAGGGAATTCTTTTTAATTAATGGATATATATACATTTTTTTTTTAATAAAGTAAATTTTTAGATTCCTCTAGATGTCAACAATAACCCATCCAGGTGATCTTTTCTCAAGTAAGATTTTATATATATATATATTGAGGGAAGGACTTTAAGACAACAAGACTAGATAGATAATATACTAATCAATTTTACTAATATTTCCTTGTAATTTTATTTATTCTGAATATATAATTAATCCTTCTGAATAAATGGTCTTTAGCTGTCATTAATTTCTACCATAACTTTAACCTACATATAGATAAATGGGAATGGGCATTTATAGTGATAATACATTTACCCTAGCTTATAAATATTGTAATAATCAGTCTAATGGGGTAATTTTATAATTAATGAATTTTAGTGTGATTTTCTTTATTTTGTGTTATGTTTATATATATTTAATGAATTACAGAACATAATGTTGTACATAATATAAGTCAAATTATTATGTTTTGTTTTCTTATATGAAGTCACCAAGATGATAAGGAAACCATTTTTTGATATCTAAATATTAATCTTTTATTATTTTTTTTGTTTGAAAATATATATCTATTTTTTATATGTTAATAAATTAGTTGTTTAAATCAATCTGATCTCTGTTTGGTCATCTCCATCACTACTGTGCATTGACACCATTAGATGTTGTTCATCATCATCACATTATGAATGTACACTACTATAGGTTTGATGATCATCGTCATCATTATGTATTGCTTTTATAAATAATTGATCATCATCAATATTTTCCTATATCTGGGCTTATATATATAAGGGCAGATTTAGTTTATAGTTGAGTAGGTCCATCCCTGAAGAGAGTTGATTGTAAGAACTCCCTAAGTTCGAATTTCGTGGTGTAACGGGGCTTAGAAGGGAGATGTAATGGATATGCGCTGGTCTAAGTTACATTGAAATATTTTTAAGTAAATTATAGGTTAGTATATTAAAAGTAGATGTGACTTGGAGCTGGGCATTTCATTGTGACATCTGCAGCATCCTAGTTGAAGGCTCAGAGCTGATAGTAGTGAGATGCGCTTCCTTTATTAGCTGTCATTGCTAATTCTGAAACATCTGACATACCCAAATGTGTTGTTGAATCACAAATTTATGATATGACTTGTCGTAGTAGGTTGACACATTTCATCCAAGTTATCCAATTACTTAGTCATATTTGAGTCATCATATGGTGTACATTGTGACCCCGGTAAATATGGCACAATTAACTTTGGGGTGGCAGGTTCCATTATATCGGGCACACAATGTGTTAGGCATGAAGATGTTACAGTCGATAGAGATATCCAAGTGTATTTTCGGACCGGGACAGCTGTGTATGGTCGTCCATTATATCTGGTGCCGCAACAAGGTATGGCAGGTAAGGTTGATAGAGTTGTCCCGTTATAATATATTGCAACAGGGCAGGTATAATCAAACCCTGTTGCGATAATTAGACAAATACGTATTTGTATACTTAACGCATTATTAAAAAAAATATAATCTTATTACTAACGTATTATTAAAAATATATATTACTTTACTAACAAAATTAATACTTACGGTTTGATGTACAATCAACAATCATTTGCGTGGTTGTACAGAATTGATTTAGTTATTTTAATTAAAAAGAACTCATAGAAGAGGTATGGGGGTTTATACACTTGCTCTGATTTCTCTCTTTTTTCAAACCCAGCTATACACATTGCTATGTATATGTGTGAGTGCGTTTTTGAACCATTAAAAATGAAAATTCACAAAATAAAAAAATATTTTGTTTGATAAACTTTTAAATATATACATATTAAGTCAACAAAAGAACTTTAAATATCAAGATGGAAGACTAATTTTGCAGAACAATGGAAGTAATTATTATAAAAATCGTGGAATGTCTAATACTAATTAAATATTAATTGGAAAGAAATAGGTGTAAAAAGCTTTTGTGGTGCATTTTAACAAAGGCATATGGAATGTGAATGGAAATATAATTGAAAATGAATGAAAAGAAAGATAAATTTGATAATTAAAAAAAAAAAGAATTAAGGATGAGTATAAGTTTGGAGGTAGAAGAAAGCGGATGGT
Organism: Epiperipatus broadwayi; assembly: GCA_028023455.1. Taxonomy (NCBI): domain Eukaryota; kingdom Metazoa; phylum Onychophora; class Udeonychophora; order Euonychophora; family Peripatidae; genus Epiperipatus; species Epiperipatus broadwayi. The sequence continues at coordinate 4,884,915 of JAQFVV010006241.1, read as the reverse complement.
CAATGTGATATACATTTTGATAAAATATGGTCAGGCTGGGGTAGAGGCTTCAACGTGCAGAGGGTCCGAATCCTTGGCCCCGAATGTATAGCAGCTGCCGATAGCGGAGAAGGGACGTCAAGCCCGGAGAATTCGCCTCAATAAGCAACAGTATTGAATCGCCAGAAGAGAAAGAAAATAAATAAATAAACAGACTTTAGCCATGGAATCCGAACTTCAAAGACAAAAAAAAAACAAAGTTCGTTCACCGACAAAGGATCGGGGATTCCATTTTTGCCAAGAGGATTCGATCAATTCCCCGGGGAAACCAGATATTTTCTTTCTAATTACATCTATATATGTCACTTTTAGTAAGCTTACTCCACGAATTTGAGAAAATTGTTTATTTGACACAATTGTGAACTTAAAATTTATTTTCTTTGCCCGGAGAGGTCAAACTATTTACTACGGAATTTATTAGTGTACAAATTAGTCCAATTAAATCTTCGGTGCAAAATACATATAATAGCATAATTGTGTGTGTGGGAGTTTTGGAAAAAAGAGAAAGGAGCAAACAAAGAAAAAATAAAATTGATATGAATCTTTGATTTAAAAGAGAAAAGCGACACTAATTTAACGTAAGTAAATAATGTATTTTTTTTTATACATACGTAAATATCATAGCTAATAAATGTATATAAAATGAATGATTTTTTTTTTTGTTTTGTTTTTATGTTATGAGTTTTTTTTTTAAAAAAAAAAAAAAAGAGAGAGTTAGATCTACTGCTGGTAAATTTTACCACCAGCCCTGAGCAAGAGCTAGTCCAGGGGCATTTCCATATTGGTATTCCAGTTCTCCCAGCATAATTCTTATAGAAATATGGGATTGGCGCTTGAAATCATAAATTGATGCTCATAAATATGCTGGGCAATAAAATGGAATAATTTAAGAATAGATATTCTTTTAAACCATTACGCATATACGTGTATCATTATATATACATACACGCAATCGTACAAGACTACATATATGCGTAATATATATATGGAAAACGGTAAATCCCGTTCTAATATATATATATGAAATTAATATTCCACTTTTATTGTCCTATAATGTTAACCAAATATTATTAGCATTATTTCTCTGAAAATTTGATTTTGCATATATCATGAATTTGACTTGGACATAACTTTTTTGAACCAATCATTCTGAAATGGAAAATTTCTTCTACTTCAATAAATTAAATTATATATGGAGCATGCATATTATTCTACCAAAGTTATTGTATGAAGAATTGAATTTCTTATTGATAGAATATAAAGGCAATGGAAAATTTTCATTTAAGAATACTCTGTACAGTTCTAAAAATATAGTGTCAGAATCATCAAATCCATTAGTATGTTTATCAACTTATTGGCTGTAATGATGCATTCTCAATTGATTTCCAAAAAACATGCAAGGGAATATTTTTGTTGGGTTAGGAGTGTGAAGTAGATGAGAGTTTTCATTGTAAAAGTAGATTCTGTTTACATTATAAAGTTTATATTATAGATACTTTAAATAGGAACAATATGGAATTGTTTTCATTAGGAAAATATAGCTAGGAATAGAATATAATACAGAGATGCAGTTAGGAAAGTTTTGAAGTCTCTTAGAAAGTTTATTACAGATGAAATTTACAGACAGCATCACAATGTATAAAATAAATACATAAAAAGCCTATAAAGTTCTCTCCCCAGAGTGTTCAATTCTTTTACATTAGGAATTAAATGCTACACTCAAAATATAAAGTTATGTGCTTTTTGGATAGTAAATAATGGGAAAATTTATTATAATGGGATGTTGAAGATGATTTTCATTTTACAAAACATGATGATTTTGAAAGGATACTAATGTACTTTAAAACAAAAATATCTGATCTTTTTTTTTTTTTTCGCTAATTCTCATTCATGGATATTAAACTTGAATGCTTATAACAAAGAGATCTATGTATAAAAACTAGTTAAGTTATATGTTGAATATTTCAAGACAAATATAATATGAAAAAATTTTAAATGGTAATAACCACATTACAAAGTGACTATTAATAGGCAATAAAAATTTTGAATTTTCCAAGAAGTGCAAAGTGACCAGTAAAATGTTCACATAGAAAATGGGAAAATGAAGGAACTATTGATTGATAATGTGTTATATGTTTGTATGATTACTTATTATGCTGTATATATTGTAACGTTTATTTATATACATTGCAAATATATTGGCATTTGGTAAAAGCTAAAAAAATAAAAGTAAATTTAGATTTTTTTTTGACTAATTTTTTTTTTAAAAAAAAAATAACGTACAATGAAAGTTAAATTATTCTTTCGTTTTTTTTTATGTAAGTAGAAATAAAAATAGAATTGGAGAGAACAAAAGAATTCCAAAAGTAAAATAAAAAAAGATAAGAGAAAGTAAAAATATTTTGGCTAATTAAAGATGGCCGAAAAACTTGATAAGAAAAGAGAATTTTATAACGTAAATTTTATAATGAATCTACAAGATTATGAACCAAAAAAATGCCATGATAATAGCATGCGCAGAAGTCTGAAAACTGGACCTCTGGTATAAAAAGGAGGGATTCGGTTGGAAGAACGTCTTGTTCCGTTAGTCTCTCTAGTCGGTCCTGGATAACAATAATACATCCAGGATCGCCCTACACTGAAATAATTCGGCATGTCGGAGTGAACCGGAGCTTCTGCGAATATCGTGCCTGAAGATGTACACCAGGAAAAGCCTTCGTGACCGACTAGGAGAATGGACCACAAGATCAAATAATAACCAAAAGGCCGAGCTCATTCTACCAAAAAAATTATGCATAGTTATCTACTACTGAATTCACAAAACTTACCGGTAAGTTATGCTTCATTATCCTGATTGTGACAAAGTTAACCATTTTAAAAACTACTCGTAAAAATAAGCTTATAATAGGATCTTGATAGAGACATTAATTTTCTTGTACAAGAGACATTCATTTTTTTTTAAGAACTTTCTAGAAGAAATTTGGAAGTGAACAGTGATTGTAAAATTGTTTTTTTTTAATTGATTCACGTCCGAATTAAGTGTGTTCTCCCCAATTTATTTGATTAATAATTTCTTTTAAACATTTTTTATCTATTAGAATAAAAATATTTCTAATACCAATTTTCATTTGTACGTTATTAATAATAATTATTATTTTTTATTATTAAATTTATTATTAGTTTAATAAGATTTAAAAATGTAATTTACCTTTGCCAATATGTTTGAATAAGCCCAGGAATAATAATCTTAAAAAAAATAATTCTCGTTACGGTATGATGCAATACCTATTAGTTTAAAAGTATTTTTCTTTTTTATTTGTGAGTCGTTATATGATGAAGTCAGCGGACTCTTTAGAATAAAAAGTCCTGGCACCCATATTAAATAAATTAAAAGCTGATTTCGTCAGTAGCATAATTCTCAACTATTAATAGGCCGAGTTGATCAGGAAATATAGCTATGTTTTTAGAATAGAAATACAACTTTCTTCTTGTTTGACATAGCTTGATCAACTCGTGAGCAATTTATATTAGCGTGTAGAGGCCTAGCAAAATGGAAAACGTTATAATATATTTGAAGTGTACATTTTATTGAATATGTGTAGACTGTTCTTATATGTATATGTAAAGGTATATGCACATATGTATACTTATATTTGTATTTTTTTATAGATCATGTAAAATTTGGAGAGGTCGCTATTGCTCCCCCGAAATTAATAGCCAAGCCTCGAAATATACAACATTTTCAAAATGAAAAGGTAATTATTTCATAACATTACACGTCTTTTCTCTTTTAGTATATATTTCGATCATTACAGTAGTGATATCTTTATTCAAAGTTTTTATAGTAGTATTAAATAATCATTGTTTACATTGCGATCTTGTGTCCATTTCTTACATATGTTGAAATGGGGGGGGGGGAGGTGCTAACATCTGAGATCCTTCTTTAAATTCATTAATTATTGTAGCTCTCATTTCTCATTATTTTTTAATAAAATATTTATTTTGTGTACATTTTTCGTTCAATAAGCTTTATGCATAGGCTAATTCTAGTTTTTTTTTAATTTAAATTATCTTATAGCAATATATATCTATTTCATTACAGTGTTAATCCAACGAATAAAAATATCAGTGATATTTAAAAAAAACCCATCATATATTTATACTAAGCTATTATGTGGCATATTTGTTACAGTGTATTGATCACATAGTAATTACAAGGGAATCAAGTCATATATCACATGACTTAATTTAATAAGCTTGTATTACAAATGTTATATAATGAGCTTGGTAAGAGCTATTGGCAAACTGGTCACATAGTAATATCAACAAATCTATTGAATGAGTTTTATGTTCTGTAAAGCCACTTTAAAACTGCTTTCTGTGGTTATATGAATATGTCAATTAAAGTTTCCATTTGTTGTTATAGAAACTATTGAAAATATAATGCAAAAAAAAAAGTTGGTAACTAAAGATTATCATGTTCTTATTCCTGCATAATTCTTTAACAATATGTGTTCCATTCTGCAAAAAAAAAAATCTGTTTAATTCTTGGAGTTTTACAATGTGCTTAAACTTTTCCATTCATAGATTATCCAAGATAACACTTTGAAAAAAAAACATTGATTGATCTCAATTTATTGCTCTTATATAAATTATAAAAAGATTTACTCAGATGAGTTAACAATCATACCATTCAAGTCTGTTAATTATTCCATAAAATCATAGTTATTGAGGCAATTTTACTTTTTATTGAAATAAAAATTTGCTATCTGTACTAATTATTCTATATTAAATCTCATATGTTTCAATTTATTTTATTTTATATATATATCAAAAAATTTAGAAAATCAATTCTTTTATATTTGAAAACACTTCAATTACTTAATTAGTCCTTTCTTGTTTATCATTTCACAATTGTATTTTCTCTAAACTAAGTCAATAAAGTTTCTCTGCATTAACAGTTACTCAAGATTTCTTTTACTTTCTTCTTCTTGTATTTTGTCTCCATATAATATATATTCTTTCACATTATCACACAATTCTAGTTAATACATTTTTTGTGGACTTCTTGCACTAATGAGTAAAATGATTATACAGGAGATTCCCCAAATTCACATGATTGCAATTGACTAATTATTAACAGTTTGATAACATCTGTCACTACTTCATGGATTGGAAACTCATAAATAAAACTCTTATAATGCACAAATGATTTAAAATATGACTGTCATTTCTGATATTATCATAGAGTATACAATTATTTCAGTGCATTTTTTAATATGATGTAAATATCTTCTAAATTTAGAATAAGTTGTACTCAAACTTGAAGTAAAATTACCACCATTGAAAGCGAGTTTGCCATTTGAAAATACAATTAAGTATTTGCATTATGGTTAGAAATACTTAGTAATCATCTGAATCAAAAATTTATTTAAAATTGTAAAATAAAAGGGATGATGTAAATAAAAAAATTAATGCTAATTTATCCATGTGACATAAATTTCTGGTTGTTAAGATTAAATTCCAAAGCAGATATTAAATATTGACTATGAAATGAAAAACTTAAAAAATAGATATAAAATTACCTAACACACATATATATAATGAGTTAAAAAAAACTTTTTTTAATTTATAAGCATGAAAATCCTAAAAAATATTTCCAAATGTTTTTTATCTCACATATTGTCAAATGTTACCAGTTATTTGGAAATTAATATGGGGGATGGAGAGATTCTTCATTTTTTTTATTTTGTAAAGAAATTGTCATAGAGTTTTTAAATTTGATGGTAAATTGCTAACAATAGGGAGAGGGTAACAAAATGACATTTAATTTTTTTAAAAAGTTAATGCTAAAAAGGAAAATAAATGTTAACTTTTTTTTTTTTTTAAATTTCATAATTTATATTTTATTAATCTTTTGAAATAAACATATGTACTGTATAGTAGAATTCTAATTCTAGATAATAATAAAAAATATTTAAAAATAAATATCAAACCTTATATCTCATTTATTAAATCTTATTATTCTGGGAACTTGGTTCCTATTGATCTTAAAATCTATCTTTGTGCTCCTTTTCTGGAACCAGTCAATGAAAAATTAAAATCACCTGTCAATATTTTTCTTTAAAGGACTTGATTATTTCTATGCTTTTTCAATTAACATTAAAAGCCTATCAATTGAATAACTAGAGATATACTCAGTATTGTAACACTACTCTTTATTTATGTAAGTAAAGAGTATTGAAATTATATAATATGTGAGCAATATTCTTGATAACTTTTAAAATTATCAGGTTCATAAATTCGTTCTTTCCAAAAGTGCCGTTTAGTTATTAACTGAATGCAGAACATTTTGCTTGATAACATTCCTTTTTTCATATGTTACTCCTCAAATTAAATTAATTTATTGTAGTCAAATTTTATTTCAAGTCGTTTTTACAGCTCATAACATCTATCTCTTTATTCATCAATTTAATTTATTGTATATAATTCGTGGCATAACATAATCCTGCATGCCTGAATAATTTTAATTAATTTTCTACAGGCGTACATTAAGTATCATAATCTTTCAGATAACTATCATTTTTATTAAATAGAGTCTGACATTATTATTGGTCTTAAGACAACTGTTTTTATGCACAAATATTGATGAAAAAAATAGCTGCATTTTAATATACTGTAGAAGATGTAAAATTTACTGAATATAAGAGCTTTTGTGAATATAAATTTTTTTTCACATCATATATTGGATCTAATAAAGAAACAAATTTAGATTAATAAACCACATAATGCTTGTATATTTAAAATGTTAGAACTTTATGGAACACCTGTTAAACTAGACTTTTTCCATAAAGAAATGGAAAGATACGAATTTAACATTTTTGGATTAACTAAAATATGCTGGTCTAACTATTGGAGAATTGGGTGATTGTAAATTCATTTGTTCTGGAAATAATTCAAAGCATAAAGCTGATATAATTTTTTTACTAAATAAGTAAGCCCATCATTGCAAGAATGATAGTATGTAGAGTTAAAATCCTTTTAACATTACATTTATCTAAATTTATGTCCTACAGTAAATAAAATAAATGATAATATAGAATAGTTTTATATGAATCTTAAATTAATTCTTAATGATATATCTTATAAAGACTTTATTATTATTATAGAAGATTGGAATATTAAGATAGGAAGTCATAATAAAGGATAGAAATAAGTTATTGGCAATTGATGAAGTTAGTGAAAGGATTTTAGAATTTATTTTGGAATATAATATGACAACTTACAAACATAATTTTAGCAGAAGGCCTACCTTAAATGGATTTGGAAAAACAAGCAACATAATAGACATAATATTAATAAATAGAAGATAGTAAACTCCAGCACACAGCGGTGCTGCATTTTTTCAGGAGACAGACATAGATCCAGATCATAATTTAGAAATTTCAAATATCAAGCTGAAATTTAAAAAAGTTGACTTAAAACTCATTTTTCGAAATGAAGAAATTTAACAAAGATTACAGAGATAAAAAATAATGTGAAATTTTGACTTGGTGCTTGAAGAGAAAATAAAAAATTTGACTAAACAAAGTTCTGGTTTCAAGATTTAAAAATCTTAATAAGTCTTCTGAGGAAGTCCTTTTTGAAATTGAACCAGAGGACAAAAATATTGAAAAAAATTAGACATTGAAACTAATCCAGAAAAAGAATGCTGAAAATCTGAAAGAATAGTTCAAACTATAAAAGAAAGTGCAATGAAATAAAGAAATCAGTAAGGAAGGATAAACAAAAATAATTGGAAAGTCAGTATAGGAACATAAAAACATTTCACGATAAATATAAATTTAGAGAAGTATACAATATGATAAGAAATCTTAATAGAAAATGGTAGTCAAAATAGATGATAATAAAAGATGAAAGTAGAAAAATGTTTGCAAGTTAAAGTTTTGAATTTATATAACAAACTTTGATGATAAAAATATTAAACAAATTAGTAAAAGAGCCTATTTAAAATTCCATCACCATCTTAAAATTGTGAAGATGGCCAGCTGTATGGTGCATTCATAGAGTAGTAGATTCTGGAGCTCAAAATTGATGGATTGTGGCTCAGTTCTGTCATTTCTAGTGCTTGAATTTATTATGAATTTCTAAGTAGTATCCATTTGTTTTCTTGCATAGTTTAATACAATATTAGACTGGCAAGCTCTTGAATTCAAATTCTGCCTCTTTCATTGCTTAATCTTTTTACGAAATCCTATGCAAAAGAAACCATTCCATTATTTACTATACTTATTGGGAAGGTAATATTATATTAAAAGTTGTTAAAAATGCAGTAGTGAAGAACAACAAGAGACCTAGAAATAATGGAATGAAAGGATTAGTTATAATGGTGGTTCTTTACTTCAAGAAATCTACAGTCTGAGTAATATTGTATAGCAAGAAGTCTTAATCTATAAAAGGATAAACAAGACAACAATATTTAATTTTGGGGAAAATCTTCTCATTTTGAATGAAACTATTAAAAATTTAATAGGAGAATATTTGATAAATTGACAGACTGGATTTAGAAAAGATAGAAATACCACACATTTGATATCATTGTTTTATTGCAGAGAGAGCTAAAAGAAAAGAATCTATATATTTTTTTATTGACTTTAGGAAGACTTTTCCTAATATTGATCAAAAGATAGTTTGGGTATACTTGAATCATATGGAGTAGATAATAAACTAATTAATTTTTTAAAGAATATTTGTGATAAGTCAAAAACAGCTGTGAAAAATCTATGGTGTTGTTGGAAACTGGTTTGAAATTGAAAAAAGCAATAAACAAGAAGAAAATCCAATTTCACCAAGCATATTTTTCACACATTTGGAAAGAGTAATGAATAAGATCAAAAAGATGTACAAAGTAATCCACATTTGAAATATTAAATGATGAAGCAAAAAGATATGGTTTATACATAAGTATAATCCAAACAAAGTCATAATGCTTGGGAAGCAGAAAATGAACAAAATCAAAAGTGTTGGGGTTGTACTAGACAATGCAGAAAGATTTGTGTTATTATCATTTTATATCATTATCAGTCCATTCCAGATTAAAGATCTCTCTAAGTTTAATCCAATTTATCTAGTCTTTGGCTTCTGTAATAAACTTTTCTAATTCATTCATTTCACAGATAGTCTTTTTCTAAGTCTTTTACTATCTCATGGGAATGACTTAAAGACTTTAATTAACCAACTATTATCACTTCTTTTAGCAATATTTTTAATCTAATTATCTCAACCTTTTAATTCTTTCAGTAGTGTCAATGATGTCTGTTTTCTTATTGACATATTTTGTTTCAATCTCTCCATAAATCATTATGTGGCCTGAAATTTATATTGCTCTTTTGTTAAGTATTCAAATCTCATATCTCTGTATAAAATTTTGAAAAACACATAGGTATATTTTCCTTTTAATATTATTCTATCAAAAGCATTCATTCTGTGAATAGTTTTTATGTTTCCAACTACATTAATAATCTGACCAAGCTATTTGTAGATTGCTCATTTCTAATTCATTATCATCAATTTTTATTTTCTTATGTGAAAACAATTGAATATTACTTAAATCTTTTTAGTATAAATCTAGTTCTAATTTCTTGCTTTCTTCTGATAACTTTTTTAATACTGTATTTCATGAAGTTCTGAAAGATTATTAGCAAAAACGATCATATTATTTTCAAAATCTAGGTGATTTAAATAATCTCCATTTATTTTTATTCCCTTAGTTTTCCTTTGTAATCCACAAAATATTTTCTATACATTAGTTATAAAAAGTTTTTGAAATATAGAACAACCCTGACATACATCCTTATTGATCTTGATCTTAGTATAACCTAGTAATGTGATATTCTTCGGAATTTGACAATATCTTGGTTTATATTTTAATGTTTCAAATTTCTAATTGTAAGAGATATATATATAATATATGCTTATGGAATTCATCTTTTCATAATTCACTTGTCCAAAGCATAATGGCAACTTTTATTCACTGGTCTTTCTTTTTTAATAACATCTCTTAGTACATGGTATTATCCACTTTGCTAAAATCACTTTTAAATCCAGTTTGTTTTTTGTTTGATTTAAGTTCAAAATTTTCTTTATCTGAGTTGTAATGATTTTAATAAAGACTTTATATAGAATTGATTGAAGACTGATAGATCCATCCTTAAATATTAATATTACTATAGTACTTTGTTACTCTTTATCATTTAGTCAATTGATATATAGCTTTGTCAACAATTTTTTTTTTTTTTTACTTACTTTTTTTAAAAATTTCAATAATAATTTCATCATTTTCTGAAGCTTTTTCATTTTTCATAGATTTAATTGTCTATCTTAGCTCATTATTTTAAATTTTTATCAATTTAAATATTATAATTATAGGTTTTACTTTGTTTTCTTGTGTTTTTTATACAATTCTTTCACTCACTTGACTTTGTTGTCTCTTTTTAGATAATAACTATCTTAATAGATTTTCCTTCTCTAGTTATTTAATAATACATATTTTATACCTCACTGATTGACATTCACTTTTTCTCTTGAATCTATTATATGCATTACAATTTTGAAATATATATTTTCTGTTGGTCTTAATATAATCCAACTCTGCATTACCTTCATTTGAAAGTTTTGTACCTATTTCCACTTGGGTTTTTTTTTTTAAAAAAAAAAAAAAGAATTAATTAAGTAATATCATATATATTTTTTTTCTGAAATTCATAAAGTCTATTTTTTTTTCATTTCTGTCCAACAACACTTTCATCTTTCAATTATTTTCCCTTTCTAACATTAAAATCTTTATGACAGTTTTAAAATATTGTTTGGGCAGATCAAAAGTATTTTGAATATCTAAATAAAAATTCCGTACTTCTTCATCACAATGATAATTTGTTGAGGCATAAACCTAAATTATTTGTGTTAGTATTTTCTGTTATATATTGCTTATAATACTTCATTCATATACACTTTAATGCAACTACTTTTCTTAAAAACTTCTTTATTTTCTTATAGTTTTATTAAAGTGTACATGAATGAAATATTATAAGCAATATATCTGATTATATGAAGATATGCAAAGAAAGTGAAGGAGAAGAATAAGAGAGTATTTTCTGTTATATTGAATATTTTATCACTGTGTCTGATATTATAAATCTTATTAACATTGTTCCTCCAATTTTTACTTATAATGAATCCTATTTCACTTATGCTTTCGATATTTAATCTTTATAATAAAATATATATTCATTTTTCAAATCAGTTGTCACTTCATTTCCTAACTCCATAAAGTCTGACAGTGCACCATTTTACATTAGAGTTCTTTCAATTCATGTAATCTTTTTTTCATCTTTAATCATCTATAGTTATAGATAGCTAAATAAAAAGTCATTGAATGGCAAGATATATCTATAATAATGGGTTTCTTAGGTGCTTTAGCTGATGACTTTACAGTATCTTGAGAATGAGGCCCATAATTTAATCATAATTGCAAGCTTAAATAGAATGATCATTCATTTTGCCGCCAAGAAAATCCAACTAGTGATTATCAATTAAAGTCCCAAGGAGCAATCAATGGTTTTCTCTTTAGTTGACAGCAAACTTTTTAGCAGTCAAGTTTTGCATGACTTTAATTAGATTGATTATAAAAAAATTATCAAAATTAAGAGTAAACATAGCAAAAACATGTTTGCAAGCCTAGAACAGAATTTGGAAAAGCAAAGACATACTAAAATGGCTGTAATAGATACATGCCTATTTATTATTATATCATATGATTACAAAACATAGTTAGCGGCAAAACATTTGCTGAGAATAATATTAGCATTTGCCAACATCTTGCAGAAAATTATTGAGAATTGAATATTTGCAAATTGTTTTCAGCCAAAAAATATACAAAAAAAGTGAATTAGATGGAAATTTTATTGAAAGTTATAGAAAGTAAATTATAACTGCTTGATCATTTATATAAAATGAATGATCTTTGAAAATTAAAAATTTTGATTTTTGGTATTACATAAGACATAAACAAATGAGGAAGATACTGTAGTGAATGAATAAATTACATTAAGAATAATGTGGAATTGATTTGCATTTTCTTACAAAAGGCATGCCAAACTGAAGAAAATTGATGAAAAAAGCATTATTCTTCTATAAATTCTGAGTTCTTGTTTTCTAATGATGATAGCAAACAAATTTATTGCTAAACTTCTCTGACAATCTAGATGTAAACATTTTCTTATAATAATAAAAAAAGTTTGCTTTGTTTAATTTAAATGAACTAATTTTTTTTTTTTAAATCTTCAATTAGTAATTACATTCTATTTGAAAAACAATTTTAATTATATTTATAACATTATATTTTTTAATAAAATTAAGAAAAAGTATTTAATTCATTTACAATACATAACAAAAATTTGTTACACTCTAGTTTCATGCTTTATTATCATAATTTTGTGATTAGATATGTAATGAAATCTGGTATAACAAAAACTTTATAAAGTGAATGTGCAATACAATGAAGTATTTTTTTCATTAAATGATTTATGCAACAATATCAAATACATACATTGAACATTAGTATGGGAGACATCTTTGTAAGACAAGACTTAGTTATCAATTTAATCAAACCCCACAGGCGTGTATAATGTTGCGTGCCCTCACCATGAATGTAAAGCCTCATATGGTGAAACTAAAGTTACTGTAGCTACTAGATTGTCACAGCATAAGTATAAGTATAATAAGCCGCATACCAACCCAGAATGGAGTTCAATATTCGTACAACATCAAAAAATAGCCGGACATGAGTTCAAACCCTGCATTGCAAAATTGGGTACTTTATTAGTATAGCTGTGGCGGCTTTTGCACTTCCACAATAAATGCATTATTTTCACAAAATAATTTCTGTGATCCTTATCAGCGCTAATAAATTACCATTATATATGTGTGTGTGTTCATTGTTAATTATGAAAAAAAAGTTTTTTTGGAAAGAAAAGATGATTATGCATTTATTTATATATTTTAATTTTTCTTTAAATAATAATTATTTGGTTCATATGACATTATATATATATATAAATATTTTATATTTATGATGTTATAAAGAATTATCCTCTTATAAGCAAGTATTATTTAAAAAGAATATGAATAAAGAGAGACTAGTAGCCATATGATTAAGTTTAATTTCCATCTTATCGCTGTATATAAAAAGCTAGTCTCTCTTTATTCATATTGTTTTTAAATAATACTTGCTTATAAGAGGATAATTCTTTATAATATCGTAAATATAAAATAATATTTATATGTATAATGTCATATGAATCAAATATGTAATTATTATTTAAAGAAAAATTGAAATATATAAATAAATGCATAATCTTCTTATTTTCTTTTCAAAAAAACTTTTTTTTCATAATTGACAATGAACACATATATATAATGGTACTTTAGTAGTGCTGATAAGGATTGCAGGGATTACTTTGTGAAAATAATATTTATTGTGGAATTGCAAAAGCCGCTGCAGTTATACTAATACCCAAAATTGGTTTGTACTGAGAGGCATGATGTTAAACGTAAAGTAAAGGAGTAGCTTCTAATTTGCATTGGAACTAATTTGATTTATTATTTCTGTGTTATTGAAATAAATTACCTGATCTGAAACTTTTGTAAAATTGTTATTCTTACTTTCTTCCAATTTTTCAGTATCTTTTTTTTTTTTTCTATTCTGAAATAATCCACAAACTAATTAAGATCAACTTCCATTATATATACATTTTCATACTTTTGTATTTAGAATTATTATTTAATTATATTTATTGGTACTTTTGATTTTACCAAACTTTTTTTTAATAACCTTAATTAGAATTCTATCTTTTTCATTTAATTAATGATCTGGTAATGATTCTTTATTACTGATGGAATTGATATAATGAGGCACTATATTATATAAGTAGTTAAAGCATTATTAGTCATAATCTAGAATTTAAATTTATAGTTGGCGTGGAATATTTTTGGATTATTGAATTACATCTTAATTTGTTTATTTTTTTTAAATAGCTGGTCCATAGTTGTTTTACTTGTTCAGTTTTAGTTGGAGGATAGAAAAGTAGATAAAAAATCTAGGTCAATTAAATGATAATCTATATAAAAAAAATAGAAATAGAATTACAGCTTTTACTGTTGATGAGGGTAGTAGAATACATATACAGATGCTTTTTTACCAGTTTAGCTTTACATTTTGTTTTATATTTTTGTGTTTTATTATTGTTTTGTTTTTTTAATTCTATTAGGCAGCAGGTTCAAAATCCCTTCTTTTGAAAAAAGTCTTTCAAGAAAGTGAGGGATCTAAACAGAAGATTACTAGATTACCTGGGATGGTTATTAAAGATAAATTTCTTTCTCCAGCTGAAAAACGGAATCTAGAACATGAAAGAAATCGAATTGTAAATTTGTATCGAGAGATGAAGAAAACAAAAGTTGGAAAAAATAATTGTAAAATTTAGACAAGATGAAATTTATTTTTTACATGTAAAATATATATCAGTACTATACTATATATAATTAATAAACAATTAATTCAAATCTTTTTGTTTGGTATACATAAAAGAGATCATTAATACATTTTATGATTTCTAAAAAATAATTTTTATAATTTTTAAAGAAATTGAAATAAATGTTTGGTAATATAATTTATATTTATGTTAACTTGCACATATAAATTGAAAATATTTTTAATTTATATACAAAACCACTTGTATCTAGATGAAAAGATAAAGACAAACATCCTTTAATTAAATAGCTGATTCTAGGATAAAGATCTTTTAAGCAGTGCTTGATAGAGAAATAATAAATGACATTTATCACCAGTCCTGCTAAATGGTGAGAGTTCAAGTGTTTTTCATCTTAATATACTTTTTAGCTAAGAATAATTGTTTATTAATGAATAATTGATGGTTGGGTGGGTGGTTGTTGGACGGTTACATGAAAGGAAAATCCTAACCTGATTGAAACTTGAAAAAATGTTCAAGCTTTACCTCATATGTAAGAGAGATATATACAAGACTTGTAGATGTACTTCTTAGTTAACTGAGGACAAAAAAGTATTTTCTGTTTAGACAGTATTAATTTTAGTAATGCTTTTAAATGTTATTACATGCAATAATATTGATCTTACTATTTATAAAGCTAGCAAACAGAGCTAATGAAGCTATTTTGGTTTTTAATATAATAATATCACTTGTTGTTTATGTAAAAGCATATATTTGATATTAAAATTTAAATTATTGCAGATTCAGGATTTGACCACAAAATTCTGAATAGTTTATTTATTATGATATATAATTGTGGTAGACCTTTAATTGCCTGTAAAGCTCTCAAAAGCCTTGACTATAAATATATAGAAAGATATTTTCAAGGTGTTCTCTATTTGTTCTATTATTCTAAGCTCAACTCCATTTTTAAATAGTAAAAATGCATTTTTATTATTTATTTATATGGAATATTTTATGTAAAAAAAATTTATGTAAAACAGTTTAACTAATTACTAATTTATTTAAATACATTTCATTTAGGAAATTTAACAAGAATAATGTATTTTCCTATATCGTGCATTTTGAATATTGTGTTTTTAATTGCAAAAGGGTTTATGCCTATATGACTTGATGTTTAAAAATATATATATAAAAGACGAATATTGTATTTATTAAATTTAACATTATTGGGAATTGTTTTTATTATTTTAGACGATAATTTATATATCTCATTTTTATTTATTAAGAACAAATTTTATGCTGT
Source organism: Epiperipatus broadwayi (assembly GCA_028023455.1). NCBI lineage: Eukaryota > Metazoa > Onychophora > Udeonychophora > Euonychophora > Peripatidae > Epiperipatus > Epiperipatus broadwayi. Next base: position 4,869,045 of record JAQFVV010006241.1, on the reverse strand, counting down.
AAAGTGCTATTGTATTTTCTAGATCACATATTATTACAATTGAAATGATCTAATATGCACAAGAAATAATATAAATAAATGCAAATAAATTGCATGATCTATCTTAGGCAGTAATAATAAAGCTAAAGATTTCTGGAAAGTAAAAAACAAAAATCAATTTAGTCATCTGAATGAACTATTGTGCTCACTTCATCATTTTACTGCTTGATTATCCCATAATCTCCATTATGTAACAAAAACATATATATATATCAAAGTAGGACCATTTATTATATCATTAAATAAATCCAATAACTTAGTAGCTTTATATATAAATGTATATCTTATCACAAAATCTGTATACAAAGTTAAAGAGCTATAGTCACTTTACTTTAGAATTAAAAACTCATGCCTGCAGTTCCTCTAAAAAACATTCCCATACAAATGTACTATATAGATCTAAAACTGTAATGCATAATTAATGATTAAATATTCTCTGCCATTTCAATAATGATTATTTCTTAGTAATATAAATTTCTTTACAAATTTTAAAGGATAACTATCCTATTAAAACTAGTATTTTAAGCATATTTTGTTAGTTTAATGAAATTTGAGAATAGTTTAAAGGGAGATTGAAAGGGACATTACATAGTGTTAAAAAACAATCTATTAATCCAGCTTGTAATGTAGAAATTGAACAACTGTTTGTTCTTTGGCTTCATAGTTCAAATGGTTATTATTTATTAGAGAATTGTTTGTGAGATTGATAATAGCTTGTTTTCTATTATAATTCTCATGTCATTTTAGAATATTTAATAGTATTGCCTAAAATTCTTTTCATATGTAATTAAACAATAGTAATATTTGTAGAATGTGAAAATTATTTTTAATTGAAAATTTTACATTATTTTTTTAGACCTATAATAAAAAAAAAACCAAGAACAATATTTTTCTAGAGTTGGTATGTCTATTTATTTATGAATATTTGCTAATGATAATAATAGTTTACTGCAAAAGTAATTATAATAATTAAATATAACCTCCCAAAAATGATAAATCAAAATTAGAAATTTTTTAACGAAAAATAATTTGCATATTCTTTACTAATCAAATATTTAAAAAAATAAAAGAACAAAGAATTTTATTATTAAAATATAATTATTTATTGGAGTTTCTGATTAATATTAACATTCAATTTTTTGTTTATGTATTTAAATAAGTGTTCTATTTTCTTGCTTTATATACATTCTATTTTAAAACATGAAATGTTTGAATATGTTAAATTTTGGAATTAAAAATATATTCAATGAATTACTTACTTGTGACAAAAAGCTTTGAGTTTTTCCTAATTGTATTTGTTGGGCTAACAGTTTAAATTAAAATCTAAATTGCTATTAAAATTCAATAATTATTCTTTTTAACAATATAACTTTTTCTACTAGTGCATTAGTTTACAAGTGATAGTTAAAGAAATTGCTAAAGAAGATAGTATTGAAGTTCAGTGAAAACTTTCACTTGCAAACTCAAAATTAATACTTAATACTTTAAAAAACAAATATAAAGTTTTTATTTTAAAAAATTGTTCAACTAAATATTAAATAGTAATGACAACTTTTAGCAAAAATTATAAACACTCATTGACTCAATAAAACATAGATAATGACCAAATCATAGAAAATATTATAAAACTGTTAATTATTTATATAATGTTATAATTGGATTGATTAAAATAATTTTATATACAGTAGTTCTACATTTGAGCTTTTACAATAAGTTAATGATGTGCTAATGATCCCAATTAAAGGTACTAAAGAGTACCAATTCCTTTTTTACAATACAGCATTGCTTGAGTGATGAAGTTGCTTTTTGGAAAACTTTACTTCTTTTTTTTACTTTAAAGACTTGATTCAAAATAATGAACATAAAGCTTAAATAATAAATATCTTTATAAACAAGTGTTTGAAATTCACAGTTTTAAGGTATTTTTAAACCAACATCAAATAAAAAAATTTGAAGAGTAATATATTTTTAAGAAATAGATATTTGACTAAGAATAGATCAGCTAAACTGAATGAGTAATTGACATGAAATAGCTTGCTAATGACAGATTCTGGAATGAAAATATCTTAATTCTGGAAATTTAAGATAAAAGTAGATAATAAATATATATGTTATAAGGTGAGCCATATATCCTTCCAGTACCATTAAAAACACCCATCGCCTAATTTGAATCCAAGGCCCAATAAATGAAAATGAAAACTCATTTCGATAAAAAAAAAAAGATGATAATCACAAACACTATAACTGAGAAACCATAAATTGTTTTCTCCAATTAAACACCTAATTTAATCTTACGATAAATACGTATTTTCATTAAATCGTCAAACATATACACAAATACTAACCTTTGTTAAAAACATCTTGTCAATTGTGATCTAACTCCTATTCATTATAAAAATAAGAGGGAAACATGATCAGATAGATTAGATGCAAGTAAGAAACAAAAAACTATGTAAATGAATAAATAAAAATTTTGTTATTAATGTACTATATATATATTGTAACAGTATGTATATACACATGTTACACAGGTATGTGTGTATATATGAGTTACATAGTTCACTTGTTTTTATTTATTAAAAAAATATATATATCAGAATCAATACTTGAAAATATAGAAATTAAAATACAGGGAAATTTAGAGATAAGTTAGAAACTAATAATTATAACTTTTTCTTTTATACAATATTATCTGATAAAAATATTCTTCAAGGAAAAAAAAGTGTTTTTTAATTTAAAAAAATAAAAGGTTTGTGATTAATTAAAATAGTATGTACAAAAATAATCAGGCTGGGGATTAAAATTCCAGACTGATTAGTTGAACAATTTCTAATCTCTAATTAAAATTCGAAACAGAAATAAAGAAATGTAAATTATAATTAAATTTTGAGATAAAATGTGTTGAAGCTAGAGCAGGGTGGGTGGGGTCAGAGTAATATAAAAGGCAGACATTTTCTATTGTTTTAGAGAGAGTTGAGATAGAGTTTTGAATTCAGTGGTTAAATTTTGAGTTCAGCCAGAGTTGTTAAGTTTGAATTAAGTTCATTTTTAAGCCAGAAAAGAATGATTGGCTAGAACCGAATGTTGTGTTTGGTCATTTTCTTCGCTATTCTCCCATGTGCCATTTAGAAAAATGCCGTAACATATTACTCTGACTCGCCTTCTACCGAAGTTTCAACCCGCCCTACTAAATTAAATAAAAATTGGGTAAACCAAGCCACCTGAAAAAGGGACCACAAGAAGCTATCTTTCAGTTAAAAATAACAACGCCAAGGACCAAGAAACTAACCGGATCCGAGGACAAAGGGGGTGATCACCCAACTACAAAAGAAATCTAGGAACTATGATACCTACTATGGAAATTAAAGACTAATAGAATCGCTACAAAGACAATGTTGAAATGACCAATAAAGTCCAAAAGAAGCGCTATAAAGCCTAGGTAAATATTGATATCAGGGTAAAAAAACTCAATCGTTAAAATGAGCATGCAAATTTTATTTAATATATAATATTTTTTATATGTTTACATTTTAATTATATCTTATTCTTGCATTTATAATTATTATCATTGTTTTGTTTTTGTTTTTAAATAAATTTTGTTTAAAATTATTAATGTCGTTTTTTCCATCTTTCTCCATTCACAATCAAATGTGCAGCCGGTCTCATGTGAAGAGCTAGCCATGGGTCAAGCGCTTGAAACGTGTTGTTGACATCTCATGGGTTCCAATCTCCGTATTGGATGGCACCCTTGGTTTTAAACCGTTATAAATTCCCCATGGGATGTTTCACGTTTCAGGCAGCCGGAGAGCTACTTCGGTCTGGAAAAATGACTGTCAGTCTAATATTTCATTAAATCGCAGTCTGAACGGGGGTATGATTGATATGTAAATATTAATTCTATTTACTCTCCTGCTTGAGTAACGGGTTTTTAAAAAGATATTTTGCAAAATAATATGATTTCATAAAATTAAAATAAATAATTAGAAAGTTTTTTTTAAAAATTACAAGTTCAAGTTGTAAAGTTGAAAAGAGTCTTAAAAAGTGTAATTAAGCAGTTTTTAATTCCCGTTACAAATGTCATCCAACGTGAGAGTATGAACATCCTTTCTTAAAAAAAATATGTGATAAAAATATATATATAAAAAAAAAAAAATTTTCGGCTCACATAAATAAAAATGTATAATTAAATTGAAATATTTTATGAGAGAAGAAAGAGAATAAACGGCACTGATAATAATTCTATGTTATAAAAGAAAGATAAGTGAATTTAGTTAATGAAATAATATAATTGTATAAATGAAATAATATAGTTGGTATAAAAAGAATATATACATTATAGATATAGGAAGATAGGTGCGGGTAGGCATTAATTGGCATTAGGATAGGAATCGGCATGCATGTGGTATTAGGGGGAATGTAATGGGAGAAAAGTTCACCAAACACTCATGTTGGATTAAATTAATAAAAATGGAAATTGGTAAATTTATGGGGTGGAAAAAATATTGTTTTAAAAAAAAAAAAAATAAAAAAAAGAAATTTAAAATAATAAAAATGAAAAAAAAAAAAGCAAAAAGGGGGGAAAAAAAAAAAAAAGGAAAAGTTTCAGGGAGGAAAAAAAAAAAAAAAAAAAAAGAGAAGAAGAAAAGGGGGAGGGAGGAGAAAGGGGGAAAAAAAGAAAAGGGGGGGGGAAAGATAAAAACGAAAAGAAGTTCAGCAAAAAGAGGAGAATAGGGAAATCATAGCTTTATTAACTTGCATGTTTGAAAAACAAAAAGAAACAGCCGAAGAATATAAAAAAATAGCTGAAGAGCTTAAAAACCAAAATAATGAAATGAAGAGTAAACTGGAAGGGCAAGCTGAAATGCTTGAAAAGTTAAAGGACCAGATCGAAATGGGCCAGAATAAAATAAAAAAAGAAATTAGGGAAGAAATAGAACAGATTAAAACACAAGTAGAAAATCAAATAGATACCGCTTACCAAGTAATAAAAAAAAATAAGATAGAAAAGTAATTGAAGAGATAAAAGTCGAAATGACGGATTTAGCTTGGAAAGTAAATCAAAAGAATAGTAAAAATAGTTCGCAAACAAATAAAACAGTATGACCAGTTGAGTGCAAACATGCACATTCCAAACAATCCGACAATCATGGACCAGTTTTTGAAAATACGGATATTTTCTGGCCATCAATGCGAAGCTCCTATGGAGCATTTGAATAGTTTGGAGCGCTATTTCACTCTGAATCAATTAAGTGAGGAGGCTATGGTCGCAATAGCGTGTAGCCATTTACAAGGGGGGTCTCAATCTTGGTGGGACTCTTTATATAAAAAACCCATCACTTTTGCCGAATATAAAATTGCTCTATTAGCTAGTTATTGGAGTGAAGATTATCAGAAAAATCTTCGTCACCAGATGTCGCAAGATAAATGGCAACCTGGTGAACCGTTCATTTCTTTTTTTAGAAGGCAAGTGGTGAAATTATGCTCTTTAACAGCAGACCCACTATCCGAACAACAAATTGTCAGGATAGTCCGCCATAGTTTTCCTCATAATGTCGAGCAAATGCTCATAGGAACTGAGAGGAAAACAGTGGAACAAATGGCGGAATTGTTGAGTGCTTCCGACAGCACTAGACCAACTTTTGATATGAGAGATAGAGGATTCAAACCCCAACCTAGAGAACCGGCTGTAAATGCCGTAAGATATAGACATAGGTCGAATTCGGGGAGTCCCCGGAGGAGACGTTATTCTAATAGTCCCAAGAGAACAAAAATATTTCAAAGAACCGGCAGCGATCCTAACATCTCTCGTACTAGATTTAAGGAAAGGCCCAGGGGTGATTCTTAATCCCCCAACATGAGTGGCTATATGCAGATAAATATATAATAACGAACTGCCAGACAAAAATTAAAAATATGTAGTCTGACGGATTCGCCGGCTTGACCTAGTTATTAACGACCATGGACTTGGAATAATGGAAAATGTTTAACAAAGTTTAATGAAATAAAAATAACATGATAAATAACCTATCATTTTTTTAAACAAAATGTAAAAGTTAGTTTGAATAATGAAAAATGATTAAAGTTAGTCTTAGTAAAATAAAATAATCTTAAGAGTTTTTAAAATGTCAAAGCAACTATAAAACAATTTATGTCAAAACCCTTGATTATGTCTTATCGATTATATTGATATCCCAGCTCATAAATCTAGAACATAGCGGAGTGTGACGCAAATGAAATAAATGTGTAAAATCAAAATAGACAAGCAAAATGAAAATGTTTCTTTTTTAAACAAAAGGGAGAGTAAAAATAACGCTTTAAAAATGAAATAAATAAGTGTATAATGAAAGTATTAATGAAAATAAAACATTATCAAATAAAATTAAAAAAAAAAAGTGTATTAAATTAGGATTGAGGTGTGTGCGAGTATTTGGGCAAAGATATAAATTTCAGGCCTGACTTTTGTTGGATTAAGCCTTTTCTTGCGGTGACTTTGTTCTACAGATGGGTAGTGCGAAGAATAAATAATACTGATGATGGTGCGCCAGTAGAAAAGTCCTGGTATATAAAAATAAATCTGGAGGAAAAATTCCCAGTAACCAAATAAAATAAATATTGTAGTAAGTCGAATGTGCAGTAGAAATAGTCCTGCCATTCGCAATCTTAAAGTCCCTTTACAGGATCCGTTGTGCACAACAGTTGCCCATGCTGTAGTCACGACTTCTGCAAGAAATTAAAAGTTGGTTTAAATCAGCACAAAATCTATCTGTGTGTTGAATTAATTGCCTTATACTTTGCTGCCTGCTTCTCTTAATATTACATTTATTACCTAATGATGAAAATAAAAACTAAAAATGCACTCTAGAAAAATAAAGTTATTAAAAATAAGAATTTGAAGTGGTCAATAAATGTTACCTAATGATGAAAATAAAAACTAAAAATGCACTCTAGAAAAATAAAGTTATTAAAAATAAGAATTTGAAGTGATCAATACTTAGGAAAAGTGATCAACGCACTTGAAATTCTCAATTGGGAGGGGTGTGATGTAACAGTACTTATATACACGCGTTACACAGGTATGTGTGTATATACGAGTTACATAGTTCACTTGTTTTTATTTATTAAAAAAATATATAAAATTTAAAAATATATATATCAGAATCAATTCTTGAAAATATAGAAATTAAAATACAGGGAAATTTAGAGATAAGTTAGAAACTAATAATTATAACTTGTTTTTCTTTTATACAATATTATCTGAAAAATATTCTTTAAGGGAAAAAAAGTGTTTTTTAATTTAAAAAAATAAAAGGTTTGTGATTAATTAAAATAGTATGTACAAAAATAATCAGGCTGGGGATTAAAATTCCAGACTGATTAGTTGAACAATTTCTAATCTCTGTAATTAAAATTTGAAACAGAAATAAAGAAATGTAAATTATAATTAAATTTTGAGATAAAATGTGTTGAAGCTAGAGCAGGGGGGTGGGGTCAGAGTAATATAAAAGGCAGACATTCTCTATTGTTTTAGAGAGAGTTGAGATAGAGTTTTGAATTCAGTGGTTAAATTTTGAGTTCAGCCAGAGTTGTTAAGTTTGAATTAAGTTCATTTTCAAGCCAGAAAAGAATGATTGGCTAGAACCGAACGTTGTGTTCGGTCATTTTCTCCGCTATTCTCCCATGTGCCATTTAGCAAAATGCCGTAACATATTACTCTGACTCACCTTCTGCCGAAGTTTCAACCCGCCCTACTAAATTAAATGAAAATTAGGTAAACCAAGCCACCTGAAAAAGGGACCACAAGAAGCTATCTTTCAGTTAAAAATACCAACGCCAAGGACCAAGAAACTAACTGGATCCGAGGACAAAAGGGGTGATCACCCAACTACAAAAGAAATCTAGGAACTATGATACCTACTATGGAAATTAAAGACTAATAGAATCGCTACAAAGACAATGTTGAAATGACCAATAAAGTCCAAAAGAAGCGCTATAAATCCTAGGTAAATATTGATATCAGGATAAAAAACTTTTAAATCTCAATCATTAATATGAGCATGCAAATTTTATTTAATATATAATATTTCTTATGTGTTTACATTTTAATTATATCTTACTCTTGCGTTTATAATTATTATCATTGTTTTGTTTTTTTAAATAAATTTTGTTTAAAATTATTAATGTTGTTTTTTCCGTCTTTCTCTCTCCATTCACAATCAAATGTGCAGCTGGTCTCATGTGAAGAGCTAGCCATGGGTCAAGCTCTTGAAACGTGTTGTTGACATCTCATGGGTTCCAATCTCCGTATTGGATGGAGCCCTGGGTTTTAAACCCGTTATAAATTCCCCATGGGATGTTTCATGTTTCAGGCAGCCGGAGAGCTACTTCGGTCTGGAAAAATGACTATCGGTCTAATATTTTATTAAATCGCAGTCTGACCAGGGGTATGATTGATATGTAAATATTAATCCTATTTACTCTCCTGCTTGAGTAACGGGTTTTTAAAAAGATATTTTGCAAAATAATATGATTTCATAAAATTAAAATAAATAATTAGAAAATTTTTTTTTAAATTACAAGTTCGAGTTGTAAAGTTGAAAAGAGTCTTAAAAAGTGTAATTAAGCAGTTTTTAATTCCCGTTACAATATATATTGTCATATTTTAAAGAATGTTTATAAAAATGCAACAGCAACAATTAGATTACATAATGATACTGGGAAAGTCAACATTGAGAATGCTGTAAGACAGGGTGACTTCATATCTCCAAAACTTTTTACAGCAGTGCTGCAAGGATTATTTAAGTCATTTAGATTTTGCAGATGATGTAGTTGTTTTTGCCAATAATGCTTTAGAGCTGCAGGAAATGTTGCAGGAGTTATCAGATGAAAGTAGGACTAAAGATAAATGTTAAAAAGACTAAAGTAATGTTTAATCAATTTTCTCAAAATATGAAAATAAAGATTGATTTTGATGAGTTAGAAGAAGTTAACAGTTACAAATACCTTGGTCAGATTATTAATACAGATGGAAACATAATGGATGAAATTAATCATAGAATTAAACTTGGTTGGAGTGCTTTTGGTAGAAATAACTTTATACTAAAAGGAAATATGCCTATGTGTTTGAAAATGGTTTTTAATAAATGTTTTACCAGTTCTTACTTATGGATCTGAGACTTGGACACTTAATAGAAGAGCAATACAGAAACTTCAGACCATTCAAAGAAGTATGGAGAGATGCATGTTGGGAGTAACAAAAAAGAGATCGAAAACGCAATGTATGGGTAAGAGAATAAACAGGTGTTACTGATCTCATTGAAAAAATTAAAAGATTGAAGTGGAGTTGGGCTGGACATATTGATAGTGTACCGGTTGAAAAACACACATCGATCCAACAAACCCCTGAATACAGGTAAAGTACCTCGAGTCCGACCATGTACAAGATAGATAAATCAGGTACATCGTGAATTCTGCCCTATTTACCTATATCCCCAGGTCAAAGATCTAATCAATGGCCTTTCTCGACGATACGATCGAATTCCTTTATTTTCACTGTGCCGGCAGCTGGGTCTTAAAGCATGAGATTCGATTTTATTACATTTAAATGAGAACTTGGGTGATTGGTTGATATGTATGTTTAAAAATCAAAACTTATTTAAAATAAAAGTAAACCAAATGACTCGAGAACACTGGAAGTTTGTTTTAGTTATATATATATTTAAAATCATTGGGCATTCTACATTAGTTATTTTACATTAGTTTAAACTCAAGCTCAAAAAAAAAAATACAATTTTTAAATTAACTTCATAATTATATGAGTTCCTGACGACTTTATTTTTATTAGCGGTCAGCATTGACGTTATTGACTTTGTACCATTTATTTTGTGAAGTTTATACATCTTTCATTTTGTTTACATTTATTCTTTTTTTAAAAAAATAGCAAAAATTATTTCATAATTAAATGACCACGGACTTCAAAATTCCCCGTGCACATTTATTACAAGCTTATAATATAGCGATAAGTTTAAACATCTGCCTAACGCACATATTTAAGAATGACTTAAAAAAAACATTTCTATTGAAAAAGATATGAATTACATAGACGATTGTAGTAAGACTAATTTGACGTCTTACTCCATTAACATATATAAAAAAAATGATTTTTATTTATCTTTATAAAATTAATAATTTGGATTTTCAACAACTAATGTTTTATGACATTAGTGGACCTTGCTGGCATAGCTTATAAATAACTTTAAAACTGTAAGCGATTATAATTTAAAAAAATCTATCAGTTAATTATCAAAGCAAACAAGTCACTTTAGTTGGACTTACAACTAAAATCATACCTATAATGAAATATACCGTGAATTAGCCAAAACCAAATGATTTTAACTAATTACGCAAACGAACAAAACAGTCGATTACTCAGGTCGAAGATCCTTTCGGTAGAATCATCTCCCTATGGCTTACGTATTAGATAGGCAAAATAAAAGCAAAATAATGTCGGGTTAATAAATATACGAATGCAAAATGGAGAGAAGAAACGTAAGTAAGAAAATACGAGCCGGATTACGGACACTCGTATGTCTATTCCAACGAAGAATAAAAGGAAAATCGATACGTCCACATGTCGTGTCCATGTATCGATAGGAGATAGGAATTACAGAGAGTCCTCATATTCGCCTCTACGAATTCTGCTGACAAACCAACTCTATCTCAAACACGCTGTCCGTTTCACAGGCGTATGCGAAGAACGGAAGCTAACTCCAAATCACAAAATCTATGACCGTTTTAGGTCTGTTCATGAGACTCCAAGCATTCTTTATTAACCCGAGATCTTATAATTATTAAATAGGAACGAATTATAATTAAATAGCCTTAAAATGATCTAATACTGCATAGAGAACAACCTGCGTAAACAACTACTTTATATAAATATTTAACATACAAAAAAAAACATACTTATAGAAATAAGGGAATTTAATTCTCGAAAAAATCCCCCCTTCCCTCTTTCCTAACTTAAAAAAAATGCATGATAATTAACTGACGCTATCCAGCGGCGCTGTTACTAGGTCAAAAATCCATAGCATATTTTATTCTATTTTGAATTACGGAAATATAAAATTATAGAATCCCATTCTGGGAAATCTATAATAAAACTGTTTAAAGAAATTACGGCATGTTTATTTTGAAATATATATATTCGACATAACTTCACTTGCGAAATAAAATAGATCAAAATTATTTTATTTTAAAATTAAATCGTTCTTTCCCGAACTCCCTCTAATAAAACATAGTTTGCTCTCTTAGCAAATTACTCTGAGCCCCCGTGAGTGAAGCTTGTCGAAATACAAAAAAAAAATCAAAGCATGAAATAATCTCATGCTAAAATTAATATAAAACAAATAAATTCATATTCAATTAAAAATATTAGAAAATTATTGTGAGCTTGAGTTATCAAAAGGAAAAACATTATAAATAATTTAAAAGAACAGGTTAAAGAGACAGTTAAAAAAAAAGATTCTTAATAAAAATTAACTTTTGACATTTTAAAGCTTTACGAAATTATATTTACATTCTAATAATACTTTGGTCAAATCTGGATGACTACCTTGGTGCTCCCCAGGATGAGTTCTTCGGGCGAACATTGATGGCTTATGGCAGTTGATGGCATGTTCTGGCAGCAGCATAACGGAAGATTTCGGGTCTCAGGAGGGAAAGAGCAGCGATTACCCTGTTTTACTCCTCGATCCTCATAGCGTGCTTTCTACGACTCTGTCTGTTCTCTGTCACTCTCTGTCTGGTCTCTCTCTTGTCTAAAAAGGGCCACTCTTTATTACTTCCTACTGCCTCAGGTGATCTTTTAGAAAACAATAGCAATTGTTTTTATTCTAATTTTAGAAAGTTTGTACCTCGATAAGGATTAATATATTTCAATCTAATTTTATATTAGTTTTTAATTTAGATAACAATGTAGAATCTCTACTAATTAATGAATAGAGATTCCACAGTGAATGGATTTTGGTAATTTATCAATGCTTTTAATTTAAACATTTATTTTAAACTTCTTATCGAGGTACAAATCTTTTCAAAAAGGCCATCTTGGATTCTTGAACTAAAAATAAAGCATTTTAAACATATACAGTATATCTAAAATATATAAAAAAATTCAAAGTTAATTATTTGAATTTTTTTTCTTTTAATAATAAAATAGAATAAGTGTTAGTACAATTATGATCCAAAATAAATTATAGGATTTATTCAGGATAGTTAAAAATGTTTTTTTTTAGAATAATAAAAAAAAAGCAAATGTTAGTAAAATAAATAATTAGGTGGGTCAGACCGTGAAACGGCAAATCTGAATCAGATTTACCATTTCAATAGAAAAGATGATAACAGATGGACAATTGAAATCTTAAACTGGATTCCAAGAGATTGTAAAAGACCCAGAAAGAGACCACATGTGAGATGGATGGATGAAATAAAGTGTGCAGGGGTGATGTGGAGAAGAGAAGCTAAAGAGAAGATGGACTGAACTTGGAGAGAGCATCATCCTTCTGTGTATTGATAATGGTTGATGATGATATATATATAATAATCACTAATAATGGTGTAAATAACTAACTTAATCATAATCATGAACCTACTAATTCAAGTCATCAAAAATTATATATAGAACATCCTCATTTTTGTAACTAGAGAAATATAAGGACCGAGCTTCTCAAAGATCAGACAAAAAAATCTTCAAATCTCTGATTCTATGAACAACAATCCCGATGATACAGCACAATTATTTTAATTCCAGGCCAGGAAACAGCGGTAGAGCAAAAGATCAGACTGATGATGATGATCAAGATAACAGTAGCCCAGGAATTACATTTATTAAAGTTATATTTATTAATGCTAAGGTATTAGCTAAAGAAAATAATTCTAAATATTAACTAGAAGAAAATAATAATTCAAAAACCAGGATTTACATGAAATATATATTTAATAAAATATTAAGAAAATCAATGTATATATTACAAAATGTTTCATGCTTGGGGTGACATTTATTTACAAAACTTTGGATTTGTTTTTATAAAATCCCCTTTACATTAATTATTGAATGAATACAATTTTATGGAGTGTGTTATAGCTTGTGCGGGGTTAATATGCCAATTTAAAGATATTTACAGATAAAATACTGTGGATGCATCAAACAAATATAAAAAATCATGACAGGTTTAGATGATTAATGATATAAAGGGTAGTTTACGATTTAGTAGTAAATGATTATGTAAACAGGCAAAAATATACAATCTTAATCATTTATCTACCTTATAAAAATCTTGTGTTTCACTGACATTGTTTGGAAGACATCTTTAGAGCAAACAATGTGATACATTTACAAGAATAAGTTATACAATCATTAATACAAATTGATTTACATCTATGGGAATCAATAATGATTTTAAACTAAAGCAGTTTAAATCAATGTACTGAATAATTAACATGATTGCATATTTTGTGAAATTAATCATTATGGTGAATACATCATTGCGACTAACTAAGGTTAAATAGGTGGTGACAAACTAATGAGAAGAGTAATGGTACTAGCATACAATAAAGAAATCCGGTCTTTACGGCGGTTCTGGATATTTTATTTTAAGAAAATATTTGAAATGAACTTAAGTATGGTATGTCCACGCATTATGGCAGAACGATACCGATGGAAAGGCTGGATTTGAATGCCCAGAGCTGGCTGTACAGACATCTGCAGCACTATCAAAACCTCACACCTCGCATTCCACAGAAAGTGTATTTTTGATTACGAACAGTTTGGAGAAAGATATGTAGGTAGCTTTGGACTTCCGAAGTTCCCACATGACAACAAAATGGAAATGATAAAATATCATAGTAAAAGAAAATGTATGCCAGCAATGTTATTAGACATGAATATAATCAATAAATATATATTTTAAAGCACGGAAATATTCTAACCTCGGCGCAATGATTTGTTTTTAGTTATGAGTCATTTAACAAATTAAAATGAATGATAACTCTTTTACTTATAACATTAAACTAGCAAAATTTATATTTAATTTCAATTCCCATATACGTATTAACTGCTAGGATTAGCCCTCAATGCAACAGCAAGAAGAGATGGTCCCAATTATAAAGTTAGCAATCTTTTAAAAATAAAATTTTTAAGACAAATTTGAAGTAATAAATTTAGCATCCTTCATCCTCAGTAAAAGATTTTAACTAAATTTTAAGAATTTAAAATGAAACCAAACTAGAGAGTGTTTTTTTATTTAAAATAAACAAAACTTTATTGATAGATTTTAAATGAAACCCCCACTTTCCAAATTAAACAATTTGGTTTTTTTTCCAGACTCACGAGTTTGGTTAGTAGTGGCGTATTAAAGAAAATAAATTATATGTATACATTAAAAAAAATAAGTCAAATATTTAATAGAGCAGCACAAAGCTATATAACATAAATAAGCATGAAAGGGTATCGTGAGAATTACATTATACAAGTAAGGATTACAGAGAGAGTTTAAGAGCATACTTAACAAATTTATAAATTATTAGGCAAATTAAAGTACAAAGGTTTACCTACATCTTATTGGAAATTACAAAAGGATTTATATTAAAGGCAGCTCTCCATGGAATAAGGTTATCTCAGAAAAGCATAGCAAAGCAGGCCAATATAGTATAAGCAGTTTGGGTCAGCAGTCAGATGGTTATCTGGTGCGGCCGGTCAGGTGGATGGAACATGGCAGCAAATAATGAACATATATCGCAGATCTATCATCTTTCCTAGCAATAGCATCATTGTATTCTTTAGCTCTTTCTCCCAATTGCTTTGATGTCTGGCCATAGTAAATCATATTACAAAAATTACATCTAATGGTATGGACATAACATAAATTGTATTGATAATATAAGTGTTCTTGATTATATTAAAAATGTTAATAGATGTAAAATATATGAAACAAACTACATCATGTATAATAAAAACAACTGTATGAATATATACAAAACATCCATTAAGTTAAATAATAAGTGGTTAATGGATAAAGAATGGATAGTTAATTAATTAATATATGTGGATATATCCATTCAATATATATAACAGTAATTTTGTAGTAGAATTGAGGGGGGGGAAATCACATAATAGATCATGTCAAATATCCATTTGTTTATCTATCTTCTCTCATGTGTTGATATAGATGTCACTGTATGTGCTTTAAATCATGGAGACATATTGAAAAGGGCAAAAAAACATAATTTGCCGAAAAAGGCTTTTATATAATAATTTTATAATTTGTAATCTTTGTTGCTTGTATATGTATATTTTTAAACATACTTGACTATTGTATACTTGAAGTGCAACATAAAAAAAGAATTGCTTTTAATTCTGATTCTTTTTCTGTATAGCAACTGTTGTATCTAGATATTTATCTAGAAATATATCAAAAGTATAACCAAGTAGGATATATTTGTGATTAATCAGATAAAAGTTTATCACTCGCAAATTAAAGAAGCTATGATACAACCTACAAGTTTCTGGGTATTTGGAATGTAGTTTTGAGTTTGTGTGAATCAGATATATTGTTGATATTTGTTAAAGTACAGAATGAATGAAAACCTTAGAGTGGATGTTAATGGTGCTATTGAAAGTTTTGTACCCATGGTTTTGAGTAAACATAAACACCCACTTAATCTTAAAGTGATTAAATTCTCACCATGCACTCATGTAACAACTAGAGAGATTGACAGGATGTAGGGTTTTGATAAAAAAGAATATAATTTAATTTGTTTGATGCTAAATGAACCTATAAGGCTCAGATTATTTATGAGCATTTACAAATAAGACTTTACTGAATAATGATCATTTGAGTGTAGATGAATTGAATATCTTTGGGATGGTTATTTTTTGCTCAATTTGAAGGGTAATGAATTGGAATGCAACTTAATAGATACATTTTCCAGAAGCCTAAATAAATTTCCAGAATTTGCTCCATGCAAGATGACTCATGAGGAATCATGAAAAATAATTTGTATTGATAGTGAGAGCCATGACAATGGTTAGCACACATTTTAGGCCCTCATCCAAAGAGAGAGTATTGTGATGGTTGCTGATCAAACCCTCGTCATAAGGTTTGGTCATCTGTCATTAACTCATTAAAAGTATGAATATAATTTAAAAACCAAAAGGGACATTTGTGGGCAATATATTGTAACACTATTGTACAGCATTACATGTTTCGTAATTTTTTTGAGAAAAATTAAATGAGTGGCTTAAATATTTTTTTTTAACAAAAATTTAAAAAATAAAAATACTGCATCATATTTTTCTTTTAGAATAAAACTTCTTAGCAGGAGGGGGTGTATAATAGAATTAAAGAAAAGTTAAAACTTTTTTTTCTCTTTCCCTTTGTAAAAAAAACTTTGGTTGTTTTCTCATCCCTGGTGTTCGCCTCGAGATGTCGCTATTTCTAGGTCAATTCCTAGAAATATACCATTTCACCGGCTTTCACCCAACAAAAGAGGAATTTTTCTACGTTATAAACGCAGAAAAGGGTCCTCATGTTATGTTGGACGGAGGAGGCGGTGACAGAAGCCAACACAAAGAGACTTCTTTCTATGATAAAACAGAAAGAGTTCCCAACGGCTGCCGGTTATGGCTTTTTTCTATGCTAAAAGCAAAGAGAAAGAAATGCCTTGATTGGCTGCCATAGTAGTTGATTTTGTTCATCATTTTCTCGTAATAGTAGAATATCTATTTTCTCTGTAGTTTCGTGTGAGAGTGTGTGTATTTGAAGCAGTTGTAGTTTTTTTAAATTTGATAAGACGTCTATTTTTTTTAATGTGTTGTAACTTACTTTACTGTTGTAAGTTTAGTAATAATGTCCTGAAGATTCCATTATGAATGGGTAACCCTCAAAAATTGCTTTTAAGGGTGCGGAAGGGAAAAAAATTTGAAGGATCACGCGAAAAGTACCGTTTTCATGAGAATTCATCCGTGACCAGTTACTTTTGCTATATATATATATACGCACAAACAAAAACAACCCAGTGTCTAATTATTAGTAATTACTTGTCCAAAAAATAAAATTAGTCGGGTATTTTTTTTTTGTTACATTTATTATTTCAAAATAAGATTAGTTTTTATATCTACACACTAACAAAAACAACCCAGTTCCTGATTAATTACTGTCTTTAAAAAAAAAAAAGCAAATTCAACGGGGTTTGATTTTTTCAATGGAGTATTTGAATTATGGTTTGTTTGTTTTTATATATACACAAGATTTACCAAAAAAAAAAAAAAGAAACCCACTTTCTGATTAATTACTGTCAAAAGAAACGCAAATTAGTCGGCTATCATTTTTAAATTTAGTATTTCAATAATGGTACCCTTTTTATATAGACAGACTTAACAAAAACAACCCACTTTCTGATTCATTACTGTCCCCCCCCCCCCAAAAAAAAAGAAAACGGAAATTAGTCAGGTATCATTTTTCAATTGAGTCTTTCAATGACGGTCCTTACTAATAGTAGTCGGGTATCAATTCTAAATTGTAGTATATAAATTACGTTACTTTTGATAGATTTAGAATTACGTCTTGCTTTTTTAATAAAATGATTGATTTACTCTTGACCAAAAATACCGTAACTTTAAAAAAAGACACACATAAAGTCCAAAAAAAAAATGAGAATAAGCCCCGTAACTTTAAAGACACACACACACAAACTAAAAAACAATCTAAGATTAATAAACATTGACTTATTATGTCTTGCTTTTGAATCAAATTATTGATTTACTCTTGCAAAAAAAATACTGTAACTTTAAAAAGACACACCTAAAGTCCAAAAAAAAAAATTCGAAAAAGCCCCGTAACTTTAAAGACACACACACAAACTCAAAAACAAGATAAGATTAATAAACATTTACAAAAATGAAAAAACTAACATCATATAATAGTATTAGTTAGTAGAATATTTTATTACAAATCTAAGAAATCAGATCTTTTTAGATCAAATCGATCATTTAGGTCCGGCCCGGAATCGTTATATGTATATGTTTTTGATTAGCATCAACGCCATCCTATGGCGAACACCAGGGATGAGAAAACAACCAAAACTTTTATAATGTATTAAATAAGCCAATGTGAAATTGGATAAAATTTAGTCTGTAAAAATAAAAATGTTTGTAAAACTTTGAAAAAAATTAGTTTATGAGATTAGAGATTAAATTATATTAATTTAAAAAAACAACAACTATCTTATCAAGATTGTTTAGATGAATCTGAACAAATTAAGGCAAAAGTAAAAATTAATTAACCAGAAATGTAAAATTAATTAAAAGAGATTCAAGCCAAGATAAAATAAAACAATGAGAGACTTACGATATAAAAGTTACATCTTGGTTATTATTCTTCAGTCAGGTTCATGTTATTGCTATACAGTCTGGTTTGCATTTTGTATCATCAATTTGGTATTAGTTCAGAGTTTGGGTTTTTCTAAAAAATGCAGAGTATTTGGAAATTGTAAACACAGTAGTAGGCCAATCATTACTGCTGCAGTCAGCCTTAATGGAGAGACAGCATAAGACATGGATGTGTCCGATAGGCCTTCATGCCCCAAACCTTCAGCAATCAACTGTGCTTGCCTGAACCAATGCCTGAAACAAATGCCTAGATAGTGAATCAATGCTGTCACTAATATCTCTCCCATTGTTAATCCAAAGAACAGAAGACAAGCCCTGGAACCATTGATGGAGATCAAAAAAAGCCAACCAGTTGGAAACTGAAAATCATGAAAACCTAGGTAAAGATATTTTATAATATATTCTGATCACAGTCTAGACCAGGGATACTCAACCTTTTTTTTTCCTGGGCCACATATATTTGTGTGCTACATCAAACTGGTCATGGCAACCAATTGGTGTCATGTAAAAAAAATGTCTGACTTCTCAATTCATGCATGCCACAGCTTGTGGATCACTTAACTATATCTTAGAATTAACATAATGCAAACACTTATTTGATATAAACATTTAAATATCAGTGTGATTTTTGATATTGAGATAAACTTTTAACAATTTTAGATAAATCTGTTTTATATGTGCTACATGCTACTCTTAATATATCATCAAGGTGTAAATCAGTAAGTCTGTTTCTATGCACATTCTTCATATATTTCATTTTCAAATAAGATGATTCACAAAGATATATTGATACAATGTGAGCAACATTTGTGCACACTTTTTGACAGTTTTATATTTTTCAGGCACTAATTTCCAAAATTCCATATACTCCTTTCCCTCCCTTTTCTCTTTAAAAATGGCTTCCAAATTTGTGTCATTTTTAAATTCAACAAATTCATTAAATAACTTACAAATTCCATATACTCCTTTCCCTCTCTTTTCTCTTTAAAAATGGCTTCCAAATTTGTGTCATTTTTAAATTCAACAAATTCATTAAATAACTTAACATAATCATGTCCAAATGCAGCTAATTGTGTAATAGTTGCTATTTCTAAGTGCCAGGGATTTTCTATAAACAAAAGACAATTCTTAATATTTCTTAAATCTTGAAATCTACTTTTAAATTCTTTCAATAAGGTATCTAAATAATTTAAAATAATTACATGAGTTTCTGAAGAAATGTCAATACCATCTTGCTTAGCATTTGTCAATGTTGGAAAATGATGTAGTATTTGGTTTTGTATATCTTGGGAATAAATATTTAGTTTTTCTTCAAAAGCAAATACTTTATTTGTCATGAAATAATTTTATTTTCACCTTGCAAACTAATATTAAGATCACAAAGTTTTTCTGTGATGTCACAGAAAAAAGCTAAAAGACACCACCATATGTCAAGCTCATTGCAAGTTTCATGATGTAATAAAAAAAAGCGATTTAAAACTTTACCTCTGCTTAGCCATCGCACCGAAGTATGCAAAAGTACATCACCATAATTACTATTTATTTCTTCCAAAAGATTTTTAAATTTTCTGTGGTTTAATTTTTGGGCTCGAATATAATTCACAATGTTTGTGACGGTTTTCATTACAGCATCTACTTCTTTAATGGATATATGTGCTCCCAAGTTTTCTTGGTGAATTAAACAATGAAATGATAAAAGATTTGTTAGATTTTTTTTTTTTTTTTAATAGGGAAACAAATCCCTTTTCGGATTCAATCATTGAAGGATATCCATCAGTGCACACAGAAATCAATTTTTTTATTTCAATATTATTATTCTCCAGAAAAGTACAAATACTACTGAGAAAATCCCTACCTCTAGTTTGATTCTTCATAGGAAGAAATTTCAAAAAAGCTTCACAAATTGAATTCTGTTCTGTACAGTATCTGACAAAAATAGCACATTGTGAATTGCTGAAATGTCAATACTAGAATCAACAGCTAACCTAAAATATTTGCAGTTTTTCAAATCTATTATATTATCAAAAATATGTTTTGCAATAACTTCAATATGTCTAATGCAGGTAGAATCTGATAGTTGTAATTTCTTAATTTATAATAATATTTAACTTTTATTATTAAATTTACCAAATAATATATTCGAAGCAATTAGGAAACATTCTTTCATAACTTCAGCATCCGTAAATGGTTTCATATTTTTGCCAAGTATATAACAAATTTCATATGATGCTCGTGTCACTACTGCTTCTAGTGAGATTGCCACTGACAAAATTTTTAGCCAATGATTTCTTGAAGAAAGCTAATTTTTCACTTCTTATTAAAGACCCATGAGCAAAAGTATCGTTAAACAATTTATGTTTCTTGGTGTAATGAAGATCAATGTTACATTTTTTTAAAGTGACACTTTCTCGACAAATCAAACATGTTGTTGAACCTTTGTTATTCAACACAACAAAATATTCCTCTTCCCAGTTGTCTTGAAACATTCTATTTTCATCCGATAATTTTCATTTGTTGCTTGAAGACATCATTATGATGTTTAAATTATAGTTTGATATAAAATACTACGCATCTATATGTATACTAATTCACATATAAAAGTAAAATGTTTCACTTTGCTTTCAAAAACACGGACTATTGATTGAATTAAAGTCTCAAACTTCTGATTGGAAAACTATACAGTATGCAGTAAATATATTTGTCTTTTTACAATTATATTTGTTTTAGTTTAGATTACAGAAAGGTTTTCAAAAAATAAATTTCTATTTATAATTGATGATAATAATCTAACACTGTCAAATTATAATAAATGCTTACCATCCAATTATAAATTCCAGAAGTAATTCATTGAATTCCTTATCAATATGTTTTAGTATAAAAGTAAATTTTTGACTAAAATCTGAGAAACAAACAAGTGGGGTAAAAAAAAAAGCTTAGTAAATTATGTTTTCGTTTTCAAATTCAAAATATAGAAATACAACTGTCGAAGTCATGGATTGGCATTTCCTTGTGGAGAAAAAACAATCAGAAGCTTGAAAAGATGGATTTACGTCATTATTATACCATTAAATTTAAATATTTACAGATTTTTTTTTCCTTGCAAAAAAAAAATACTGAAGGTACTAAAATCAGATAAAAAATGCTAAAGATATTGCGTTGAGAGCAAGTACAAGTTATATATGAAGATACTCTGGCATTTTTAGTACAGATTTGGCAGGTTCTTCAGATCAGTGAAATTAAAAACAAAAAAAAACATTATTAGTGCATCAATAAAAAATATC
Organism: Epiperipatus broadwayi; assembly: GCA_028023455.1. Classification (NCBI taxonomy): domain Eukaryota; kingdom Metazoa; phylum Onychophora; class Udeonychophora; order Euonychophora; family Peripatidae; genus Epiperipatus; species Epiperipatus broadwayi. The sequence continues at coordinate 4,847,283 of JAQFVV010006241.1, read as the reverse complement.
AATCGCACATGGTTATTTGTTAATTAAGAAGTGTGTTGTCACATCTGTTGACCATCAGTCTATTGCTGGGCCAAATGTAAAAGCTTGGCGGGCGCAGGGTGCTTATCGCCGATCTTTATTTTAAATAAGTAAATTTTAATTAACAGACTATTATAACTATAGCCTAAAGTCATTTATATTTTATTTATGTAAAATTTATTGTTAGTGTATATTATGTTAAATATATATATGTTAAATATATATATACTATGTGGCATGGCTGAAGATCTATCAGCCCCATATAGCTATTTGAGTTGGATAGCTGGGTTTGAAGACATGTACATGTCTGAAAATTTCAGATTTTCCTCTCAATAGATAACTTTTAGCTAAGTGCTTAGCTTTGGGTTGGTATTTTTAGATCTAGTGTCTGAACCTACCCTGACACCTCTCTGAGGAGTGCCAAAGCACGAAACCATGGTCAGGGGTTTGGGGAGGGGTTTCTGACAGAGATATTTTAAGTGCTGGCTCTGGCTAAGCATTTATCATAAAGCTTGTAGAGGAATTGGCAATCCTCACTATTTATAACTTACAAGCTTAAGAGATAGGGTCATGTGATCACTGAATTGATCTATGACTTTTATTTTGACTATTTATAGTCTCTGCCAAAAAGTCTTATGCAATTTTATATTGCTATGACTACTACTATGTGGCATGGCTGAAGATCTATCAGCCCCATATAGCTATTTGAGTTGGATAGCTGGGTTTGAAGACATGTACATGTCTGAAAATTTCAGATTTTACTCTCAATAGATAACTTTTAGCTAAGTGCTTAGCTTTGGGTTGGTATTTTTAGATCTAGTGTCTGAACCTACCCTGACACCTCTCTGAGGAGTGCCAAAGCACGAAACCATGGTCAGGGGTTTGGGGAGGGGTTTCTGACAGAGATATTTTAAGTGCTGGCTTTGGCTAAGCATTTATCATAAAGCTTGTAGAGGAATTGGCAATCCTCACTATTTATAACTTACAAGCTTAAGAGATAGGGTCATGTGATCACTGAATTGATCTATGACTTTTATTTTGACTATTTATAGTCTCTGCCAAAAAGTCTTATGCAATTTTATATTGCTATGACTACTACTATGTGGCATGGCTGAAGATCTGTCAGCCCCATATAGCTATTTGAGTTGGATAGCTGGGTTTGAAGACATGTACATGTCTGAAAATTTCAGATTTTCCTCTCAATAGATAACTTTTAGCTAAGTGCTTAGCTTTGGGTTGGTATTTTTAGATCTAGTGTCTGAACCTACCCTGACACCTCTCTGAGGAGTGCCAAAGCACGAAACCATGGTCAGGGGTTTGGGGAGGGGTTTCTGACAGAGATATTTTAAGTGCTGGCTCTGGCTAAGCATTTATCATAAAGCTTGTAGAGGAATTGGCAATCCTCACTATTTATAACTTACAAGCTTAAGAGATAGGGTCATGTGATCACTGAATTGATCTATGACTTTTATTTTGACTATTTATAGTCTCTGCCAAAAAGTCTTATGCAATTTTATATTGCTATGACTACTACTATGTGGCATGGCTGAAGATCTATCAGCCCCATATAGCTATTTGAGTTGGATAGCTGGGTTTGAAGACATGTACATGTCTGAAAATTTCAGATTTTCCTCTCAATAGATAACTTTTAGCTAAGTGCTTAGCTTTGGGTTGGTATTTTTAGATCTAGTGTCTGAACCTACCCTGACACCTCTCTGAGGAGTGCCAAAGCACGAAACCATGGTCAGGGGTTTGGGGAGGGGTTTCTGACAGAGATATTTTAAGTGCTGGCTCTGGCTAAGCATTTATCATAAAGCTTGTAGAGGAATTGGCAATCCTCACTATTTATAAATATATATATGTTTGCTTTTTTCTCTTTTTCTATTATCACTGCATCACCAGTAATTTAATATAGAGTTATTTTATGTGCTAAGTAAATATGCTGGACCCTGAGACAGAGTGTGAGCTAGTCATGGGATATTTCGAGCACTGAATTGTGGATCTGTCAGCCAAAGCATGTTGATTATATAACTTATGATTGGCTGATGCCTGAGGTTAATCCTCAAAGCAAATAAAATGCTTTGGATGGCAGAGGTTTGAATCTAGCAGCCAAGGTGGGCCTTAGTCTGGAAATGTGATTGAGTTACGCTTTGCATAGTTTGGTCTGACTGTATCATTGATGGCTCTGTTATCGATAGTATTCTCCCCTCTGCTTGAAAGGCTGATCCATTCATGTAATACTAAAAATTTAAAATTATATTAAATAAGTTTGAATCCCAATTAAACAATATCTCTTAAACTGACCCAGATCAATGTATACACATGTACTATATTATCAGATAAGTAGTAAAATATTTGCATATTGCAATTATTTTTATTTTTGTGTTATTAATTTTTTATAAATAAATTTTCTTTAATATATTTTACATTTGTATCTAAGATAAGGGGGAAAAAACTAATCAAAATGTACATTAGTTTGTTTCATTAAATTGGTAGATAAGAAAGAATATATATACACTAAAAATACTTCATTAATTCTCTTTGGTACAAATATTTTGTAGAAGTTTTTTTAATGATGTTTAATATATTGGAAAATGAATTAGTTACATTGTGATAAAAAATTTTGTTAAGGATTTATCTCTTTGATCTATATTTTTTAAAAACAAATTTTTTAATGTACTAAGAGATATTTTATAAAAAATTTAATTTGTAAAGTTTTGATAAAATTCTTGAAATTCATTCTTTTGTAAAAATACAAAGACTCCTCTGCCAATTTGTAAAGTTTTGATAAAATTCTTGAAATTCATTCTTTTGTAAAAATACAAAGACTCCTCTGCCAAGTTGATTAGAAAAATAAATTCATGAAAATCAAAGATAAAAGATTATAACATTCTGTTCTTTTGTGTGTGTGTGATATTTAAAAATCAAACCAGGTGGACAAATAGCAGAGAAGTGTCAGTGAGCAGTTCAGCCATCAGCAGTTCAAAATCAGAGCAAGGAAAATGCCAACAGAGTCAGTGAGAGTTTGGTGATTACAATATAGTACAGAAACAATAAAAAAATGTCTGGGTAATTGTTGGAATCCATTTTTAAAAGATTTAACAAAACAAGTATTAATGCAGCCAGAAGTTTGTAAGCTAAACAAAATGGAATAAAAGTTCACCAAGTGCACTAATTTTAATCTTCAAATAATCACCATATGAGTTATACTGTTACGCTGAAACTCTGCCTAGCAAGAAAAATCACATAATCAAAATCAACTTTTCCTCCTGTTTGTTAATGTACATTTGAACAGTGCTTTGTATGTGGGAGCATGCCAGCAAAGTTTTTGTTTTAGCTAAGAATAGGGGGAAATGGTCATCACAGAAGTGAGCATTATGTAATGTCTCATGAATAATTATTGCAGATGAGTTTTAAATATTTAAAGAGAGCAGAAATGTGTACACCCTCCTTATTTTGGTATAAATAAGAAAACATTTAAATTTATTAGTATTTTTATGGTTCTTTTTAGAAATATATCGATTTAAGAAAGTAATATCTTATCTAAATTAAGCTATATGTATATAAATGTATGTATGCATATAGAATTAGATTAAGATGTGTATAATTTTTATTTATTTGTTAATATGTAGAAAAACATGAATTCTAATATAATCTATCTTGCTGATATTTTTTTCTTGCACAATATCACCAATCAGCATGAATATTATATATATTTTATTCATGTGCATGTTTTTTTTATATGTCCACAATATACTGTATGAGTTCATACAGTAAGAAACTAATGGAAGGGAAAGGATGTTTTTATTGCTATGTAATATAGATTAGATTTTTTTCTTCTTTTATGTTATCTTTACTATAATTATTTTTTGTTTTTTTAATATTTTTAATTAAGATTAAGAAAATAAATTTTTGTTGTATTTGATCAAGAACTGGTGTTCAATGTTTTACTCCATCACTTGATAGTTAATATGAATAATATAAATATTTATTGTAAGATAGGCAATCCACTTTGAGAACTATGATAATGGAGCTAACACAGGGGTCCCCAACCCTATGCCTGCGGGCACCATGGCGCCCGCAGACCATTTTACATGTGCCCGCCGCTATCCAAACAAGATGAAAAATTATTTATCAGATACAAATAAATTTAATTTTTAAAATTTGTTATAAATTATTGTAGTATATAGTAATCAAATTGTAGGGCATACTATACTTTTACAGTGTAAGAATATAAATGTTAATTATATGTTAAAATTTTATTTTTGAAATAAATATTTTTTTGTACATTTTGTGTATTATTAACAATATCCAACTATAAATTTACATTGAAAAAATAAATAGTGCCCACCATCTGGTTGAAAAAAATAAACGATGCCTGCCACCTGGCCGGTATTATAGAATGTGCTCTTAAGTGCAAAAAGGTTGGGGACCTCTGAGCTAACATATGGAATAACCTGTATAGAAATGTTGGATGTATGTCTCAGTAAGGATATTATTGGGCATCTTTCTATGAAAGTGATGTTTAAAGCTTTTGGGCTTTAAAATGCTTTACTTTGGCTAAGATTGGCCAACCCTGGTGGGGATGGTTACCCAAATAAAGTGATTAGGAAATATAATTGATAGCTGTCAGTGTAATCATCATTTTAACAACAATAATAATTAATAGAAAGTTATTTCACTCTTCCTTATCTGCTAGTTGAGTTACAGGGTTTGAACTCAGTAGTGTTCTATTTTTCTATATCATATGATTATAATTAAGGGTCAATTTTAATAAAAAAAATTAATTTTATACAATGGCTAATATAAGCCTGTTATTTAATTTGTAGGAGAAGTTGAAATACATTGTTTCTTTTATGTTAAACTTGAGTTAATTTTCTTTAAATAGATATATAATCTAAGTTATAAATTTGAAATATTTAGAAATGTATTTTTTATTTTAAAATAAAAAGTAAATAATAGTTAAAATTATATACGGTATTTTAAATTAGTAGTTATAATGATTAAAGTTAATATTTTTATAATTATTAATAATCAAATTAAAAATAGCTATATATTTATTTTAAAATCATTTAATGATCCAATAAGTGAAAAGTGAAATGTGTGTTAATAGATGTGCACATGCACATTCACCAAATAATAAATGTTATTATTTCATTATATAAATTTCATAAAAAGTTTCTAAAATCAATAATTATAATAATAATGCAAATTATAGGCTTTCAATATCAAAATTTAAGTTTAAACAAAGAGTATATTATTATTAAAGATAAATTTAAATGTTGCATTATTAAAATTAAGAAAATATTAATTTCATAGTATTAGCTAAAATTTATTTAAAAGTGTTGACAGAGTAATTAATATTAATTTTTTACCAGACATTTGAAAGTTGTTTGTTGTTATTTTTTAGATTTAAGTATTTTAGAATTTTTTTTTTGTATTAAAAGAACAATCAAAATTTTTTATTTGTTCTTGATTATAATTCTATAATGCAAAAGAAATTATATTTGCAAGAGTCATCGATGATAATCATAAAATATTATGATTAATGTAACTTTATTTTTTTAGTGTAAGATATTGATGTTGAATTTTTAAGCCAGGAATCAAGTAAAATAAATATATGTAATATTTATAATGTGTATTTACATGAAAGTATATGAAGAAGGATTGAATATATTTATTATATTACTAATATGAGTGTATAAGCATATATATGATTGATTTCTTTATAAGTTAAAGATAACTGACTTGCTATGTTTATGTTAAATTATATCATAAACTGTTTGTTTTTAATCTTCTTGGTATGCTCAAAGTATGAAGATGTTAACAAAATGTGTAGATGTTATTTGAGAAATGATTAATATTTTATGTGATGTTAAGTATCTTATATGGAGTGTTAGATGTGAAGTAGTAGTACAGGAAAGTAGATTTATTTGAAATCTTATAGTGTTAGGGATATGCTGTTTAAGGTTAAATATGATACAATATAAAGTTAAGTTAGAATATTTGTGACATATGGATAGTGACGTTTTTTCTAAAATCTGTAAGAGCTTAAAAGAGAAGCCAAGAAGATGCAAGAAAATATGGCCTTAAGTTATGTAATTCATGATATCATTGTTTATTATAATTTTATAAAATATTCATCTCACAATTATTATCACAAAAATCGAACTGATATATACACTGTATTAAGGAATTGTAGATTTAAACAATAGTAATAGCTAAACTTTCAAATGATGATAAGATAAATACATTTAATGCAAGAAGGATGAAATATAAAACAAATAGGATGCTAAAAGAATGTAAAAATAAAGATTTAATGAATGTTTTTATCGGATAGTAGAGATCAAAATATAGAATGAAAGTATGAAGCATAAAGTTATGATATTGAAAAGAAAACCTGATAATTATTTATATTATTGTAAGCAATATAATAATGTGCCATATTTTAATGAATATTTAAAATATTTAAAAATTTATTTTATAGCAAATAATAAACATAGGAGTCTAATAAGTTATAGAGTTATAATTAGATAATAAAATCATAAGAAGATTAAAGATAAAGTAATGATAATATAAGCGAATGTGTTTGTGAAATATTTAAAATGTGATAAATATACAAAGTGTATATTTTATTATGGAAATATTAAGAAGTATCTTAATATTCATAGATTAAAATATGAAATATACTATATCCTAGTTGTAAATAATTTTAAAGTGATAATATAAATGACTTATTTTATTATAAGTATTTTGTAATAAATATAGCTTTACTTCTCAGTATATGTAAAATATATAATTGTTAATTAGAGAAGATATTAATTAGTATTAAAGTTTATCGGCTTAACGTTTTCGAGGATCCATGCCTCATATACATAGCCTTCATAAAATGTATAATAAAATATGCAAATACAAATATTCAAATAAGCTAGTATTACGTAGCCCATTTCTTCGAGATCTCGAAGCAAGTATCCTTTCTATTAATGGCATGGATGTTTCCATTGATGTAAAATGCCTCCTTTATTTTTATTTTGTGATCATTTGATTCTGAGCATTTTATGAAGGCTATGAATATGAGGCATGGATCCTCGAAAATGTTAAGCCGATAAACTTTAATACTAATTAATATCGTCTCTAATTAACAATTATATATAAGTATTTTGTTAATATTAGTTTTTAAAGTTTTGTATATGTTAATTTTTTTATTAAATATAAGATATGTAAATTATTTTAAATGTTGTATTACTACTGCAATGTTTGTTTTTAAACTAATAAAGTGTTGAGAGTCTTTTCTTGTTTCCAAGTCATTATTCATCATCCTAACTACACATATGTTATAATAATTAAATATATTTGGCATTATTCCACATAATCTAAATAAAATAATAAATAAAAAAAATATTATGATTGTTAAATATATTTGATGTTGTATCCAAAATATTAATTAATGTAAATTTTTTTTCATCTTACTCACTGATCATAATAAAGACTGATAACTAGTATGCCATATAAAAATAAAATAATTAGATTATAATATATGGTGATAAGAAAAACATTTTAAATTTGTTTATGATAATTAATAGTGATAAGTATTAATGAACGATTTAAATTAGTTTTTTAGTCAATTTATAAGAAGATTAGTTAATTATTTTGAAAGGGAAAAATTGATTATATATTTATTTTTTAATTATTTTTAAGTATAGCTGGATGTAAGTAAAATTCCTCTTTACATTTGGTTATGTAAATTAAGTAATTTATGTTAAGAAACAATAGTTACCTGAGCTGTTCAGCAAGTTAAGAAATGTTGGTAAATTAGTAATAGACAATCATTTTAATAAGTAGGTGAATATTATATTGTATTGTAACTAATGTTAACATTGGAAATTTTAATATTAAATATAATTTGCTTATTTTAATTGTGAGTCATGGGAGTATCATTGATATTTTAATGGAGTAGTGTTTTGTGATATTCGTATGCCAATCAAGGTATACCTTTGGTATATACTTAATGTTCAAAAAATGTGTACCTTACTGGATGATTAGATCATGTAACAGTCAAGTTTGTACATTCGCGTAACAGAATTCAGAATCCAAGCAAAAGAGACCGAAGCTGACCAGACTAGGACTGTGACATCCCCAAGTCCGACCACACTTCAACTCGTATGCCAGGATTCCAAGACTCAAGACCCTACGGATGACCACCTTGAAATTACACGTAGTATACCTTTTTCCACATGGCCGACATAGGTCACGGAGAAGCAATAAGACTCTGATAATTAAAAGAGAGGTTCTTAATTGACTAAAATATATCACTAATCTAATTTAACTTAATGTATAGTTTTCACATATATAGACTATAAATAGTAATTAGAATTGGATTGAATTAGATAAATAACGAGACAGAGAACGAAATACATTAAATTAATTATATATTTATTTACAATTGGCATGGAATTGATAAGTTTACACATTTCAGCGTCAAATGTACGCAAACATTGGATGGATAAGAGAACACATTCTCTTTTTATACACAATTCAAAATCACTTTACATAAGTAATCATTTAATTTTCATACATGGGTTTAACATATGCCCATATTATGAGTTGCTTTACAATTAATACATAATCAATCACTACGTTATGTCTATAAATCACGTGAAGCCAAATCCTATTACATTTGTGGTTGTTATATAAATAATTATATTAAACTTTGATCATGAATTCATTTCCTAAAATATACAATATAATTTAATAATGAGCGCATAAACCAGCTCAAGTAACTATCGATTGAACATGGCTTTCGAGAGAAAATTTCAGAATGCTGAAAGCGTTATGTTAAGGTGGGAGAGTTGGCTGAAATAAGATTTTACCAATGTGCTATAGCACAGGTAAACAATAATAGGAAAAGTCGCTCTGCGGATGGATGAAACAACTTCAGGGTTCTTGCGACAAACGCCGGTACCCTGTAACCGATCGCAATGCTGCGTGAAAAGGAACATTGTGTTCAGGAATGGCGGGGGACTTACGTGCTAACCTGGCCTTGGCTCAGGCTTCGCTACTGCTCTACCCTATAAGAGAAGATGTGCTGGCAACACCGTGGCTCCATCTTGAGATACGTCTATTACGTATAGCAGCAAAACGAGAATAATTTTATAAAATAATATCACATCCGCCAAGCAAATAGTATATTTCATACTATGAAATACGAGTTAATAGCATATTAGCTCTATCAAATTGGGACCAACTCTTGCGTAGCCTGATAATAAATGTCTATGCTACTAAAAGGAATATTATTACATCTGTACTTTGACATGTTCGATCTATTAAGTTTTATTTAAGGAGGAAAAGTGTATTTCTACGGACTTAAAAATTTAAATGTCAAATATACTTACTTATAAATACGATCAAGGCTAAATTTAATTCTAAATAAAACTAATCAAGTTAAGTTTTTTTAAATGGTTGATTAACAGAGCCACATTTCACATATGAAATCATTTAAATAATAAAAAAAAATAGGATTTCGAAACAGCGCAGAAAGTTGACTTTATAAACAAATTACACGAAGATTTTCAAATAATATCTTCTTAAAATATACATGAAATTAAGTGCTCACTGTTTCGAAATATTGGCATATGAAATATAATAAGCATTTAAAATAAAATAAGCAAAGAAATATAGAGACAACCGCAGTGATATAACTTGAAACTAAATAATTTACTTTGAAGTGAATGGAAAATATAAATAAGTCAGATTATTTAAACTTTAACACATTAAATTTTGATAGCAATTGACATATTTAAAATATTAATTAAATGGATTTAAGTTTTGGTTACATTTAGCTTTATCATTATTTTAAAAGAAAGTTAGCTAACTTATATAGATATTATTTACATTTACACAGAGCTCTGCGGTTTGAAAAATAAAATGGTACCGGTATTATTTATCTGGACTGCAAGTTCTTGGCTGTTGGTTTGGTTTAGTTTGACTGGACGGCATCATCTTTCCCATTATGTTAGGCTCGTCTCTTCTATCGGCATGATGGTGGTTTAGGCATTTCGACGAGAGAAACCCCGTTCTCCCACGGAGTAACAGCAACAAGATGCCCGCTTTTAGCCGGACATGTTAAACATTAACAATTGTAGAGACTGGCTGCAATTCTCACTAACAATATGGCTGTTCTTTCTTGTTAAAAATACAGAGTATTTATATCTTTTCCTTATCGGAATCTATCGCCTCAAGACTCACTAAACTCAGGAATTTAATTAAATATTTTTCAATTTTACAATCCAGATTTTTAAAATCTTAGATAACTTATGTTAGAAACATTCCATAAGCTATTATTATAATTAAGATTTTTCATTGCAAACAATTGTCCAATTTATATTTTAAAATAACTTAAATCTTATCTAAGGAGATTTTAATTAGTAAATTTTGAACTAGTTTTACTTTTTACGAATTCCAGGTGTGGTCGTTAATGACACTTGTTTACAATCAAAAATCTTTTAATTACTTGACCAGCTTTTATTTTTAATCTTACATATAATAGAAACTCTTTCTATTTAAAAACAACCTTTTAACATTTTTTTAAAACGAAAACATTTTTAACATATTTATTAAAAATAATTTACAAACATATTTTGATATAGCTTTTAAATATATTTTTGAGAAACTTTTCCCTGAAATATATTTAAAACAAGAAATCTTTTAACAATTTTTAAAGACATTTAATATTATTTTTAGATAATGGCTTTTACATATTATAGAATCATGTCTTTCTTCTATATAGCACAGATTATATATCCACATATGAAATTACAATATTAAACAACAAAATTAATAATTTACTCTTAACTTAAATAACATAACAAACATTTTTAGAATTATTAAATCAATTTAGTACGCTATAATTTTACTAATCCTATCTAATTATAGCGTTGGTTCGCACGCAAATATATAATACTGTTTATACAGACATGAACGAATTTTAAATTTATTAACATTTAAATAGGTTCGAACTTAGCACAGATGAGAGTGTCATTAGGTTTGATGGTGAAACGATAGGGGCTTGGAAAGTTATCGTTTCAATAACAACTCTCATAATTATTATGATTTTATTATTAAACCATTTATTAAGATTGATATATTAGACCTGAAATGGGGAATATTTGTAATACTAGAATTTCATGTGAAAGAAAGAAATTTGACTGAGCTAGAAGTTTAGATATTGTTATTTATAGCTATCATCTGACATAGTAGTATATGGTGGGGGGGATTTGTCCGTATATATGCAATTAAAAGATCAAATTTTTCTTCTTGATAACTTTAACTTTAATGTTAGTACAAATAGTGGAGTTTGTCTCAAATTTGTTGGAAATAATGGTATTGTTGCTATGCTGTAATACAAATGATCTGTTATTGAATTTTTGCATAACATGTGGACAAACATTTTGTTTAGCAGAAAAAAACACTAAATGAACATGTAGTTAGGAGTCAAAATATGAGTTTGTATTATGTAAGCACTTATAAGCAAGCATGAATTGTTGGATGACATGATACATTTGTACACTTTAATGATAGATATGTTTAAAAATCTTATTTTAGTCAGACTGCAGAAAGGAGTTTGATATTAACTGAAAGGAAACTCTTTGATTCCTCTGTGAAAACTTAAAGGTACTGAAAAAGCAAATTCCTAATAATCACTCTATACATTCTTGTCATTACAATTGCTAAATTGATTCATAATTCATATGGTAAATAAACATGGAGTGGCTGATCACTAACATAAATCATTGACATGGCAAGTTTCTTGGCATTTTATTTCTGAGTTTAAGATTAAAAAACATCATGGCCCTTTTCAGTAGTTTGATAGTTTTTAAATATCAATTGAATTTTCTTAAAAAGTGTGTGTGAATATTTTTTTAGATATTTACAATCATAACAGATAACACTAAATTATGATCCTGATTTCCAGGAGGCTGTAAAGTCATCAGCAAGGCAACAGTTGATGGGCAAAGAGGAAGGATACTAAGAATCCTCTGATTGCTAATTCAAACTGCAATTCAATGTTGATCTTTTTTAACTATATATAAAAGCAGATCACTTTCAACTGAATGATGCATAAATTAGAACTGTTTAATATTAAATGAAACACTGTTGGATATTGTGAAGTTGGGGGGGGGGGTGAAAAGACAAATTACTTAAAAAATTGAACATGCTTTACTACGAAGGCACAAATATTGGAAGCACAAATGAAATGTGATTCATTACAAATAAAAAGTGACAAACAAACATTGTGGAGATTGATGGTACATCAGATAGAGTAACAAACTTACTTATTCAAATTAATGGAGATAATTCAGGTTTATGCCTCAATAAGATCTCATTATGATGAAGAAATAAGAGTTTTTTATGTGGATGTACAAAATACTTTTGATCAGACCAAATAACATTTTTAAATTATCATGACAGATTTTAATGCTAGAAATAGTAAACATTTGAAAGATGAAAGTGCTTTAAGTAAATTTGGTATGATGGGAGAAATGACATATGACACAGAACTATGGGTGCACAGAAAAATCATATCGTGATTTTTTTGAAAAAAATGCTAAATGGATATGAAATATTCAAATGGCAGTATGGTACAATTAGATTTATATTTTTACTAATAGAAACAATATATTTGAAAATTTTAATGATCTTTATAGGATCATTGATTCATGAAACATAAGATGTATTAATGCAGGAAAACTCTTAAAGATAAATATTAACAGTTAATATTCCAAACCTTCAGAATCACTCCAATGAATTTAATTTAGAACTTGCAAATTATTTTTACATATTTACAGACTTTGAAAATGGTTCAGATTTTATAAAATCAGCAAAAAAGATAGATAACTGGTACTTTATTGTGAAATGCAATAATACACCTCCCCCCCCCCAATAATTTACCAATATTTTTTTTTAGTAAAATGGCAATGTACACGAAAAAAAAAAGAAAAATGTTTGAAAGTGATTTGTTAAAAAAAAAAAATTTAGAGTTTTAATATATGAAAAAGAATAATGATATAGAAAATAAAATTGTGAATTGGTTTAAAGAGACTAAAAGTCTCAAATGTATAAAACAGTATCTTAATATCAGAAGAAAAGTTGTTTCAGTAATAAATTACTAAAAAGAGTGATAACATTTTGAATTATGAGGAAGAGTTTTGTAAATAATTATATAACAAGTATTTTAAATGGAGAGATAAAACATACAATTAAATTTATAAAAAGTTTTTTTTCTGTTTTTAATTTGGTGTTGGTTATTCATTTGATTTAGGACTTTGATAGACATAGTTAATAAAAATTCTTTCTGTTAAAGAATTTTTCACATAAGTTTTTCTACAGATTATAGGTCAAAGATTAAATTTTATATCATTTTTGTAGAAAAAATATTTGAGCAAATTTTAGTTTGAAAATATTGTTTACATTTCAGTGGATAGTATATGGTAATAATGAATTGTTATTAAACTGATGTAACCGAGTTTTGCTAGTATTTCAAAATCCATATAATATTGTACTGATAGCAATATTTAACTTCAGGATTACACACAAGTTTATGAATTTGGTGAGAAAGATTTCTTTCTGAAACTAACATTCAACTTCAACTGACACACATTTCTAAAAGCTTTTGGTTTACCCCTTAATTGTTTATGTTTTTGCTTTATGTTATATAGTATTCCAAATAAAACATTTAATTGGCTTTTTTCTTAGATTTAATTTTAATATTCCTTAGAATAATATTTTACTCTAAAGCTTGTTTAATGATTACAATTCATACTCAACAGTTTTAATTTTCTTATATCTAAAACTTTCTGTCCAATGCTTAATTTTAGTTCTTTTTTTTTCTTCCTCTATTTTCATTTTTTTTTTTAGTTTTAGCAACACTTATTTTTATCTCAAATTTTATATAACCTCTGCTAAGCTATATATTTTATTGAGCTCACCCTTTACTAGCCATATCATCTGCAAATCTGATACAAATTAGTCTTCTATCCCAAACTTTATTTCATTTCTTTCCAAAATAATATTCATTTAACAATAAAATAAACAATATCCTTGCCTTAGATATTTTTCTATATCCTGTAAGAATACATTTAACCTTGCACCTATTTTCTTATTTATTTATAAATTTTTCAACAAATATATTTTTTCCAATTTATATGTATATACATTTTTCAATATAATTAATAAAATAACCAATTCATCCTATCAAATTAAATATTTTTACAAGCTCAATTTAAAAACTTGATTTTTTTAGTTCTATATATATATATTTATCTGTTCTAACTCCTAAATTTTTTATTTTCAGAATGGAATATGTCTAATCTATTTGGAATCATTCTATTCAAGATCTTTTAATCTCTTGGGAAATTAAACAAATTGTTCTAAAATTCTCACAATAAGCCATATCTTTTTCTAGTGGAATCATAATTATTGAAAAGAAATCTACTTAATATTCTCCTAAGTCAAATTCATCTATAAAATACTATGTCCCTTTACAGAATAAATGAATTGTTAGAAAATATTAGAATAGTGTAGATATATGTAATAAAAATAATATAAAATCTAATTATAGAATGTGCTAATAGAGTTAAAAGGTGTTAAACTGCTTCGTTATTAGTGTCTTAATAATGCAAGATTGGAATATGTTAATGGTTTGAGAACCATTAAAATGCTTTGTAGAATAAGGTAACATAACATTAGCAAATTTCTATATCTAGCACCAGAGTTAAACAAATTGCAATTATCATATCTATGCAATGAGCACCAATTGAATGAGTAATTAAAGAAACACCTGTGTTAGTGATTAAAAGTTATTTATCACTCCAAAATTAGGTGTACTGCAGAGAATGTGAAAGTAATAAGATCAGAGAATATGTAAGATCTACCAGAATAGAGTCAGTGCTCAATATATAACAAGAAGATGGAACTGCTATCCCAGAGAGATCTCTAGGTAACAAATAGATCAGGTCTTTATGCATGTTGCCTTATCTTTTTATTATTTATGTAAGCCTTCCAGCAAAAATTATGTAAATTTAATACTTAACTAATCTGTCTTTAACATAGAATAAAATATTGTATGTACAAACAACCAGAATCCTGTATTTTGGCTGTATCTTATACTTTTGTTAATCTAATATAATAAATGCCATATATTTTGTTAAGAGTATTTATTTAGCATAACTATCAGAGACTGGTTGTCATGATTCTAAATATAAATTTCCAGTTAAATTAAATCTATATGGCTAGTCCCAACAGAACATAATAGAATGATCAAATAATTCTCTCATTCTTTTTCTCATAGTCTTCCATAATTCAGTTTTATCAATTCTGAAGAATTGGGTTATATTTTGACTAACAGAAAATATGTATTTCAAGATTGTAATGTTCTTAATAAACTCAACACAGAAAGTGATCATCGACTACAAAATGTTAGATACATGTTAATGAAAAACTAGAGGTACAAAAATTATTAAGAAAAACAATATTCAAAGTTGATATTCCTAATCTTCAGAAACATTCCAGTGAATTTAAATTAGAACTTGCAAATCGTTTTCATATGTTAACATATTTTGAACATGATTCAGATTTGAAAAAAATCAATAGGAAGATAACTGATGTACTTAAAACTGCAACAAAGATAGCTGGTAGAAAAAAGCAGAAATTGACCAGTAAATTTTCCACTGAGAGTAGAGAAAATTTATGAAAAAAGAAGGAATATGAAAATAGATCAAAATGATGCATTAAGAAGGATTGAATATCTAGAATTTTGTAAAATGGTGTGAAAAAGAGTTAATAATGATAGAAGAAAATATTATTGTGAAATGGCAAGGAAAGCTATAGAAGAGAATAAAAATCTCAAGAGTATATGACACTTATTTCTGCAATAAGAAAAAATATGGACTTAATATTAAAAAGAGAGGTAACATCATGAAATGTATAGAAGAGTTTTATCAAGAATTATATAGTAATAAAGGAGAAGGAAAAGTACATTCTAAAATTATTATGTCTTCTGAATTTCCCAGAATTTTAAATGAAAAAATGAGACATGCAATTAAATTTATGAAGAAGGGAAAAACTCCAAAATTGAAATTTTTTTTTGGCAAAGTTATATATCAAATGTCTAAATGATAAAGATGTACCAGATGATTGGAAAAATGCAATATTAATATTAATAATTTAAAAAGGTGATAAAGAAGATATTAGAAATTACAAATCCGTCAGATTTTTATCAGTGCTATACAAAATTTTTACCAAGATAATTACAATTTGTCTACAGCAAACTTTGGATTTCAGCCAACAAAAAAAATAAGCTGGATTTAAAAGTGGTTTTAGTACAATGAATCACAACCAAGTATTGACAAAAGTTATAGGAAGGAACAATTAATATGAATTGCCATTATACTTTGGATTTGTAGATTACAAAAAGGCATTTGACTCTGAATGCATTTCTTCAGTGATTAAAGCATTGGATTATTTAAACTATAGACCAAGGATATTATCATATTCTGAAGAATATTTATAAAAATGCAACAATAACAATTATCATCATATAATGATACTAGGAAGATTAATATTGAGAAGGGTTTTGGGTGACTCCATATCTCCAATTTTTTTTTACAGCAGTATTGCAAGAAGTATTTTGTGAATTAAAATGTGAAGCTGAAGGAATAAAAGTAAATTATTTAAATCATCTAGATTTTGCAAATGATGTCTGCAAATAATGTTTTAGAGCCTCGGGGAAATGTTGCAAGAGTTATCAAATGGAAGTAGGATTAAAAGACTGAAGTAATGTTCAATAGATTTTCTCAAAAGATGAAAATAAAGATTGATAATGATGAGTTAGAAAAAGTTAACCACTACAAATACCTTGGTCAGATTATTATTACAGATGGAAACATAATGGATAATATTAACCACAGAATTCAACTTGGTTGGATTGCTTTTGGTAGAAATAACTTAATATTAAAAGGAAATATGCCTATGTGTTTGAAAAGGAAGATTTTTAAAAATGTGTTTTACCAATTCTTATGGATTTGAGACTTGGACACTTAACAGAAGAGCAATACAGAGATTTCAAACTATTCAAACAAGTATGGAGAGTTGCATGTTAGGAGTAACAAGAAGCAATTGAAAATGAAATACAGGGGTAAGAGAACAAACGGGTGTTATTGAAATCATTGAAAGAATTAAGAGATTGAAGTGGAGTTGAGCTGGATATATTGCTAGAAAAAATGTTAATAAATGGATAGTTGAAATCTTAAACTGAATTCCAAGAGATTGTGGAAGACCTAGAAAGAGACTACATGTAAGATGGATCATGCAGTGGATTGATGGTAAAAATTGAAAATGATAATGATACACATGTATATGCACAGTTATTTATCTATAGCACTATACACACTTCACAACTCATTGGAATTTTTTAATGAAAATGACATAAAAGTTTCTTGTTTTTTTTTTAAAATATTGTGTTTAATTTTAGATTTTTTAAATAAATTAATGCAGATTTTGAATCTTATATTTTTGTTCAAACTCGATAATTATACCGCTGCGATCGTAGGTAAAGAGAATTAAAAGCCACGGTGCGTTCTTGAAACAATTTATTTTCTTATCGGTCAGTCAATGTATTTTATTAATGTAATTGCAGATTGCGATGAATTATATTTTATTCTTGTGTGTCCATAATACTCTTGTTTTCATTTCAATATATGTACACACATTGCATTTATTTAATTATAGAAAAAAAAAACCGGAACACGTGAACAAATTTATAAATGCAAAGTTGTAAAACCTTTAAGTAAATATGTTAAGCAATTATTTTTTATTATGTACTTTAATAATGATTTTATAATTTTAAAAAAATAACAAGTACTGTAGTTTATTCTAGAAACATTTATTGGTTATTGCTTAGCAACAAGACTGATAAAAGTATCGCTACAAATCAAAAAAAAAAGAACATTCTAAAATGTCTAAAAAAACTCTTGGCGTTTTCAAAAACAATTTGTGGACCGAAATTTGTTCAGGTTTGTAAACAAAATATTTTTTAGAATTTATACATAAACTTTTCAGAATTTCTTCAAGTTGTCAGGCATGGCATGTTGAGTGATCAACTCGGAGATTTGAAACTGATATAAACAATGCCTGAAAATGGAACCAGCCTTTTAAGTACTATTAATAATGTTTGTATTTATTCTTAGATAAGCAACTTGCTATGTATTAATTATGAGAGTTAGAAAATACAGGGAAAATTACTTATATATGTCCAAATGAATAATGATATAGTCTATTATTTGGCACACATTCTGATGTCTGTGTATTATAATATTGTAGAGTGATTACTATGATTCTTGTTTATTTGCTTATTCTTGTATATTGATATATCTTTTTACGCACATATTTATATATATTGTTAGTACTTCTTTATATGATTTGACATAGTATAGAATTATAGAAATCAAAACGTAAATTAGTGTAGTATAATAGGCAATGAAACTGTTAAAAAAAATTAATATGTAATAATTGCATTGACATCAATCTGTCAAGTATACTTAATTTGACATGAGCAACACTGACATTGTCAACATATATAATTTATATGGAATTTTTTTTTTACTTTTAATATTAAATAGAGGACAATGAATTTAAGATTGCAGCACTGCTACATTTGACAAGAAAGGGAATAAAGGAAAGCATAAACAGTCAATGCGAAATATCTAAAAAAAATTATGATAAGATTATGAAATTAAGGAACTATTTTAGCTTGTCTGTCACTATATATCTATATCCTGTTTGCATCTGATGAATAGAGTTTAAAGAAGAAGTAGCACCCTGTAATTTACCTAAAAGGCTATGTTCTGTTGAAATTTCTTGAGGAAGTCTGCCTAAATCAGTTATTGTAGGGCATAATAGATGACAAATGTTAGCTAATAACTAAACTTGATTTGGCTTAACCAGTTATAATTAAGAAAGAAATAACATGTAATCTGATTCTGGATTACAAAACTAACAAAGTTTCAAGTTTCAAAAGGTAGTCCAAAAAAAATAATAAAGTAATATGTTATTATTATGGAAAAAAAAAACATAGACATATAAATTTGTTGCTACTACAAAAATAAAAATAATTATAAATGTGAAATTAAAAGAATCCTAACATGAGTACATTTTAAAGTGATTATAGGGAAAACAAAACCTCCATATGGAAATAAAAAAGATTAAATATCCTGTTACATATTTTAAAACTACAGATATTTCAGGATCGAAACAATTTATGTTACAATTGCATATTTGTGGCAAAAATCATACTCGAAATAGATAATGACTCAGGATATCATTCATATCAAACAAAGATTAGACAAACTTTTTAACTTAGTTGCATTAAAACTTTACCTATTGAAAAAAATATTTATCAGAGTTCATGATATGAGTGGAAATATTCTTAAGAATATTGGCCAAGTAATCCTATCTGCTAAAAGTAAAGAGAAGTATAAGATGTTATCATTATACTATTAAAGGAAAGTTAACCTAATTATTACAAGAGAATGATTTAAACCACTATGTAATTAGCCTATTCATTCAGTGTATTGAATGTTTTTTATATAAATAAATAGAGGGATTTGAACTTGGAATTTTTCAGTCTATATCCATCTTCCACTCCATCTCAAACAACTGACATATTTGACCACATACATGTGAAAAAGATAGATGATTCTCAACATATATATTTCATGCAGAACCAGCACTCATCAGTTGAGCCAGATCATAATCTCCCACTCATATACAATCAGTGCTCGAATTATATTAAGATAGCAATTTCTTAAACTTTAATGGACAGGCTTCAATCTTCTCACCCTCCATAGCGATTAAAATAAATATAATGAAAAAAATTATTTTCAAAATGAACTGTATAAGAATTACATGAATTACTTAGGGAAAAAACAGAGCACAATTTCTATAAAACTCATGGAAACATATATTAGAAAATGTACATCATAATAATTTGCAAACTTAGTAATCGTTTATAATCAGAGATGGAAAATCAAAAAGAAAATACAATGATTAGTTACCAAAAGTATAATTATTCCTTATCAAAATGTGATTGGGTCATCTTGATTGTAGGTGCCAAGTTCAAATATGGTTACTATAAAATTATGATCAATAGGTTTTTAAATACAGAGGCATATCTAATTCCAAACATGTAAGAAGTATTAGCAATGCTTCAAAAAGCTTCTTACTTCACTAAGCTACTTTCTATCAAATTTTGTTCATAAAAAGATCAATAAGATTATTAACTCATACAACACTTGTCAAGTTGTTTATCTACACTAAATTGCTGACCAGCAATACAATTGCACTAAATATATATTTCAGAAAAAATGGAGCCTATTCCAGAGACTAGATGTAACTTTATTTTGATGTCATTTTATAATGATGAACTCTGAAACAATGTTATGAGACAATGTTACAAGGCAGCTGAATACGTCTCAGACACAAATTAATTTAGGGCAGATAATTACAAGAAGAGTGAAACATCTAATCTTGATAAAGTTTGTGCTGTAAAGAATACTATCAGTCCAGGAAATGCTAAATAAATGCAAGTTTATTTTTCACTCTAATCAATTATTTTGAGAATTTTTTGAATGGCAAAGTTAAAGTCATAGAATCATTATATTAGTTATTAACACCCCCCCCCCCCCCAACAACAGATTCACTGTGAGTGCATTTCAACAACAGTCAAGAAAAACAACTCCAGTAGTAATGTTTTTGAATGGATAATTACTGTACTACTATGCCATTTTTCTAAACTTAATTATTGAATTGTTTTCTAACTTTAGATATTTTATAAATATTTTTTATTTTGTGTATTGTTGCTCTTTTTTGATTATTTTTATAAATATATTTTCTTGACCATTATAATTACTTTTAAGTTTAATAAGCAAATTATTTTATTTAAATTAATAGGTTATTTAATCAATGTTTAGAGATATAGAATGCTATTTTAATTGTTTTTTCATTATTATTATTCACAAATTTTATTATCTTATTTCGAAAAGTATGTTTATGATATGGTTTATATTTAGGAAAATCAGTTTTCATTTGAAATCTACAATACTTTGCACATTGGGTATAGATATTAATTCTCTTTTGACAAATGCTTGATAATATTTTCCTTTCTTGACAATGTGTTGAAAATTGTATTTAAATAATGATGCAAAACTATTTGATGGCAATGTTGATACTTTAGCAGGTTATGTTATGCAAAACGATATTGTTCTTCATCACACAATTTTATTTGCAAAAAAGATATTGCTGCTAAAAATAAATTAATAAAAAAGAAAATTGTGAATATTTCAATGGTATCATGAGAAACTAGAAATTCATTATATTGAACAATAATATGATATAAAAGATAATAATTGGAGATTTTTTGATTAAGGGGAAATGGAAGAAATAGATTATCAATTACAAATAAGTATGTTAGAGATTGCTTATATTGATCAGAAATTAAAAATATCATCTGGCTTCTGAAAGTCTATTATAAATAAAAATTTATTTAGAATTGGATTGTATTTAAATTCTGAGAATAATAATAAAAAAATTATCAGATTTTTAAAAAAAAATGGATGAGGGACTATTTTAGATATGAAAAAGTTATTAAAAAACATAATGAAATGAAATTGATTATAGACAAAAAGAGGAATAAAATAGAAGAGAATAATGTATTTAAAATATGAAAGTTAATGCATACAAATAGAAAAGAACAAAAACAAACATAAGTATTGGGTTTTGAAATATACTTTCACCACTATTCCAAATTGTGCAGAACATTTTTATTATTTATATTTTTTTTATTTGCTTTACCAAAGCATTTTTCTCTATATCTCTTAGTATGGGGAACTTTTTTTTTATTAGTTTTTCAATATTCAGTTTGTTATTCAATTTTTTATTTTTTTTATTTATTTTCTAAATTAGAATTTAAGTGGATAGAGATCGGTTATTTGTTTAATTTTTAACTAAAAATTGTTAAATTTCCAGTTTAATGATCTTAACAAGAAAGTGTCTAAGTTAGTGTTTTTCTAAAGGTTTGCCACAATGGTATTGCAGTTGTATTTATATATTCCAAATACCTTCAAGTGTTAGTAATAGCATACAGGTTAGTATGTTTTTCTAAGGACATTCAGTACCCAAATTCGATGATAGAAATAGTTTTATAAATACAGTGTTTAAGTTACACTCCCAAAATTGAGCTTCTTCACCTTTCCATGCCCTTTATTTATTAAAAGATATAAGAAATAATGGATATGAAATTTTGAATCTAGTGATACTTAATAAAAAAAGGAAAATAATGCAGACTTTTCTTAAGAATAATAGTTAAACAAAAAAAGAAGGTAAAACTTTCTATATTTTAAACTATAAATGCTAACAACTGGTTTTATATAAAATTACATTATCACAGTTCTCATGTTAGAAAAACAATAGAATACTATCAAATATATTGTCAAGATGCTACTACTATTAGTATGTAAATGGAATCCCATTTACTGTCTAATTATAGGGCTGCCTTGACAATAAATTGCTTCTATTCTATTGGTTTGTTTAAGAATGTGGACAATGGTAATATATATATATGCACTCTAGCGTAATATGTGATTGGTAAAAAAAAATAATATGGTACCTTAGAATTACCAAACCCATATCAGTTGTGACTTCATGAGACTAACTAATTACTAGTATCTCACACTATTAAAAGTTCATCACGGTATAGATTATTTGAGCACTAATTATGAACACTATTGACATCCTTTCCCAAGTCCCTGGAAGGAGAGAATGGTAGTAGTTCTCTTAATACATTGTTTATTTTACTGAAGTATTATTATATCTACTTAATAGACTTGTTTTAGATTATTTTTTAAAGATATATACTTTTAAAATGTTGATTTGATATTAAACCTATTTTTAAAAAATGACTATAGTTATTAAATTTTTTTTTTCAGAAATCTAGAAAACTGTTTTTAAAATAGTATTTTAATTGTTAATAAAATATTGTGGTAAAACAACAATTTGAGTAGCCCACTGAGGACAAAGACATCTTCAACCATTCATTATAATAACCCAATAAAGGAAAAGACAATTCACCAGTTTGATGATTGCATATTGTCTAGTTATATGGATTAACTGTGAAATGGTAATCTGTAAAATAAATCCCAAGTTTGATTGGAACTTTTAAAAAAAAAGTAGTTCTACTTGTTTCAGATTTGAATCTAAGCACATAAACATGACATGTAGATGTATTACTACTATACCATGAAACAATAAGTTTGAATTATATGCATCATTTTTGTACAAAAATAAATTTTCTATAAAAAAAAAAAAAGTTAAAAAACAAAATCACATTTTATCACAATATATCAAAAAGCATATTCTTTTAATGATTATGCAGTGAATGTTTTTTATAAAACACATACTAGTAAACATTTCATTTGGTAATGAATGACAAAAAGTGTTTTATCCTCCTTTTCTCTTCTTATATCATTCAGAATTGTATTTTTATTATTGATTGAACAACCGTGGTACAGCTAGTGATAGAGTAGTAAAATGATAGATTCATGAATTAAATATAAAAGCTGAATCTGTCACATCCAGTGCTTTAATGTCAGTGACCTCCCATATAACTAAATGACAATTGTCAAGTGTTGGTGGCCTAGTAGTTAGCATAGCTGCCTTCCAAGCAGTTGGTTTGGGTTCGTTTCCCGGTCATCACATTTGACATATGAAAAAAAAAATAATAATAATAACTAAATGATAATTGTATAAATTGATTGAATGGTGTAAAATGAAAGAAAATAAAAGTAGATAGATAGATATTTTGTGTGTGTGAAAATGGTAGGTTATGTAATAATTTTATCAATTTAATAATAAATTATTCAATAAAACTATATTAGTATTTATGTTGATATATTTGTATTTTCACTTACCTAATTTTATATAATGATTTATTTATTTTATTAAGTTGTTTACTGAGATAGGAATCTGTATTGTTTCTTCAAAATGTTTTATTATTTATATACTATTTTCATATTAGTTATTTTTATAATATTTCATATTTAAAAAATGAAACAATAATAAAGGGAGTATTCTCGTGGATAAATAATATAATATAGTAATATAAATGTCTATTTTTATTATAAAGACAATAATTAATTAAATCCAAATAAAGTTAAAATATTTTTATTTTTAATATTAAAATTGTTTGTTTTTATTCATTTTAGAATTTGAACTTCATCATAACCCATTTGAAGAACCAAAGGAGCACATAGAAAAAATTAATTTTCATCCAGAATGGCATTCACCTGTATTTTTTGGCTACACATTTGAGCTTAATGAAAAATATTCATTATTAGATTTTGATTCTAGACTTTCTCACCCAGCATGTCATGGCTACTCTATGATTACCACAGCAACTAAGAAGGGGGAGATAAACAAAGATGTTTGTAAGCTACTCTTGTTGTTTTTTTTTTAGTAATGTTTTGATGACAATGTTTTTACATTGATAATAGTAAAAAATAATAATTTGATGGAATAAAATGAAGTGCCCAGTAGATTGTAGTGCACAATCATTAAATAAAAGCCTGGAAGAACAATATACTGAGTATTATGTAAGAAATTTTCTCAATATTTATTTCATTTTCTTTGGATAATATTACTATTTTAAAAAATAACTTATAGTCAGCATCGTAATTATATTCTACATATACTGCTGACTGATTTTTTTTTACATATAGTCATAATGCTGCATTCTAAGATTTCTTTGACAAATTTATATATTGATTGAAATTTCAGTGAGATGAATATGAATGTTACAGGATCATTAGTAAAAAGAGATCAAAGCCAGAAATAGATAAGCATTGAATAAATTAGTAGGTATCTGGCAGTACAAAAACTGATATGTAAACATTGAATTAACTAGATTTTTATGATCAGTTTCTTCATAGTTGGATTTTTCCATTAGAAGATAGGGTAATGGTGGTAAAATGAAAAAATTTATGTGATGCTCTAGGTTTATTTTTATAGTTTAGTAATAGGTTATTTATAATTTTAATTAAAAATAGGTCTAATGTAAATAAATAAAACATAAAAATATTTAAGTACACTTATTTATTTATTTATTTATGGATTTTTTGTTTTTTTAGAATATCACAAAGGAATTTGTAGAGATTTCATCTCAAAGATATATTCACACTTGACTTTATTAAGACTTTTAATTCTGTCATTGTAATCATAAAGTTGATGATCACTAACTTTGTGTTTTATAGTTTGAGTTTATCCATATCTACATAGATAAGTGGGTACCAAATGATGAGATTATAATTTTATTTAGGAAGATCATTGTTGGATGTGGGAAATTTTTCATTTGACACTATAACTATTTCTATAGATTCTTGATTAAACATTCAAAAAGAGAATCTTGATTTGAGATGTGTCTTTGGTGGAGAAACTGTATCTTGAATTATTGGCAAGTTTGATCTGATTAGTAGTTTTTTTTCCATTTTTGTAAAGTTTTGATAATTGGCAGAGGAGTATGTAAAAGAACAGGAAGCCATTACAAAAAAATAAAGTTGAATGAGTTGGTAATAATTTTTGTGGTACTATTTAATTGAATATCCAGAAATTTAGTATGGTAACTTTTCTTTCAATCAGGGCACAGTATTCACCAATAGAATATGCTAATGCTAAGAAAATTGTCCATAAGACACATTACAATCCCAGGTAGTGCCAATCAACTTTCCAATGAGGTTATTTCTAAAAATTAATTTTGATCTTATTTTAAATAAATGAAGAGAAGTTATACTATGATGATTCAAGTGTTCTTCTAAATAGCATTGGATAAAATCAGGTTTCAATCTATTATTGCAAAAAGTTATATCAGATTGTATGATGTTTTACTGTTATTTAGTTGAAAAAGTGGGCATATTGTCTTCATTGGAATAGGAATAAGATCTGTTTTTAAAAAGATTTCCAATCCATTCAATATCCTATTGAGAGATTTTCTATTTCAGGAAAGGATTTTTTTGAGTAAGCAAAGCAATATTATCACCATAAATGAATTTTTTTGCATTCTGATTTTGGAAGATTACTGGTGAATATATTGTATAAAATAGATGATAGAACTAAACCCTCAGGAAAAAATTTTTTTTTTTAAAAAAAAAAAATTGCATTTATTATAGTTATCATTTAGTGTTACTTGATTATTTTTTTTTATTATAGAACATTTTATCAAATAAATTAATAGTTTCCCTATATTTAAGAATTTTAGAAACTTTTTTAAAGTGCTATTGTTCCAAATGGAATCATAAGCTGTAGTAAGATTATTAAAGGTAGCATCAGTATTTGATTTATTTTGAAAACCTTTTTCAATGTTAACTGGTTAAAAACAAAACTTGTTCACAGCAGCCTTTTTTTAGCCTAAACTCAGCTGTATATTAGTAGATGGCTTTCAACTATTGGCAAAAATTTTAATATTATTTTTTCAAAAATCTTGCAAATAACATATAATAATGATATTTTTTTATCATTGCTGGTTTTATTAAGTTTTAATACTGCAGTGGGTATGCTTTTGTAGCAAATTTTTGCAATAGTTTCTATATGAACAATGTTATCCAATAGTTTTGCCAACTATGCTTTGATTTTAAGTCCCAAATTTTTAAAAGACTCAGAAAGTATTCTATCTATTCCTGGGCCTTTTTTAAGTTTAGGTTAATCTAGGCTAAATTTAAATTTATCAACAAACTACATATTTTAACAAACTGATATTAAAGGAATATTAGTAAAGAAATGCTTGCAATTCTACTCTGTAAAATGTTTTTTCTCATTTTTTCAATCTTAGATTTAGAAGTCTGATATGTAAGACTGCCAATTTGATTATCAGTAGCAGGAATAGTTCTTTTAGAAATACTTTTATATCCACCAGTTTTCAAAAATAGTCGGGGCTTATGATTAAATTTTGTGAACTTGTATTTATTCATGGCTACTATCCATTTTACTTTTCTGGCATCATCCAGTGATTTTACCAGTTTATCAGCAATTTTCAGATATGTTGTAGACAAAAATTGGCTATAAAGATCATTGCTGTTTTTAGTTCAATCTGAAAAAAAAAGTTTTTAATAGCTATGGGAATAGACTTCCTGGAAGCGGTTAATATGAGTTTGTTAAATTATATCATAGCAAAGAGGAATTAGAAAGATGATCAACTCCAGTTAGTTTGTTTAAAAAATTTCCATCTTAGAATAAGATAACTTTCAATTGTAGAAATATGTATTCCAAAAGTTATTAGACTATGTTTATGTTGGCTATGGGAAAATGATTTAATATCAGTAGTTCAGAAAATTATGATGAGCCATTTTTTTTGTTGAAGCAAAACATAGATCAGGAGTTGAATCTTTTCCCCATTTGTCTGAATGTAATGTTCTTGCTTGTTTGGCATTGTAAACTAAGGGATGTTATTTGAATCCATCTATTATAAAAGTTAATAATCTGCTTGATTTTTATAAGCATATTCACAAAGACTATTATGACAATTCAATCTTCTATAAATACAGAAGGTATAGGTAGATTAGGAAGAGGAGGAAAGGGTCAATTTGTAATGGAGATTGTAAATATTGCATTCATAAAAATTTATCTATCTGTATGGTGATTGCAACATTATTTGAACTATCTTCAGTAGAAGTTTGCCTTACAAGATTTGAAATAAAAGAATCCATACCATATTTAGAATTCCTTCTATCAAGAATCAACAATGTGAATTCAGAAATTTAAAAAAGATATCCATTATTAAAAGAATATTGAATCTTCTGAAGCATAATTAAACCAATATTGTGCTGAAAAATTAATTTGTAGAGGATCTTGATTTTTGATTTTGTTATATCTTAATGTTAAGTTAAAATAATTTTAATGTGTTTCCTAGGTAAAGAGAAAATTGTTCTGTAGAAAGTATATTAACATTAAGGTATTCTAAAGTTGTCAAATCATGTAATCATTTTTCATTTTGGGAACCTAGAACCTCATGTCCATAGTTTCTAGTATGGATATCCCTCATAATACTGCCAAAGTTCATATTAATAGCTTATGTTTTTAAACAGGAATTGATTAAAAATGAAACCTGGTTTCCAAGTGGTCATGATTTGTTTCACAAGCTAATACATATTACTTGCATTTAATATTCTTGCAATTTTTATGGTAAAATCGTTTGTGTGTTGTTCCATCTCAACAAAAAAGTCATCATTTTTGGTCTCAGAATTAGTAGATTGTAATGAACAGGATTTATCTCATATTTGATTAATAGGGACATCATCAGTTGATTTTAAAGAACACGCTTTCACAATTCAAGAAGAAAAATTTGTCATTTTTTGTTTCCAAATAAGTTAATTCATATGAGCTGGGTTTATCTAATGTACTATCACCAGTTGATTTTGATATTGAAGAAACATATACATTATTATTTGATTTTGAAACGTATGTGTTTTATAGGTATTGGTGATATAGAAAAATTTGACTTTCAATAAAGAGTTTTTTATTTTTTAGCTTTCTTCTGTTTTGATCACCTGAGAATTTATATTCTATTATGAAAATTTATAAAATATCAAGATTTCTATATATTGTATGGCAAGACCCTTACATTTCTCCAGTACCATTTACACATCTATTTTAGTCTAATTCAAATCCAAGACCCAATATAATAACATCTACTAAACATTACATTAATAAAAATGAAATACTATAATTGAGAAACCATTAGTTGGTATATATATTTAAACCCCAACTTAATCATACAATAAATACATATTCAAATTAAATCATAAAATGCATAGATGACAACTAATCTTTGTTAAAATTACCTCATTAATTGTGATGTAACTCCGATACACTTCAACAATATGAGAGAAATATGATCAGATATAGTAAACACAAGTAAGGAATGAAAGAAAAGAACTAATAAAATTTTTATTGTTATTAAGATATTATCTATATATTGTAACAATCGCAAATATATATATGTGTAAAACACACACACACATATATATGTTACATAATTTAAGAATAGAAAAGAAAAATAGCTTAAGAAATAAATTTTAATAATTAATTAAAATGTAGCATCAGATCTTTTAAGTAATTTATTTTATAAATAATAAGGCAAAGAAAATCCAGTTTAGATAAAAATTCACAACTCTCCTCTCTTCTTTTTATAATTGAAAAGAAAATGAATGTTAATATAGTATGAAAATAAAAACGAAATCAAAATTGATTAATAAAGATAAACTTTGTAAACTATCTCATTGGCAGGAATGCATGTAAATTTTGAAAAGATTCTTGGTCAATAAGATAGTAGATCAATCTAAGAGAAAGATTTCATAAATCTTTTGAATTAAAAAACAAACTAAAAATTTGATTAAGTGAACAATGGGAGAATCAGGTATAAAAGTAGTGGCTTGATAATGGGGGGTGAGGTGGATCTTCTTTTGCTATGCATTCTTCATTTGGCAAGATCAAACAAAAAAATCAAAAATAGCAGTTGTATCAATTTTTTTTCCTATTGCATACAAAAATAAAAGTTACGAGCTAAAAGAACTTAGGAGTGTCTATCTGTGCTTTGTGCCTGGTCCCTGCCACTATCAATTTCTCTCTCCTACTATCAATGCCTTGGCCATAGTATAAGACTGTCATGTACTTATAAGTAAGAAAGAAGAAAAAGAAAATCATCACTGATGAGTGAATGGCTATCTGTGAGGAAGGAAAGAAGCAGCAGAATTGGAAAGGTCCACCAACCATGGAAAAAGAACTGCTAACTGTCAAAAAGATGGCATTATCTTATTTAAAAAAACCTAGATAAATATGAACATTCTAAAGTTATTAATAAAAGTCTAGACATTACTAAGAGAAAGGACTATTAATATTATAAAACAATGTTTAATATTTAATAATTATTGTATAATTTATTGTATTGAATATATAAGTGTGTATGTTGGAATAAAAGGATTTACTAAATATTATTTTATCTATTTTCTCTCTCTTTTACCTGCATCACCATGATTATATGGTTATTGCTATGTATTTGTTATTAATGCACTGGGTCATCTGCCCAAGATGTTGGAGCTAGTCTCATTAAATCTTCCAGTGCTGGGTTCATTTGCCTTTCATCCAGGCATTTCAGCCACATAAAGTTTATATGGTCAGATGGCATCTGAGATTCATCTCAAAACAAATAATTTGCCTTGGAGGATTGGTATTGTCCCAGCAGATATGAAGGGGTATTATGATCAGGAAAAAGGGTCAGGACTATATGTTCATGTGGCCTCAATCTGATCATAGGTATCATTGACAGTTAATCTATCAATGATATTCAACCCCTCTGCTTGAATCTGTGATCACTGGGTCAAAGGTATTGTGAACCTATAAATAAATATAAAACAATGTTTTAAAGAATTAAAAATCTAAATAGTTTAAGTAGATAAGTAAATAATAAATGAATAATAGTTGTCATTTGATAGTGAGATAATAAATATAAAATATGAAATAATGTTTTTCAAACAAATAATGCATAAATATCAAAATGTTAACCATATAATACATATAGAAATAGATAGTTAATGAGCATACTAACTGTATTCCCTGTGATTGTTACAAATAGTGCCCAACATATAACCCATTTGCCATAAATGGCCCAGCATAGTTAAATTATATTATTTGAAACTAAATGACTATAAATGCCTAAGATGTATAAAAATAAAAAGTTGAAGTTGGTGAACAGTGTAAAGGAAGAGATTATCAAAGTAATCAATAAATAAATAAACAGATACGATAAAATGTAATAAGAGTAAAATGTAAATAAAAGGAGAGATCAGAGAAATGCGGGCAGAGAAAGTAAGAAATTTTCTTGTATGATAGAGTTTTTTAATAAAGTCAGATAGAGAAGTAGAGAGGACTATGGATTTCAAAGTTTGATGTACACTTCATTTCAATTTCATATAAATAAAGAAAAAATGCAGATGTGATCTAAAGCAAAAATGGAGTTAAAGAAATCAAAAAGGGAAGAACAGGAAGTTGAAAGCAGAATAGAACAGAACAAGGTAGAAAATAATGAAGTTATGAACTTATTAAAGAAAATAATGGAACAAATAGAGTAAAATAGGAATGGGTTAAATGATAGATTAGACAAAGAAATAGAAACCTTTAAGGTAGAAATTATTGACATGGTTGAAAGGATAGAACAAATAAAGGTCAAAATTGAGTAAAAAAGGCAGGGGAGGTTAACCAGCCATGAGTGTAGTGATGTGAATGTAAGTGCATTGAGTCAAAGTAACCTGGCCATTGTGAATCAATTTTTAAAGATTCATATGTTAGATTGTCATGTGGGTGCATACCTTATGGAACATTTGGAAAGTTTGGAGTGATATTTCATACTAAACAGGATGTTAGATATTGCCTGCAGCCATTTGAAAAATGCAGCCCAGATCTGGAGGGAGTCATTGTTTGTAAAACCAACTATATTTTATGAATACAAAAATGTGCTGCAAAAGAGTTATTGGGGTGAAGAATATCAGGAAACATAAAACATCAGGTGGTAAAAGACAGATGACAGCCCATTGAACCATTTACCTCATTTTTTCATCACCAGGTTGTTAAGAGCAGTAATGGCAAGTCTTCTATCTGAACAACAGATTGTATGACATAACTTTCTGCTGAATGTAGAGAAAATGATATTGGGCATGGAGTAGAGGACTGTCAAGCAAGTGGCAGAGTTATTAGTCATGTTCAACATGGTCAGGTCAAGCTATGAGAAAGGAGAAGGGATTCAAACTGTAACAAAGAGAGGCATGTATAAATGCCATAATTTGCAGTTCTCAGAGAAATTCCTGGGAAGAAAGAAGCCCATGTATGTTGTATGGCATACAAAACAGAATTCATATGTTCAGATGGACCAGAAGTGGCCCTGACCTCAATCAAGCAAAATACTGGGAAAACCTACAAATCTATAGCATGAGTGGTTATTGGAAGAAGTCAAACCATATGTTACAATATCAGAGGGAATAAGAATGGTATAGGGTGTCTGAAAAGGGTCTCTTATTGCTAAGCTGAGGGAGCCAATGCTAGTGCCCCAGCATTGCCTAAAAATAGAAATAATATTGGAAAGATACAATGGCAAGTGCATTGCTTGACTCAGATAGTCAAGTGTCAGTAATGTCCCAAAATATGTTCAAACAAACCATCCATGTAAATCCTAACATTAAAACTTTACCATTAAAGAAGGTATATGTGACTATGGCAAATAGTAAAAAGGACAAATTACAGTCAAAAGAAGTTTGCAATGGTAAAGAAAATGGGATATTATCATGTCTTGCTTATTTTAGAGAAATTAATACATGGTCATACTTGGGTCTGATTCCATGCATAAAACTGGTAAGTTGGACTGAGAGTTAAACTAGGTACGGTTAAATGAAGAAATATTAACTTTTATGCCTGATAAAAGGTATTAATTCACTATGGCATGCTGTATACAAAATATAATGTTAGAACCAGAAATAAAAGCAAAAGAAAATGAATCACAATTTTTTTTAAGTTAATATCAAAGGAAGGCACTAGAACAGGTGTTAAGTGAGTATGAAAGTATTTTTTCTAATATGCTGGAGTAATTCAAGGCTATGAGCCCAGGATAAAACTTATGAAGGATCATCCATCCCGGGTCAGAACATACTCTATTTTTCATCAATATAGAGAGGAGGTCAAAGGGCAAATAGGCAAAATGCTAAAGTGGGAAGTTATATCAAAATGTTCATCACCATTTAACAATCTCATAATAATCATGAAAAAAAGGAAAGGTCTACTATCTATGTTTAGATACTAGGCAATTAAATAACTATACCTGATAATAATGCTCTGCTTCCCATACACAAACTATTGGTGAAATTTGGATACAAAAGAGTATTTTTGATGTTTGATTTGACCGCCAGCTATTGGCAAATCAAGTTACATCCTTGTAATCGAAAATACACCATCTTTAGATATATTGAATTTTCATATAATTTTTAATTGTATGCCATTTGGATTAAAAACAATGAGGCAGGGCTAATACAATGCTTAGACCAGATACTATCAGATGAAAATAAACAGTTAATAGTAATGTATGTCAAAGACATAGTGCTGGCATTTATAAAGTGTCATGGAACATCTTACACATTTAAAATTTATTTCAGAGGTACAGAAAGAAAGGGGTTAAAATAATTTTTAAAAAGGCACTTTAATATAGCAACCACAGTAAAGTTTTAGTCATATAATTAGTAGGAAAAGTATTCATTCTCACCCTGATAAAATTTCAAGCAATTCAGGAGTTTCCTGTCCTGAGGATAAAAAACATGGCCATTTCTAGGGTTGTGCAATTTTTATAACTGATTTTATAATAAAAAAAATTTGTGAATGGAGCCTTTGCTACAATTTCTGAAAAAGGTGGGGCCTTAGGTGTGGATGACTCAGTATAATAACAGTTTTTAAGATTGTAAAATGGATTTTCTAAAAGAAGTCATACTTGCACACCCTGATTTTAATAGGCTTTTATATGTGCAAACTGACAGTAGTAGGTTCAGATTGGGAGTTTACTCTTTTTCAGATTCAAAAGAAATCAGCATGGAGTCCTTTTTTTATAAGCCAGTTGCTGAAGGGGGCTGAAATAAATTATACAATAATGGAAAGGGAGCTCTAGCTGTAATCTGGGATTTCCAGAAATTTCATCAGCTTTTAATAGGATGAGGTAATTGTGATCACTGGTCACAAGAACCTCATATTCATAAATCATAGTTATTTAACAAATAACCAATTGGTAAGGTAGAGTTTATTCCTTCAAGAGTTCAATTATAGCATACAGTGTTGCAATGCTGTGGAGAATGTAGTAGCAGATATATTAAGCCACTATCTGACAGTTTCTGATCAATAGCATTTAAATTGTAATGGCCTTTATAATGCCTCACTGGAGATGGATGGAGACAAGTCAATAGAAAATGATCTCCAACATTTAAGAGAAAAACAAAAAACTCCATCTGCTGGCAAGTAATAAAATATTTGCATAAACAACCTGTGGAGGAAACAGAAATAATCCTCTGTGGATGGGTAAAAATACTGCATTAGTGTTGTAACAGTACACAAGGGAGAGAGAGAGTAAACAGAAATGCAGTGTAGTGAATTTGTGGTAGTGGTTAATTAAATGTGTCCATCAAATGTATAGACATAACGTAACTAAAAAAAACTGAAGGATTTTTAAGCTATTGATTTTACTGGCCAGAGATATATGGCAGCATTCTGATCATTGTAAACAAATGTGACATGATTAAAAACCACTTAACACATCATGTAGGTAACTATAATGCCCATTTAATCTCAATGATTAAATAACCTGGTAGCCATAGATTACTATGGACTGTTGCCTACATTTAAAAAACATGGTATCTAGTGGTGGTTTATAATGTCTTTTCAAAACTAGTTGTCACATACCATGTGGCACAGACAAATGTCAAGCAAATCATTTGAGTGTTGGAGCAACTGGAACTCCATACATTTCAGAATAATAGGAGAACTGGGTCAACAAACACAAAATTAGACATATCCTCACATCAATTCACTATCCTCAGTCTAACCCATATGAGTGAATCATGTGGGAATTAGAATGACTATTTAGGGTGTATGTAAACAATCACAGAGGGTGGGTTAAGTGAATCCTACAGATTGTTAACATAAGTAATTGGGGGTTTGAACCTATCTAGCTTCTTTTTGGAAAAAATACCATACCTTTTTAAAACTAATTTGTCAGTGGAACTGCCCCTGTGAACATGGACAGAAATGCTAGTAAGCATGATAAAAGCTCAAAAGAATGAAAGGACTAAGAAGAAACAAAGAGAAGTCAATAGTAAATTTAAACTGGGTGATAGCATTATGATAAGGGTTAGCCCTGTAAGACACCCAGAGAAAAATATACTCAAAAAATTTCAGATTTATGAGGGCTCATATATTATAGTGTGCCAATATGATAATGCATTTTGTCATGGCAAAAGACAATTTGGAGAAAGGAACTTATAATGCTTGGTCTCTAAGATTAGTTAAAAGGAAAAAAGAATTGCTTGACAAGATTTAAGTGGATTGGAACAATTGGAATGGAACCTCACTAGGATCGGCCTCGGATTTTGAAAAGTAAAAAACAAATAAACAGTAATGACATTGATTTATAAAAAAAGGTGCAAACATCAGAGTTAAAATGGGTCAAATTGATGCCATTTTACTTCTCAAACCAAGATGGATGTGATGTAATGCTCACAAATATATATGTGTAGAACACACATATATGCTTTAAATATACTTTCATAATTTAAGAAAATAAAATAAGAAAAATAGCTTAAGAAATAAATTTTAATCATTAATTAAAATATAGGGTCAGGTATGTTCATAATTTAAGAAAATAAAATAAGAAAAATAGCTTAAGAAATAAATTTTAATAATTAATTAAAATATAGGGTCAGATCTTTTAAGTAAATTTGTTTTATGAATAATAAGGGAAGGGAAAGAAAATCCAGTTAAAATAAAGATTCAGGACCTGCTCTAGCATTTAATACTTGGGTATTCATGATAGCTTCTCTTTCAAGTGCTACACATGCTTTTAATTTTATTTATTATAATTAAAAAGAAAATAAATGCTAAAATAATATGAAAATAGAAATGAAATAAAAAGGAAAATAAATGCTAAAATAATATGAAAATAGAAATGAAATATTTAAGTTTTGTAAAGATTCCCAGCTAAGGTAGTAAGTTATCTAAGGAAAGATTAGGTAAATCATTTGAATTAAAAAAACTAAAACCAAAAATTTGATTAAAGTGAACAATAGGAGAATCAGGTATAAAAGCTGTGGCTTAATAGTGATGGTGGTGGAGTCTTTTGCTATTCATTCTTCATTCAGCAAGGTCAAATAGAGAAATCAAAAGCAGCAATTATATCAGTTTTTTCCCCATTGTGTACAAAAATAAGAGTTACAAGCTGGAAAGCAGCAACATGCCTTGGCAAAAGCACTCAAAAGTGTTTGTCTGGGCTTTGTGCCCCAGTCCCTGCCACCATCAGTCTCTCCTGTTATCAATGCCTTGCCCATAGTATAAGACTCTGCTGCATACTCTCTCCTATTGTCACTTAAAAGTAAAGAAGAAGAAAAAGAAAATCTGATGAGTGAATGGCCAGCTTTAAGAAAAAAAAGAAGCAGCAGAAATTTAAAGAACCATGAACCATGGAAAGAGAACTGTGCTAAATGTCAAAAAGATGATGTTATCTTGTTAAAAAAAACCTAGGTAAATATGAACATTCTAAAGTAATTACTAAAAGTCTAGACATTACTAAGAGAAAGAACTATTAATATTATGAAACAATGTTTAATAATTGTTGTATGGTTTATTTATTGTATTGAATATATAAATGTGTGTCTGCTGAAATAAAAGTTTTTACTAAATACTATTTGGTCTATTTTCCCTCTCTTTTACCTACATCACCATAATTATATGATTATTCCTATGTATTTTTTTATTAATGTGCTGGGTTACCTGTTCAAGATTTTGGAGCTAGTCTGGTTAAATCTTTTAGTGCTGGGTTCATTTGCATTTCATCTGGCCATTCTATCTATATAAAGTTTATATGGTCAGATGGCACCTGAGATTTATTTCAAAACAAATAAATTGTCTTGGAGGATTGGTGTTATTGCAGCAGATATGGAGGGATGCTATGATCAGAAAAAATGATCAGAACTATGCATTCATAAGGCCTCAATCTTATCATAGGTATCATTGACAGTTAATCTATCAGTTGTATTCTACCTCTCTGCTTGAATCTGTGATCACTGGGTTAAAGGTATTATAAACTTATAAATAAATATAAAACAATGTTTTAAAGAAATAAAAATTTAAATAATTTAATAAGTAAATAATAAATGAATAACAGTTATCATCAGATAGTGAGATAATAAATATAAAATATGAAATAAATAATGTTTTCCAAACAAATAATGTATAAATAGTCAAAATAAGAGTCATAGATCATATGACCCTATCTCTTAAGCTTGTAAGTTATAAAACAATGAGGATTGCCAATTCCTCTACAAGCTTTGTGTTAAATGCTTAGCCAGAGCTAAGGAGTTCATGACAGAGATATTTTAAGTGCTGGCTCTGGCTAAGCATTTGACACAAAGCTTGTAGAGGAATTGGCAATCCTCATTGTTTTATAACTTACAAGCTTAAGAGATAGGGTCATGTGATCTATGACTATTATTTTGACTATTTATAGTCTCTGCTATAAGTCTTGTGCAATTTTTATATTGCTGAGACATCTAATATATGGTATGGCTGAAGATCTATCAGCCCCATATAGCTATTTGAGATGGATAGCTGGTTTTGAAGACATGTAGATGTCTGAAAAATTTTCCATTCAATAGATAACTTTTAGTTAAATGCTTTGGGTTGGTATTTTTAGATCTAGTGTCTGAACCTACTCTGACACCTCTCTGAGGAGTGCCAAAGCATGAAACCATGGTCAGGGCTTTGGGGAGGGGTTCATGACAGAGATATTTTAAGTGCTGGCTCTGGCTAAGCATTTAACACAAAGCTTGTAGAGGAATTGGCAATCCTCATTGTTTTTTAAATAATGTATAAATTTCAAAATGTTAACCATACAATATGTATAGAAATACCTAGTCAGTTAATGACCATTGCACCCTCCCCCTTCATGATCATTACAATAAAATAATTACTAATAATGATGTAAACAATGGACCTAAAACAAAATCATGAACTTAATATTCAAAGTCATCTAAAATTTCCTTTAATAGAATGTCTTCATTTTAATAATAGGAAAATATAAAAATCAATGAGCTTCTTCAAATTCAGATAAAAATTTCTCATTGGCTGAACAACCCGTGTAAATTTAAATAGAAAATTCAAATACTATTTGTCATAGATACGTATTGCCACTCAGTGCAAGCCAGAGTATCAATGGATGTCAGAAGGCTTGTGCATAAAATCCCCATCTAGTGCCTACTCATCCAATATCCACAGACTAGTTTCTGGCTTGTGGCCTTCATCAGTGAGGAGCCTTGGATTTTAGAGCATTGCACCTAGATCTTAGTATTTAATGCAACCCTCCAGCAGCTACCTTTTATCTCTATTTAACTACAAAACTATGAGATTTAAATAGAAAACACTAATATTTTCAATCCAACCTCATCAGCCTATATAGTCATATAGGTCTGAACTCAATTCAGTACCTATACATTTTGGTGTCTTTGGTTTTTTTAATAACCGTAGCCACCACTATCCTATTAGGCAGGATTGGTTTTAAGTCAATAAACATCACATGATCACTATATTACTAAATAGGCTGATGAGCTTGGATTGAAAATATAGTGTTTTCAAGTCACATAGTTTTGTAGTTAAGTAGAGATAAAAGGTGGCTGTTAGAGGATTGCATTAGATCCTAAGATCTAGGTGCAATGCTCTCAGATCCAAGGCTCCTCACTGATGAAGGCCACAAGCCAGAAACTAGTCTGTGGATATTGGATGAGTATGCACTAGATGGGGATTTTATGCACAAGCCTTCTGGCATCCATTGATTATTCTGGCTTGCACTGAGTGGCAATATTATAGAGAGTTTTGACTGTTTTAATAACAGTTAAGAGCAAGCATAAGAAGTAGTGATCATGTGATGTTTATTGGCTTAATATTCAAGAAAACCTAAGTAAAAAAAAAATTAGAAGCCGTTATATAGAGACAAAATAGTAATTAGTAATTAAAAGTATAAAGAAATTATTAGAGATAAAATGGTCAAACTGACATATTTTACTCTCAAACAAAGGGTGGAATAATGTATTGCTAGTAAGCAGCGCTACATGTTTGTAAGACTTGTACAGAAATATAATTAGTTTAAAGATTTAAAAATGAAATTTTAAAAAAATAAAAATCAGAATCAGTTATCAATAAATGATTGGAATAAATTTTGTTAAAAAGAAATAAAAAGTTTTAAGAAATAGAAATATAATTTAGAAAAGTTCTAAGAAAGAGAAGTATAATTTAGAAAGTTTTTTTTTTTAGAAACGCAGATCGCCAAAAGATTGCTTCATCTTGTTATAATAAAGTTTTGCTAATTAAAGAGTGAGTAGAGGAGGGAGGGAGAAATTTAACTAAAAGATTAAATAATAGAGTTCTCTCTTCACAAAAAAAAAAAAAAATGTGTATGTAAAAATGAAAATAGAATTAAAATGTGAAAGTGTATAAAACTCAAATCCACTTAAAGATTGCTTGACTGATAAACAGAAGAAAGGAATAATAATTATAAATTGCAGTAAATTGGAAACAATGGAAAAAAATTCAAGACAATATCTTATCCAAAGGCCAGATTAATCTATGCAAGCATGCAGATTAAAACACAATGGGAATTTAAGTAATAAAATTTATAAATTAATTAAACTAGATTGGAGTGATAAGTAGAAGCAATAAAGAGGAATCATATAAAAGGGCTGAAAATTCATTCAACATGATTTTTGATTCATTATTAGTCTTCAGCTTCATTCATAGCTATCATTAAGATTAATATTGTACTCATATTACTACCATGGAAGAGCTCTAGAAAAGAGATGGGAAAAGCTACTAGCATCTCCAGCATATGATTAGATGTCTTCACATTTACTGAAGAACCATCTAATACCATGCAGTGCTAGACAGTCCCTGGAGTATGTGGCTAATTTTCAGTCCCAGTCCTCCAGAACATCGGAAATCCTCCATCTAGAAATCATGCCCATGTAATAATCTGAATAGTCAAGGAATATCTATTTCAGAAATGCAAAAAGTTATCCAGGATCATTAGTGAAGTTCAGAAATCCAATGGATAGGTGACCAATACAATAGAAGAAAGAGAGGAATCATATTTCCAGAAGTATAAAGTGCAAAAATTCTAGGTAATTATGAATTTCCTTATTTCCATTCATGAACTGATAGTGTTCGAATAAGAGACTTTATTAGACTCTGATTGCCATAGCAATCTTTAAGTGCCTCCCATAATTATCATATAAAATAAACCCTAGTATGTGTGTGTATTTAATTTTATATTTTAAGTAATATATGCAAAGCTTTCCTTTGAGTAGTGAATTTATACTTCAAAGTGTGTGTGCATATGCAGATCCATAATGTTTAATTGTATTATTCTGTATTATCATGTATTTTACTAAAATTGTGCTTAAACGAATTTATAATTTTCTTTATTATATTCTTTAATATCATGTTTTAATTAGAAGTGTTTTAAAATAAATTGTTTGCTAAGTTATTGTTTGGTTGGTTCTCATTAATAATTATGTTACTAATAGACAGTCTTTAGTTAAGAGTAATCACTAAGCAGTCTACTATAGTTTGTCTTCCTACAAATAAATAAAAAAGCTAGTTAGGGATTAATCAAGTGCTAAATTGTTTACCTGTCATCCAGGCATGCTAATTATAACTTATGATTAGCTGGTGTCTGAGGTTTTACCTCAAAATAAATAGAAATGCTTTGGATGGCAGAGGTTTGAATTTAGCAGCTGAGAAGTTCTATAGCCTTGGAAATATGGTCACAGGTTATACCTTGTATAATCTCAGTCTGGTTATGTGTGCCATTGGTCTTATCCACCTTCTGTATTTAACTTCTCTGCTTGAAGGGTGAAGAGATCGAGATTTAATGATTTTTTTATTTATTTATATAATCAGAGTGAGCTTCTATCACTTGGTTCAATACATATAAAAAACAGATTTTATTCATCATTAGGTATAAAGATGTAGTATTTCACTATATATTTCATTGTTACTATGAAGAGTCAGGAATGAGATATATCAAGTCTAGTTTTACTGATTAAAAATAGTG
This sequence comes from Epiperipatus broadwayi, assembly GCA_028023455.1. Classification (NCBI taxonomy): domain Eukaryota; kingdom Metazoa; phylum Onychophora; class Udeonychophora; order Euonychophora; family Peripatidae; genus Epiperipatus; species Epiperipatus broadwayi. The sequence continues at coordinate 4,806,275 of JAQFVV010006241.1, read as the reverse complement.
AATTATGAATTGTACCAGAACTATGCTTTTTTACTATTCACATTTTAAAAGGTTACAAATATAAAAAACTAATTAATATGCACCTGAAGCTCACATCTCATTTATAGATATACATATAGATATTTTTTGTTTGTTAAAAAATAATGATTTGTGAGATCTTATTATGCTGTTTATTTCAGTTTTCTAAACGTAAACATTTAATCTACTTTTATAAGGACATATCTGTGTTGGCTTAAGGATAAAAGATTTCTTAAAAAGATATTTTTGGGGCATTATTGAACATGGTTTTTCTAGGAGAGCCCTAGTTCTGACTGGTTTCACTGGAAGGATATGAATGAGGATAGAATGTAGTTTTTTTTTTTTTTTTCCATATGTCATAGCATCTGCCGGGACGCGAACCCACACCCGTCTGCAACCAACTACTTGCTTGCATGGCTGCTGCGATACCTCTCGGCCAACAATGCAAGACTTGGATAGAATGTAGTTAGTCAAGATATTAAGGCTTTTCTGAAAGAAAAATTTATAGCATAAGATATGTCAAATAATAATTGAGGAATATATGTAGACTTGTTTGTAAGTTCTCATATTAATTTGAATTGGAAAGCTAATTTTTTTATTTTTCTTTGCCTCTTTTTTATTTTAGTGTTAGATGGATCTGATGTTGAACAGAAATATTTGTAATAACAGAAACTTTGCAAAAACAGATTTTATTTTTATGTTTATTTTATTCACACACTAATGAATATTTAAATGTCATTCTGGGAAGCTTCATGGCATAGTAGTTAGAACACCTGCACTGCCATGTCTACAGCATGAAGTTTGAACATAGATCATATGAACTTTGAAACTTTTTTTCAGATTACAAATAGTCTTATATTTTTATCTGGTACCAAGATCCTAATGATAAAAATAATAAATATGACTATAATATGATGCTGTTATTTATCACTGAAAGAAGAAATGTCATGTTTCCGAAAATCTTAGTTTCTGGTTTACCTTTGCTCTTTACTGTGAAAAATAGGAAAATATTAAGTATGATAATCATTCCATATTAACAATAGAAATTCATTTATTATAATGAGAAAATAAACTACAAAAATAAATTTCAATTTATATATATTGTAACCGGACCCGCATACAACCCTTTTATTACGTCAGTTGTTACAATTTTCTGATGAGCATGCTGTAGGAAGGAACTATCAATTGACATTCCTAATGCAGATGTTAATGCCTCCTATAACAATATTTCCTGCTCATCAGAGGATGTAGTACCATAAAGACTGGGAACATCTAAACATTTATATGTTTGGTTTTCCAAACAGCGCCATTAGAGTTCCGTCTTACTACAACCTGACTGGCCTGGGTCTAGTTATGTCAGACGTAGCTCAGAAGGCATGAGATTCTCATGAACAAATGCTATAATTGATGAGTGATGCAATAAAACAAAACAGAATTGGATAACTGGATAACCAATTTAATTTTTAGTAACAAAAAAAAAATTTATTAAATAACAATTAATTAGCAATTTCTAACAAAGTTCATTTCTATCCACATGATAACTCATTTTCATTTTACTTATGAAAGAGTTAGAAGCAGTTCCTTTTTTAATCAATAGTTAATTTACAAATTCATTTATGAGAAGTTTGGAAATATTCTAATTCAACAATAGTTCATTTTGAATTCATTTATGAGAAGAAGCTTGGAAATATTCTAATTCAACAATAGTTCATTTTGAATCCATTTATGAGAAGACATTTGGAAACAGTCTAATTCAACAATAGTTCATTTTTGAATTCCTTCATGAGAAGAAGTTTGGAAATATTCCAATCCAACAATAGTTCATTTTTGTATTCCTTTATGAGAAGAAGCTTGGAAATATTCCAATTCAACAATAGTTTATTTTTGTATTCCTTTATGAGAAGAAGCTTGGAAATATTCCAATTCAACAATAGTTCATTTTTGTATTCCTTTATGAGAAGAAGCTTGGAAATATTCCAATTCAACAATAGTTTATTTTTGTATTCCTTTATGAGAAGAAGCTTGGTAGCAGTTAAGCATTTATGATTTATATAACATTTCGTTATCTTATGAATTATTACTGATTGGTAAACATTTAAATTCAACAATTCTTGGTTTGTGGTGCATTCATCATTTGGTAATTAAAGCATTTATAATTTAGTCAAATATAAAAGTATATTCTTATACATAAACTCTGTTACATTATAAGAAGCTTAGAAGCAGTCAAGCATTTATGATTTATAGAGCATTTCATCATTTTATGAATTATTACCGATTGGTAGACATTTGAACTCAACAATTCTTGGTTTGTAGAGCATTTATCATTTGATAATTGAGGCATTTACAATTTAGCCAAATATAAAAGTATATTCATATACATAAATTCTGTTTGGCTTGTGGAGCATTTATCATCTAGTAATTAAAGCATTTCTAATTTAGTCAAATATAAAAGTATATTCATCTACATAAATTCTGTTTGGCTTGTGGAGCACTTATCATTTAGTAATTAAAGCATTTATAATTTAGTCAAATATAAAGGTATATTCATATACATAAACTCTGTTTGGCTTGTGGAGCATTTATAATTTAGTCAAATATAAAGCTATATTCATATACATAAACTCTGTTTGGCTTGTGGAGAATTTATCATTTAGTAATTAAAGCATTTCTAATCCATATAGTAAATACGTTCAAATATTTTTATAAATAAATTTGCGTATAACTATTTCATAACTTCATTTTATAACGTATGGTAAAGATGTCTTAATACTTTATTAAACAAAATGTATGCAACCGTTTCATAACTTCACTTTATAACATATGATAAAAATATTTTAATATTTTATAAAAATAATTTTTATGTAGACATTTCACGAGGTCAATTTATAATCTATGATAAAGATGTATAAACATTCCTATAACATAGTTACCTTCCAGTTTTGCAGTCCAGTTTATTCAAAAGAAGGCAGGTTATTTCATCGATGGAAAGTCATGGCACAGCGTGGAGAGATTGAAGCTGCTAAATTACCCCATTGTCTTTATAATTCCTCTAGGAAAGCTTTCTTTTTCCATTTTAATGAGTCAAAAGAATTAAGTAATACACTTTCTTTTTTAAAAAAAAAATTCAATATGTTCTGCTTCTCTGTGTAAGACGAGAGAGAAAAAAAAAGTTCTTTTCTTCCCACGATGTGTCTAATTTGAATACTGCCTCAGTTTAACTCAAGTATCTTTTTTCTTTCTTTTTAATGATTGGATAATTAATTTCTTTTTTTTTTATTGAGACAGATAAAAATAAAATAAAACGATATAACATTTTATTTAAATCCATCAATACTAAAAATTAAAAATATGATTTTTTTTTTTATTTTTAACGAATCACAACTTTATTGCGTTTCCAATTAGACTGAATCACGCTAGACATTTTTGAATGGGGGGAAATCTTATGAATATTTATATGAGGGACAGCATATCTGTCTCAATATAATATATATATATATATATATATATATATATATATATATAGAAAAGCTCATGTTGCAGTCATTAGTACATCACCTACAATGAATCATCTGAGATTTAAATCAGAGTCAGATAAAACTTTACAATTTCTTAGGCCCCAATCTGTTTTTTTTTAAAAATACTTGCTCATTTATAACCCACCTAGTTAGTCATCCAATTATTGATCATTTATTGGACATCTAGCTATTTTTATCTGGAAAATAAAACAATGATGGGAAATTGATAAAACTATTGTCATCTGGAAATTGGCAAACCCAGAGAGTAATCTATCTTTTCTATTCTCTTTGGAGGGCTTTTGGAGATATCCTTTGCCTTATATTGAGTTTTTTAAAGGCTGTTTTAGCTATGGATATCTATGTTATAAGTTAGAAAGTTGTCTGGTATCTAAAAACTACTTTAAACACTGTTGTATAAATAAGATATATACAAATTTTGCTTTTTTCCCTTTGTATTTCAGGTAGTGCTGAAGATTTTTTAAATGATTTCATTTTCCCTGTATTATTGCCTGGTTTGCATGCTTTGTTATTGGAAGCTAAAAGACAAAAATGTTTTATTGTGAGTCATTTAAAAGTTTTTAAATTGTTTAATAATTTTGAATAATTATTTTTGTTATGAAATAGTAAATATTCTAAACCAAATTTTTATAAAAATATTTTTAGCGAAAACGTACTCGACTAAATCCAGTGGATTTTCTAACAGAATGGCTTTATAAGTAAGATTTGTTATGATGTTAATTTATAAATATTAAAGAATCAGTGGTAAAGGATAAGATTATAATTGGATATAAATATTTTCCAAATGAATTTTATTAAATTATAATGAATTGATTAATAAAAAGTATGAGTAAGACTATTTGCTTTAGTTTATTGTTCATGTTATTTTTAAAAAGGTATAATATTTACAATTTCATGGATCACAAGCTGTGTGAGTTACATGTATGTGGGACAAGGGAAACATTACATTTTAGTTAAATATAAATTAATACTTTTAATAAACTCTATTCTAAAACAAGAATATGCATAATCTAAACTATAAATAGTCAGAATTTAACAACAAAAAAAATTCTATTAAAAAATAATTCAGTTATCCTACTATAAAGGACTTATATCATGTGAATAATTCTCTAGCTAAAAGAATCTCAATTATTTTGATGCATTCAGACAGAGTCAATAAACTGAAGAATGTGGAGATTAAGATATAAAATACTGGAACAAAGTAATTAAGATTATCAAATTACAAATTGAAAAAATGCAATTGCGTAAATCTTATCGAGATGTACTTTTCAAACAAAAATTCTAGAGTTAAACATCCATGACTTGTGTTATTTTTAATATTTGCTTCCAAGAGCAGTTCTGTAATATCTAGTGATTATTAATTACTCAAACTTGTAATAAATAGCTTTAGAGTAGTTTGAAGAGAACCATTATTGGAAGCTAAAATAATTTAGGGATAGTTGTTATGTAGTCACTAATGAACATAGGACTGTTGCCTAAAATTGGTATTAATTGTTAATGTTTTACTTGTTGAGCGGTTGCTGAGTAAATAATTTTCACTTATATGATTTTGCATTTCTTTCCTTCTCAGCTTTTCTGTATTTGATCTTGGTTAGTTTCCATGTCATGGATGTTCAAGCTATGGACTTGTTGAAGTTTTTTACATAATAGTTTTTGTGTATGGAATTTTATTTATAATGGAATTTTTATTTTTGTTTAGTGTAACTTTTTAATAATATTTTCATCTCAAAACCTGGATTCAACTATAATATAGTTATAATGCACACACACTCATGTAAATTATACTCTATTAAATTCATTATATAAAAATTTCTGGATGGAAAAGTCACACATTAAACAAGTATTTTTTCTATTTTAATTTCAATTAAATATTTTGATAAATTTGTTTCAATTATCCTATAATAATATAAACACTTGATTTAAATAATATATTATAATAAAATTGTTGTGTTCTGACTCGCTGTGCAATGGTGGTTATCTAAAATATGAAGCTTAACTACAGTTCATAATTTATTAAGTGCAATTCTTTGTACTATCTCCAGGTTTGGGTTACACAATAATGAAAGTTGGGAACATTATCTATACTCTTGTTTGGATTGGTTTTCTGCCTTGTTGATCTGTTTATTTCTCCAGTCTCATGTCAACTATGTAAGCCTTATTTTGTGTGGGCATCAATAACTTGATCTATGTCAGTTCTATGATGTTAGAAGGTTCTAGTTATTACTCTGTATATATGCCTATGCATCTTTTCTTTTCAGCTCTGGTGATATATCTGCTGTTGTAGATAAGGTTGAACACTACTAGTAATACAAACATGTTTACATGTGCACAATATACCTGGATCTTGTTTTATGCTGATTATTTTAATGCGATTTTGAAGTTATGCGATTCATATAATGCGAATTTGAAGTTATGCAATTCATATTTCTTCTTAATATCTTTCATATTGTTTTGAAGTTATGCGATTCATATTTCTTCTTAATATCTTTCATATTTCACTATATTTATTAAATATCAAAAAATTTAAATTATTAATTTATTTTGACTTGAAATTTTTTTTTTTCAAAAATATAATTATTTAGTAGCTAACTTGAATATGGCCTGAAGCTGTATTTAGAATCTTAGCATCTATGTAAATAACCTCCTTATACTAATGAGTAAATAATAATGGTAGATTATACTTACATATAAAAATATCACAATAAATATTCAAAAATTTTAAACTTTTAAAATGTATTTTGTTAGATATAACAGAAATAATTTTTTAGATTGTTAAAATAAATAACGAAGATTTTATTGATTTTTTAAACTGAAAATAATCTTTCTGATGATAATGTATAATCTTTTTGTTTTGATTGCGATCTCATTTTTTTAAATATCGAAACAGAAAACCATTAATATAGCACAAGACTGAAAGTGGCGCTAGTTGTACATAACGTCACGAATCTGATTTCTTACCAGTTTACAAATGAACGCATATTGTCAAATAGCAGTAATGATTAAAATATATATAAAAAAATGTAAAATTAAATACTGTAGTTAATAAAAAAAGTTTGTCTTGTATTAATTTTTTTCAAATATTTGAAATTTTTTATTATTTCTTTTATTTTTTTAATGCGAATTTTAAATTAATTTTTCCTTGTTACTTTGCTTTTATATGATTTCTGAAAATTACTGGAACATATACCCCATTTATCAAGGTAAGTTAAGTCTATTTTTGTGTGATTTTTTTGTGCATGTTTTCTGAGGAACCTATCTACCACATAAAACGAGGCCCAGGTGTATATGATTGAATGTGTGTGCATTATCTTACTTTATGTATGTAGACCTGTATAGTTTCTTCCAGAATATTGCCTATGTTGTCTTCAGCACACCACACATGTAAATAGATATTCTGTATATCATTGTAATCTTATTCTGACAACTCCTAAAGACTTTGGCTGTAACAGTCCAGCAGCAGCAAATCTTTGCTTCTATGTTGATTTTTCTTGATATATGCTCTCATATGGTTAGCCCTCATGTAATTATTCTTTCATGTACTAAACTTCATCATAATTATGGCATCTTAACAGTGCATACTGTAATGTACTTCTATGTACTCACTCTTGCTAATTCTCTTTACCTTGTAAGCACAGAATATTTACAGTCTTCCTTTGGAATCAGGAGATAAGCAGACCTTTGTGGGAATAGTTATTTTTACTTTTTTTTCTATTACATTAAGGATTACATTCTTCTCATAGCCAATGGTTTTGCATCTGCATAAATTCATTAATATCTTTTACTCTTTATTACATTACACACATTTCTTTGCTAACAAAAACCTTCCATATACAACATTCATCCTCCCTCCCCTTCATCTTGGTTAGATTAAGAAGTTATATCTTTATCATATGATGATTCTTTACCTCTTTATTATTTAAATGTAAGTATAAATTTAAATAATGTTTTGCACATTTAACAACAAAAAATTATAAATTTATAAAGCATTTGTCTTGCTGGGCATGCTTTTGATGTTTACAGTAAGATTAATAGCTCTAGTAATGTCAACAGGATATTATATTTTGTTTATATAATGGATAGTTAATATTTAAATATGTCTACAATTATGTAAATATTTAATTTACATATTCCTTTTCTTTGATAATAGTATGTGTGATTCTTTTTTATTGATCACACGAGAGTTATTCATGATAAAGCATGCCTCCTTAATTTTGTGCTTTCTGTCATCTTGCTTTGGATATATTAACTCTCATGGGTCAGAGATGTTACTGTATTCCATTTCATCTTCCAAGAATACTGACTAATTAAACTAATATACAATACAAAAGATAAGGTCCCAGATCTCACCCCAAAAATCATATATAAAATTAGATGCAGTACAGTGTATTTCAGGGAGTCATGCATAAACATTGCAACTAGAATGGAATAGCACAGGTACCTCTATAACCACATTAAAGCTAATTCAAAATACAAATCAGTATTCTTGGAACATGAGATGGAATACTATCATATATTTGACCCAATGAGAGTTAATGTGGTACATTCAGAGCAAGATGAGCACAAATTTAAGGAGGCATGGTTTATTGCAAATAATTAACACACAATCAATAAAAAGAATCATGCATACCATTATCAATGAAATGGAATATGTAAATCAAATATTTACATAATTGTTATCATATTTAAATATTATCTATCCATTATATAAACAAAACACATAATCCTCTAGCATTATGAGAGCTATGAATCTGACCGCAAACATTGAAAGCATGCTCATCAAGTTAAACACTTTATAAATTTATAATTTTTTCTTGTTAAACATGCAAAATGCTGCTAAATATAGAATCATAGTTTTTTTAAGATATTTGAGGCATTATCATGCTTTTTTTGGTCTTGGACTGTGTTGCCTTTGAACTATATTTAACTCAATGTCTTCTGAATTGTTTTAATTATCATCTCTGATAATGTGTGCAGTAATTGCATTTTCTGCATGTATGTCTCCCTGATGAGTTTATATATTTTTTAAACAAGTCGAATGGCTTGAAATGGACTATTGAAAAGGAACAGGACAAAAATATTAAATATTTAGATTTAATTATTACAAGAGATAACAATATATTAAATTATAAATTAATAACCACTGCAAAAAAGGGGATATATAAATTGTAAATAAAAAGTACCAATTATGCATAAAATGACAATTTTAGATCTTTTTTGTTTCATAATAAAAAATTATGTCATTACTAAAGTGATAAACTGAAAAATATTGAGATATTTGCCAAGGAATTGCTTGATGTTGGTTATAAAATGGAACAAATAAACAATACTTTATGTCAATTTAAAAAAAGTTATAATAATTTAAAGGAAATGAAGATTAATAGTAAAATAGTGAAATTTTTTAAGGATATGTATAAGAATGTGTTTAACGTTTCATTCTACGTTCCAAATAATACTAATAAATTAGTCAATAATTCTAAGGATATCATACCTAACAAGCAGAAAAGTAATGTCATATATCAATTTTTTTGTGATTGTATGCTTTCATATATAGGTGAATTTACGTGCAGTATTGAGAAGAGATTGAGGGAGCATGAATTGTTATATAAGCATGTAAAAAGTAAAAATAATGGTGATTTAATGTCTTCTTCAGTTTTTTTTGATCATGAAAAAACATGTAAATATAAATTTAAATTTGATTTTGAAAATGTGAAAATTCTTCATGAAGACAGAAACCATAATAAGAAGAAAAATTACGGAGGCAATTTTTATAAATAGGAATAAAATGCATTTAATAAATAGACAAGCTGCTAACATTAAAATATGAGATTTGTGGGATTTGAATTGATAGCATTTGCTTCCACTTTTTTTTTTTAATTTAATGGCAGTTGAGGCAGGTTAAGAAATTAACTGAAAGTACTTCTGTGGATTTAAGGATTGTTTATAATAGTTTGTTACCATTAAATTTATTATTTTTATTATATATTATTTTTATTATATATATATATAGGTGTGTGTGTGTAAGTTATTGGCATATATCCTTAGTTAGCCCTAGTGCTATGGTGAAGCTTTCCATTCTTCACTTTTTCAGTGCAAGTCAGAGTAATCACCGAATACTAGAAGATTTGTGCATAAAATTCCTATCTAATGCCAATTCATCTGATATTCCTTGATTAATTTCTGGCTTATAGCTTTCATCAGTGAGGAGTTTTGGATCTGAAAACATTGCATATAGATCTTAAGATTTAATATTAACTGTATGGAAAGTTTTGCCTTTGTTACAACATGTTGTGCAAGCACAGAAAATGGTGATTATGTGATGTTTAGTGGTTTAATACCAATCCTGCCAAATAGAATGATGGTGATTATGGTTATTAAGGAACCAAAGACACTAAAATGTAGAAATACTAAACTGTGTTTAGGTCTAGATAACTATACATGTTGGATTGGGTTTAGATCTAGATGACTATACAAGTGAATGAATGAGCTTGGATTGAAAACATTAGTGTTTTCATTTTGGATTCATAGCTTTATTATTAACTAAAAAGGTAAAAATTGACTGCTAGAAGGCTGCATTATATCCTAAGATCTATGTGCAGTGCTTTCAGGTCAAGGCTTTTTATTGATGGAGGATTTTACCTCTATTATCCATTTACTTACAGGATAAATCTGGCTTAACATTTTGTCATCTATTTTATACTTTGATGTCTGCCTCCTTTTTCTTAGAGCTTGTAGATTTACTATGTACAATAAATGTTTTTTTTTTTTCAAACATCAATTCTATAAGAGATTTCCCTGTTGCCACCGATGATGAAACAGTACTCTAGTTATCTTTATTTGTTAGTCATTTTCTTCTGTGTTTATTGCTTCAATGCATCTGGTAACCTTCTTAAAGCCTGTGCATGGACAATATGTTTTCCTTCAATGTTAATTAACTAAATTTATATGCATTTAAAAAAATTATCCGCCTGGTCATTCTAAGTGATGCATGGACTGGAATCCCTTTCTCTGCATTAAAAAATCCTAATAATAGCTTATGATCCATTTGCAATATAAACTGGGTACTGTATAAGTATTGGGGAAACTTTTTTAGTCCTGCTATTAAGAATTTGCCTCTCTATCTATCTGTGTATAATTGCCTTTTACTTTATCTTTTAAAGGAAACATTCTATCTGTAGTTATTATAAATCCTAGAAATTTGATTTCTTTAACCTCATATCTATACTTATCAGCACTTACTCTAATGCCTGATTTGCTAAATTAAGCTGATAAACTCCTTGTTGATTTCGTTAGTTAATGTAAATCTTCCTCTAGAAGGAAAGTGTCAAGGAATGGAATTTCTCCTTCAATTCACATTTCCATATTTGACATACTTCTGGCACTGACATTATTCCAAACATAAGTTTGTTGACTTTATACAACTCTTTGTCTGTAATCTGAGCTAACCATTCAGTGATGCCTGCCTGAGGTCTATTTTTGTAAATATATTTTTCTTTTTTTCTAATGTCACTAAGATTTGTTTAACAAACAGAGGAGGGTAATTCTCTGGTAACAGCACTTTATTAACAGTATACTCATAATCTGCACATAATCATCATTTCTTTTATTACTGGCACAATCGAAGTTGCTCATTCAGCTATAACTCCTTTCTACAATCTTTCTAACTTATACTACTTTTTCATGTGTGAATGATATCTGGATGACTTTGCATGTGATTGGTTTAACTATATTCTTTATATCTTATTTACTGGAGATCCTATATACTTGTCTAAATCTTGTTTAAAAACCTCTGGCTAGTCTGCTCTAAATGTGTCAATGCCTTTATAATTATGGTGAAGTCTTATTTGTGTGTGTGTATTACAGCATAACCTGAGGGTGCAAACTAATTCCTTCCAAGAAGATTGATATGATCTTCCTTAGATAACATTATTGTCAAATATAATATATTTATTTCTCTCTTAACATTAACTTCAGCTTGTCCCATCATGTTTATTAACTTTCCATGATAATTATATATCTTTCTTGTTGTAGAAACTAATTTTGCTTTCTTGTTCTTAATTATCTCTTTCCAGCATTTATTTGTTATTATTGTGGACTGATTACCCTGAATCTATTTCTAATTTAACTACTGCATCATTAATTTTCCCCATGTTCATAAATACTGACACTTCTCTTTCCTTTTATTCTCTTTATAGCTCATTTCCTTTGATTTAAATCTATTACTTTCTCAACTTTCTTTTTATCAAAATCACACATGGACTGTTTTGTGCTGATATGTCTTTTCAATAACTTGTATACTGATTTAATATGATCTTGCTTTCTACAATAGAAACAAACACTTTTTTAAAATCTTTATGTCCCATAACTATGATTATTTTTGCACATAAGGTACTTGTAATTTGTGAAGCTCTTTTTCTTATTATTTTTTCCTATTGGTTGATTCTATTTTGTGGACTTTATTTCCTGATTCCTATTAACTAAAACTGCAGATTGTTTTGACTCCTTAGCTTAATTTAGATAATGCTAAATGCTACTTTTGTCTCCAATGATGATGAATTATTCATGAGTAATCTTAGGTGGAGAGCTTGATTTTCCATGCCACAAATAAAATTTCACCCTTAATGTTTTTTTTACAAAAATGCCAGTCACATTTGTTTGTCTGACTTTTTAGTTCAGTTATGCACTTGTGGAAATAAAACATCTTTCTGTAATCATAATTGGCCTACAAAAGAAATACTCATTTAATATTTCTATAGCTTTTTCTAATATTAGATCAGATGATTTCACTAGGGCTGCCTGAGATATTAATATTTTATATATGGCTTCTCCACATAAACTAACAAACATTGCTAGCCTTAGTTGTCATTTGTGACAATAAAAATTTGAATCTCTTTATATATTGCTTCCATAATTCAAGTTGGCTATCAAACTCCTTGAAACTATTTTCATTAACCATCCCTATTCTTAAGTAACTTAATAATAAGTAAGTACATTTTTTACCATGGCTTCAGCTTCCTCCTGTCCTGCTCCTCTGGATTCAGTCAGGTCTTTAATTTTGATTCCTTCTGATATTTTTTCTTTTGTTCTAGGAGATTCTGGCAATGACTGCACCAAATTTGTTGTGTACTAAACGACTGTGAAATCATGATTATTTATAAATGTAAATAGTTGCAGCATCTATTTTATACATATATATCTATGCTGATATTTTTTATTAAGAAATATTTATTATTTTCCTAAACAAGTATTCTCAATTATCCTCATTATAACTTTATCTTTCTTATTGCATTGCTAAAATAATATTATAATTATTCTTATTCTTGTATATGATTATTTTTCCTTGATAATATATATTTATAATATTGAATTTCAAAAATCTTACACTTTTCATTTTTCCGCAAAAAAACTTTTATTATAGATTACCGTTTCGACTGTACCATGCAGTCTTCATCAGATCTACAAAATTTGAACACACATAAAAATACAACCATTAAAATACATTAATTATTTTATATAAAATTATTAAATTCCTATCAAACTTTTAAATTTTAAAATTTTTTAAAAATATTTTCTAACCTTTTCAATTCATATAATATGGTACAGTCGAAACTGTAATCTATAATAAAAGTTTTTTTGCTGAAAAGTGAAAAGTGTAAGATTTTTGAAATTCAATATTATATATGAAGACAGCAAAAACAAAGAAGGAAGAAAAGAATTTAGAAGGACTATATAATATAATATATATATTTATGTTATCAATAAACTTCACTTTAGTGTGGACAATTATCATTGTTAATGTCTACATTTTATACTAAGTAAAACTCAAAAGCAATCACAGAAAATTAATAAAAATGTTGAAAGTTTAAAAGCATGTTCACAGATAGCCCTTCACTACTGAAAAGTGGTGCTAAGTATAATATTTAACATTGTTAAGTGTAAATAAAAAGCTATTTATAGCAGATTATTGCTTCAATTAATCATTTTAATGATGAGATTTGGAAGTGTAATCAGTACTCTGAAAGTAATGTTAAGATGAAATAATTTTCAACAGCACAGAATGCTCTGGTTATCATTAGTAAATATGCATTACCCTATTTTAAAAGAGAGGTATGCATTTGATGTTTTTTTATAAGTCCTGTGTTTATATTTATTTACATATAAGAGTATATAATTATTTGTTTAAAAAATAATAATAAATATTTTATATCTATGTGAAAGCATTTGTACTTTTTACAGATCATTGGATTAATAATGTTGACATTACAATTTTTTGTGCATTCGTAAACATATATATATCTATATGTGATATAACTGAATCAGTAACTTGAATAGATAGCATAGATAAATGAAAAATATTAAATTTTGTAGTGAATAAATAATAATCAAAAAAGCAAGTCATATATAACATGACATTACTTTTATAAGCTTGTATGTACAAAAATGCAATAAGAGAGCGTACCAGTAGCTCAAACAAGCTCTTAATTAATAAGTGCGGTATGAGAAAATATTTAAAATCTATCCAGAACACTCCCATCTCCAACTGTTTTCAAGCCTATGGCTTGTCTGAGCTATTGGTACGCTCTCTGTATTGCCTATTTGAATAAATAATGGACTCCTGACATTCTTCTTGACATGATTATCTTTTTATTTACGTAGTTGTTATGCATGTATTACTTATAAATGAAACTTAGTTATAAATGAAATTTCTTTTTTTTTTAAATATTGCCTTTTATATTTTAACAGAAAAAATTTATTCCATGATGACAGACAATACATGAATCTTAAGACAATACCTTTTGTGCAAGAGCATTGGTTGACCAAGTAAGTGGATTTGAAATTTTATATTTTTCAATTATTGTGTTTCATTTGAATTATTCTCTAATTTAAGAGAATGTTATATATTTTTTCTAACTAGATTGTTAAAAATTTGATTTATTATTTATAGAAATACGGAACATTAATTAAAAGGGACTTGAACTCAGACATTTCAAGCTACCTACAATTATGCACTCCATTTTATACAACCAATATACATGACCACATGCATGTGAAAAAAATCTCTGATATACATTAAGTTTAGAATAGACAATACACTTATATTTGAATATTAGAACTTCATTAACTAAATCATCATTATCATTAGCAGATTCTCCTAAATAAAAGTGGCCGTTTTAGGTTGTAAGACAGAAAATAAAATGTAGTCATGTGTTTAATTAAAGAATGAAAATGTGATTTCATAATAATCTCAGTGTTACAAAAAGTGAATGGAAATGATTGATGACATGAGAAGCTCATGATAATAAGATCCAATAAAACTGAAGGCAGTAAAGCAAAAAAAAAAAACAGTTTTTATGAAGAGGAAATTCTAACTCACAAAATTGAATCACTTTAATTGATTTATAGCATGTTTTATAATAAATAGTTCAGATGAATGTTACTTTACATTTTATTTTATATATGAAATAGAGATGTAATTAAGTAATATGTTTTAAGTTCTGTTAGAGGCTGCTCTTATCTTTATAAAGTTGAATCTTATATTTAGATTTGTAGAGGTCTCCTATGATAATATTCTACATAATAGCACTCATAATGATTTCATATGATCTCAATTGTTTTCTTATTTTAGAAAAGGATGCTTATTGATATAGTATATAAATGATTTAGTAGTCTTTACAGCTCAGCTCGAGAAGTCTTCATGAACATAAACATTCTTATAAGGTCTGTATTCCATATAATTATGGAATAGATTGTTTGAAATGCTAAGAATAAATAAGATCATACAGAAGTAATTTAAATTTAGTTTGCAGCTATGATATAAAAAATGTTCACAGTTCATGATATGGTTCTAAACTCAAAATGGTAGAATAAATTGTATTAAAATATAATAAACAAATAGCTGACTGTTATTGATGATGATCAAATTGATGTACATACATGTATTAGCATGTAGTAACCTTAACATTATTACCTTCAAAACTTGATTATGTATTTTCTAGTTACACAATTAGCAAACATTCCCATAATAATTTGGTGGAAGCTTATTTAATAAAATTTAATTTGTTATATTTTAAACTTCTGCCAGTACACTTCATTTTATATAGAAATCATAGGAATTAATACAAACTGAATGTTTTATTGAATCTAACAATAGATTTATTAGTGGAATTATTAACTATTTAAAGAGAATAAAATTCTCAGAAAATTTAATCAGAGATATCTCCTTGTCCACACTTTTTGTTTGTGGCTTGATAAGAAATCTTTAAGTGTTTTAGTTTTTTATTCTATGCAAAATGTGCCTATGGAATATATCAACATAATTGTATTCAATAACATTGAGCTTATTGAATGCAATTATGAATTTCATTATACTTTCCAATAGCCTTTTTTTAAGACATCAGCTTGGTAGTTAAGTCTGGATAAAAAAAATATTATTCTTTATTTACTGATATCAACTAAATTTTTAATTTCTTCTTAGCATCTTATGCATAAAATGATTTAATAGAATCAAATT